>JAFIRS010000256.1:600000-927990 GCA_018342105.1 Gonioctena quinquepunctata
ACATTCTCAATTGAATATTGATAAAAATATTTTTCTGTGAATTGAAAAATCCACGATGAAAATGAAGTTATTTTTTGTGAATGTCTAACAGAAAACAACTACTTTCCCGGCTAAAGCCACGCTGAACATTGAACCACATCTGATAGATATTCTGAAAAGACCCCGACTCAAAAGAAAAAATCTGAAATTGAAAATTTGCATTATCATTCAGATAGTTATTTGATTTTCTATTCCAGTCTTGATTAAGAACTCATGAAGATGAATGAGGCAAAGAAGAATGTTTTCCAAAAAAGAGTACTCACCAGAAATCATTCGTAACATTGACGCAAGAGAGACATCGCATTCACTAGGTCTTCAATACATTTTTGTCGACGAAAATCTATTTCACGCTTCCACGATTATCAGGAAATAGTTGTTTTCTGTTAGACATTCACAAAAAATAACTTCATTTTTATCGTGGATTTTTCAATTCACAGAAAAATATTTTTATCAATATTCAATTGAGAATGTTTCCCTTTTCAACATGAATACCCCACAAGAGGTTATCTGGACGATGGAAGATAGTGACGAAAGTTTCACTTTCAGTCGCAGATGATTCCACATCTGATTTTATTAACATCCTGCTCATATTTTCAACAAATCAATCTATCATACCCCATGACAGGTTATAATGTCAGAAAACACTAATTTCAAAGTGTCTCTCGAAAAGAAATGATTCTAACTTTTTCCATCTTTGCAAAGTGAGATTTCTTCTTGGAAATGTGTTTCCCATTTCTTCCGGTCTTCCGCATCAGCTGCTATAATAATGATAAATTCTGATTTTCCCATCCTCGTCGCCAACTGTTATCTCCTGTCTTATATTGAATAGGGACTCAATAACTAATGAAATATATATTCAGTACCTGTATGACAATTCTGATTAATAATTGACAAATCTATCCGAATCGAATGTTTTGAATGTTTTACTAATACAGGGAGTTCTAACAAAAGTAAAAAAAAATTGCTTTGGATGTGTGATGTAGATATTCCGTGAATTATATATTCGAGAGCTTGTCGCGCAAAGTTTTTAGTTCGAATACAAAAGCGACACGCTTTTGAATCTATACCTCATGGAATAACCTACGTCACAATTTTTTTTCTTTTTTGCGCATTTGAATAAAAGCTTGTCTTTCATTTTATTTGATGCTTTCTAGTAAGTACGCCTCAATCTATTCATTTTGGTTTAAGCATCTTTATTATGGGGCCTTTTTTCTGTAAGTTCAATGAGGGGACCATCTAAAGATCAACTCGTCCGCCATCCTGGAGCTGCCATCTACAATTTATGAATTTTGACAAGAAACCAATTCATAATCTCCGACCCCAAAAACCCTATACCTATTATGAATAGAATTGGTCCATAATCACAAAACTCGTCCACCATATTGGAGCCGCCATCTTGAATTGAGGAATTTTGACAGAAAATTCATAGTCTCCTACCAAGAAAACCTCCACATACCAATTTTGAATAGAATAATGTAACGAACCTAGGCCGGACCTGTCGCCTCACACGTTGCCATCGACAGCGATGAGATCATCCCCGGAGATATTCGAGAACCATCAGGTCGCTCTTCCGCGGAAAACAACGGTCAATATTGGAAACAATTGGAACATGCCGTCGCCAACCGTCCGAATTCGAAACATCGAGAATGCTGTATCGGAGATAAATAGACAGCCCTCAAGAGGGAGTAGACAGTCTGAACGAGCCCATACCATCGAGCTATACAGTGGCGTAGTAATATAAATTAAGTTGTAGATTAAGTGTGAAATAAATTATTTAAACCAAGTTAAGTTTATTTACGTTACAATTGGTGTCAGAAGTGGGATTTTGAAAATAAACAAGTGATCGTGGAGTGGATAGTCAGAAAAATAAATTGATAGACCTTTTTGTACGCCCAAAATAGACAGTGGCCCGGTTTTCGCGAAGTGGACAATTGTGCGTGGGAATATAAACTGATACACTGTTCGCGTGAAACAGAAAATAGACAGTGGCCCGGTTTTCGCGAAGTGGACAATTGTGCGTGGGAATATAAACTGATACACTCTTCGCATGAAACAGACAATAGACTGGTGGCCCGTGTAAAAGAATTCGCGAAGTGAATTTTTAACAAACTGATAAACTTTTCGTGTGAAACAGACTGATACCTCGTCAAAGACAAAATGTGTTCAAGAAAAGTGCGCCTTGCGGATTTGAAGGTAGCGGAATTGAAACAGGAATTGGAGGAAAGGGAACTGGAAACAACGGGTAAAAAGCAAGTACTCCAGGAAAGACTTGCAGAAGGACTCATACAAGAAGGTGAGGACCCCGAAACATTTTTATTCGAAGTTCCCGGAGGTGATTTAAGTTTGGTAATGAATAAACTCGAAGAAACTACTAAATCCGTGAAAGAAGAACTGCAACAAAATTCGAGGACTTTGGAAGAGAAGCTTCAAGAAAATTCTAAAACCTGGAAGAGAAGCTTCAAGAAAATTCTAGAAATCTGGAAGAGAAGCTTCTAGAAAATTCTAGAAATCTGGAAAGAGAAGCTTCTAGAAAAGCCTGGAAGATAAGCTCCTTGAAAACACAGAAGGCCTAAAAAAAGAACTCTGTGGTGTGGCGAATCGTCTAGAAAAAAGAATAGGAACCGTCGAGGCAGAGATGGACAAGATGAAGGAAATAATCAGCGATGAAATCAAAGACGGAATCGAGGCAGAAATGGACAAAATAAAGGAAACGATCAGTAAGCTGGAAAAACGAATTGATAGTGCGCCCTCCACAGAGATGGTTAACAAAAATGCAATGCTGGACTTGAGTTTGAACTTGGATAAAGTTCAAGAGGGTATCAAGATGTCAAGGTCATTCCTGAAATAGGAAGCTTTCCATGAAGCCGCCTCAATTCGACGGAAAAACTCCATGGGAAAATTACCGCCGACAGTTTGAAGCAGCGGCCAAAGCAAATGGATGGAATGCAGGGGAAAGAGCTGTAGCACTAACACTTGCATTACGTGGAGAAGCGACGAATATTCTACAAACTCTTACCGCCCAAGAACAGGAGGACTATGATCAGCTGATTAAACATCTAGAATTACGATATGGCCAGGCCCATTTGGAACACGTATACCACTCCCAACTGAAAAATCGCTGCCAGAAATCGGGCGAATCCTTACAAGAATTCGAAGCTGACATTGCACGCTTGGTTCGTCTCGCATATCCAGCCACACCGGAAAATGTAATGGAGCGATTAGCGGTTCAGGCATTCTTGGATGGACTCCGTGACCAAGAAACCAGACAAGCGTTGACACTAGCTCGTCCAACACATCTCGTAGACGCACTGGCACGCGCTTTGGAATTTGAGGCAGCAAAGCAATCCTGCAAAAACCAAAGTAAAGTTCGAAGTATTGAAGAAGACTCACAGGAGCATGCTGACTTGGAAGCTGCCATAAGAAAAGTGATGAAGGAAGTTTTGCCTGGAAAAACAGATAAGATGCTGGAATTGTGGCAAAATTGGACATGTGCGTAGCAAATGTCCAACATTCGAAAACACGACTCCGATGCAGGAAAACTAAAGAAGGTCGACGAGAAGGGGCAATCGTCGGCCTGTGTCCAGCAAGCCCCGGTTAACAACGCATATGTCGCTATCCTGAAACGACAGAACAGAGGTGTTTTCGTAGACGGTCTCATCAATAACGAGCCTTGCACCATGCTGCTAGATACAGGTGCGACTAGGACAATTCTCGGACCTTCCTTTGCCAGAACACCGGAACGAATTGAACCGACAACTTGGAAGCTACGCACAGCAACAGGGGAGCCAGCTACTGTATATGGCGAGCTACCGATTGAAATAATTTTGGGCAGCACTAAAGTGAAACATCAGGCACTTGTAGCGGACATCGAAGACGATGCAATCATCGGAATGGACATCATGAATTCCAGAGGGTTTGAATTGGATTTCAAAGACGGCGTCCTACGTGTCAACGGAGAAGAGCTGGTACTTCATGGGAGAAGTGAAGAGTTGATCCGTGTGCTGTTGGCTGAAGATGTAAGCGTACCTGAGAGGGCTGAAACCATCCTGGAGGCTCGCCTGGACGGGAGTGCGAGCAGTGGAGACGTGATGATGTTCGAGCCCAAACTTCATGATGAGAAAATTGGACGAGGGGTTGCCCTAGGGAAAACCCTGTTACGTGCTGAAAAATTTGTACCGGTAAGGGTCATGAATGTCAATTACTTTCCAGTGACCTTAAAGAAAGGAACAATTTTAGGGCACTGCTCGTCAGTTTCATCTGTGATCCGGAGTGTACGAGGTACGATTAGCCAACCCAACAACTTGCCCACAGAACTAGAAAAATTAGTTGCCATCTCTTCCAAAGATATAAAACCAGCTCAACAGCCCAAACTAAGAGATTTAGTTAAGAAGTACCAAGACATCTTCGATACCGGACAAGGAAAAGGAGGTCGAACTAATGTGGTCCAGCACAAGATTGATACTGGGGGTGCCCGACCGATCCGGCAATCAGCAAGAAGACTTCCTCTTGCCAAGAAGGAAGAGGCTGACAAAATAGTCAGCGATATGGGAAAAGAAGGAGTTATCGAACCATCTGACAGTCCCTGGTCCTCCAGTCGTACTGGTGAAGAAAAAGGATGGATCGACACGCTTTTGTGTAGACTATCGCCAACTTAATAATGTCACGAAGAAGGACAGTTACCCTCTCCCGAGAATAAATGACACCCTAGACACGTTGGCTGGTTCCACGATTTTCTCGACCCTTGATCTGAAGAGTGGATACTGGCAAGTAGAACTGGCTCAGGAAGATCGAGAAAAGACTGCTTTTACCATCGGCTCAGGATTGTGGCAGTTCACCGTTATGCCATTCGGGCTCTGTAATGCTCCCGCCACATTCGAAAGATTGATGGAAACAGTACTGAAGGGACTCTCATGGAACACGTGTCTAGTGTATCTCGACGACATAATTGTGGTCGGCAGATCGTTTGAGGACCACGTGAAAAACTTGGAGGAAGTATTCCTGCGACTGAGGAACTCCGGATTGAAGCTGAGCCCCAAGAAATGCCATCTGTTCCAAAAAGAAGTACGATACCTCGGCCACGTTGTCTCTGGGGAAGGAGTAGCAGTGGACGACCAGAAGATCAAAGACTCATAAGGATTGGCCCATCACAAAAGACATTCACCAACTTCGAAGTTTCCTTGGTTTATGCACATACTATCGCCGATATGTGCTGGATTCCCAACATCGCTAAACCACTGACCAAGCTCACGGAAGGCCAAACAAAGTTCCAGTGGTCCGAAGAATGTCAAGACTCATTCAGGAAGCTGAAAGGAGCTTTGATCAACGCACCTATACTGAGCTATCCCCTACCCAAAGGGAAATTCATTTTGGATACGGACGCCAGCAACGTGGGACTTGGAGCTGTCCTATCTCAGATCCAGGAGGGACAGGAGAAGGTCATTGGTTATTTCAGCAAGACGCTTAGCAAACCAGAGCGCAATTACTGTGTCACCAGGCGAGAGCTGTTAGCTGTTGTAAAGGGAGTGGAACACTTCTACAAGTACGTGTATGGAAGAAGATTCCTGTTGAGAACTGACCATGCAGCTCTCAAATGGCTCTTACAGTTCAAAAATCCTGAGGGTCAAGTAGCACGTTGGATCGAGAGACTCCAAGAATTCGATTTCGAGATCGAACATCGAGCCGGAACTAGCCATAAGAATGCAGATGCCTTGTCGCGAAGACCATGTCCAGATGATTGCTCACATTGCCGACGAGCAGAAGAGAAAGAAGCAACACTTTGTAGAACCGCGGCAATGGATGACAACTGGAATGACAGCAAGATCCAGAAAGACCAAGAGAGACCCGACCTTGGCTTAGTCGTCAGCTGGAAGAAGGGCAATCGAAGACCATCATGGCAGGAAGTCGCAGGTTACTCGCCGGCTGTTAAGTCCTATTGGGCACAATGGAACTCTCTTATTCTGGACAATGGGATCCTGAAACGTGTGTTGGAGGCCGATATTGGTGGGGAAGACAGACGCCAAATAATTGTTCCCAGGAACAGAAGAGAGGAAGTGCTGCGGGAAATCCATGATGGAGTCGCCGGAGGACATCTGGGAGTGACGAAGACCCTGCAGAAAGTGAGGCAACGGTTTTACTGGGCCAATTGTCAAGCTGACTGGTGCAGGAAGTGCGCTGTATGCGCTGCTAGCAATGGACCTCGAATACGACCCAAGGCCCCGATGCGTCAGTACAACGTAGGCAGCCCGTTCGAGAGAATCGCCATTGACATCGCCGGCCCGTTTCCCGTATCCGACCACGGGAATAAATACATCCTTGTGGCAATGGACTACTTCAGTAAGTGGGCGGAAGCCTATGCCCTGCCCAACCAGGAAGCCATCACCGTCGCCGACGTCTTGGTGAAAGAGTGGATATGTCGATTCGGTATTCCAATGGAGCTGCACTCGGATCAAGGCAGAAATTTCGAATCCAACCTTTTCCAAGAAATATGTCTACTGCTGAACATCCGCAAGACAAGAACCACGGCCCTACATCCGCAGTCCGATGGAATGGTGGAACGGATGAACAGGACGATCAACCGCCACTTGTCCAAGGTTGTCTCTGACCATCAAAGAGACTGGGACCAGTATCTTCATTTGTTCCTGATGGCCTATCGATCCGCAGTACACGAGTCAACCGGTCAAACTCCTGCTAGTATTATAATGGGCCGAGAACTGCGACTGCCTTGTGACCTGAAGTTTGGGATACCGCCAGGACAAGACACTGCGGGAGAGGACTACGTCAGCAAACTTCGGCAGAGAATGGACGACATCCACGAACGAGTCCGGTTGAACATCCAGAGTGCCAGCGATAAAATGAAGAAGACCTATGACATCAAGGCCGACGCTGGAGGATTTAAGGTTGATGACCTGGTTTGGCTGTACAACCCCAAACGTCGTCGTGGACTATCACCAAAGTTGCGGAACTCGTGGAAGGCCCGTATAAAATCGTGAAAAGGATAAACGACCTTGTGTACCGAATCCATAAGCCACCCGAGGGAAACCAAGGGTCGTCCATTTCAACAGGTTGGCCCTTACGCTGGAAACCATGACCAAGTTCGCACCCTCAAGCCACCGGAGGATGATATGACGTTCGAGAAGTTTATGTCCTTGTACTCAAACGGGCAGAAAGTTCTACATGGGGTTACTAGAGAGGAGTCACGAGACCTTTCGAGGTGCCTGCTGACTACGCACTAGCGCACTGTGTGGCAGAAGATCTTCGAATGTCCAGGGCATCGCCGTAGTGTTCTCCAAGAAATTTGGTCAACTCCAAACACTGCGGGAGCAGAATCCAGAAGTTGGTGGGATGCTACAGTTGAAGAAAGGCCAGAGAAACATCTACTACCTAGTTACCAAGAGGCATTCCCAAGATAAACCGTCCTATGAAGATGTCTGGAAGAGTCTCACCAAACTAAGAGATACTATGGTGGACCAGAATCTGGCGGATCTAGCAATTCCAAAACTATCCTGTGGTATTGATGGGTTGGACTGGAGAGTCATAAGAAGTATGCTGGAGGCGATATTCAGATCCAGCGGCATCAGGATTTTGGTTGGCTGTAACCCTCTTCCACGACCGATCATGAAGACCGTGGAGTGTTACTTCCATCGAACTTCACGGTGCAGATATGGGGAGTCATGCAGATATCGTCACACTCCAAGGATGAAATTTCGGGACGAAATGTCTTTAAGAAGGGGGCAATGTAACGAACCTAGGCCGGACCTGTCACCTCACACGTTGCCATCGACAGCGATGAGATCATCCCCGGAGATATTCGAGAACCATCAGGTCGCTCTTCCGCGGAAAACAACGGTCAATATTGGAAACAATTGGAACATGCCGTCGCCAACCGTCCGAATTCGAAACATCGAGAATGCTGTATCGGAGATAAATAGACAGCCCTCAAGAGGGAGTAGACAGTCTGAACGAGCCCATACCATCGAGCTATACAGTGGCGTAGTAATATAAATTAAGTTGTAGATTAAGTGTGAAATAAATTATTTAAACCAAGTTAAGTTTATTTACGTTACAATAGGACCATAATCAAAGATATCGTTCGCCATCTTGGAGCCGCCATTTTGATTTTATGAATTTTTTGGCAAAATCCATAATCTTCGACCCCGGAAACCCCCCATACCAATTTTGAATCGAATCGGACCATAAACGCAAATCTCGTCCGCCATGCATTGTCAACAAGTAAACAAAAACCATGATTCCTAGCAAAATTTATTTCAGAATAATAAATCAACCCATTAGTGCCCAGATGATTTTTTTTGCATTTTTTGTGTAATTTCAGTATTTTTTGTTCGAATTATTGTTAGAATTTATAAAAAACCATGAATTTTTGCAACTAGATTTTCAGTTGTTTTAGGTGTTACACATATGTAACGCTAGGATCTACTGGGAGCAAAAAATACGTATAATAGAAAATGGAGGCTTTTATTGAAAATCATACGAAGAATAAAAAAAATGCACTTTACATTTTGTTCAAGCATTTTTCGTGTGGTAGGGAACAAAACAATCAATGCACAGGCCGACATCACATTTTCTGCATTGGGTGCGTGTTGAACTCTAACAAGATCTTCCTGCACAACGCCTTCTCTTATCGTTTGGAATTTTTTCAACGGTGGTCCATCCGGCTATATCTAATTTCAGCAATCACTCCTTGTGTATTAGAAGATGGCAATGAAGTTCTGCCAGTGTCTTTGGGAGCTGAAGCGTATTTTTTTAAATAAACTTGCACAATGGCCCGTCTAAAATCTATTTGGCCGATTTGAGAATTGTTGGATTTTCGATATAACGATTATTCATTGAAATATCAAGGAGCCATGTAAACAATACCCAATACCATTCCCTATTCCTTATTTAGATCCTGTAAGGTCCATTCGATCAGTACCACCCATTTTTTTGTTGTACGCGGCAAGTAAAGCTGGTCGACTTACTTGTATAGGTTTTTTCTCCTTTTGCGAGTAACGTCTAACATTTGTCACCGGATTGATACTGTGATGGCTCCCAGGTGTTAGTTAAAAAAAAATTAACACTCACCTGATCACCAATTGTCATGGGTTGCTCCACACTCGAGATGTTAATTAATAAAGTACCTAACCGCCTACCAAATGGGTAGATGGTCGGTGGTTTTAATAATTACCCCAAGTATGTATTGAAAGGGAGATCTCAATCACCCAGGGAGTTGTTAATCAAAGAGATCTTCGAATAACATAGAAGAAGATCTAAGAGCGGCTTTAGTCTTCCTCTCTGCCCTGAGAGATAGTTGAGCGTGGGTTGTTCATTTATAATTCAGATTTACAGACCTTACTATTATTCGAATTCACAGGAAATAATGCACGGGCAAAAGTTATAAAAATGAATATAATTAATCTAATCTTAAAATACATGCACAATCGTTCAACATAACCAATCAAAACAAAATGAGCTATTTCGCTATTAAACAATTATAGAAGATGATAGTATGTCAAGTTTTGGTCTACAAAAGGATAGTCACTAATATCAATATTTCTCTTCATTCCTATCCTTTTTACTTTCGATTAAGGCTTAACGCTTAACCCTGTATATGATAATAACCAAAATATTTAGGAATGAGGTATTTGGAGAATTGACTTTCCAAACATGATCTTTCAAACGTACTTACATAATTCTCAGGTAATTCACTGGCACTCACATTAACAATTGATTAGACGAATAGAAATTATTAATTTTATTCGCGCCTTCATTAAGTTGGGTTATTATGGTTTTATTATTTACATTCGTGTCTTGACTTTATTTGCTACTTTTCTTGGACTATGAATAGAGATTATGAAATTGGCGTTGAAAATATGCAAAGTTTATGGTAGCACTAATAAACAGATGATGACCCGGTAGTTATTGTGTTTGTCGAGCCGATTTGACATTGTGGATTTCTCTTTGAACCAAATCTGATTTCGCACTAAGGTAGAGATTGATGATGCCACCAATTTAGCTTCATTATGAATTTTCTTGAATTTCTTGTATATTTTACATCACTTATTTCAGACTTGAATTTAATTATACTTGTAATAAAGATTTCTAATTAAGTGCTCGCGTACATGGAGTCAAGTATATCGGATGACTGTCGAATTATATCTATCTATCCTTTTAGATTCCAGTTTCTTTATATATAGTCTCGATTCCTCCCTCTCGGTTGGGTTATTTCAGTAATTTAATGCGTGATTTTTATGTGTCTCATTAATGGTGTTTATTATACCAGCGCGTAAGTATACTTCAAATAGACCGCCCATCCAATGATGTATTTATAGATTTTTATGTGCAGTCGGCATCCGGGCCTAGACATGTCGGTCCCATTAACAAGTTAATTTATTACAGAACAAGAATGTCTCCTATGATATTCACCGCGACAAAGAGTTACTCTTCAACCGTAATAGGTCATTAAATGAACAATCTGAGAGAATTATGCCTTCCTTTAAAAATTACTGGTGCATGTGTTAGAACTTGATAATGGTTATTTCTTTTTCTAAGTGATTATGACTAGGCAGGGTTACTACAATACCATATTGATTGGTAGCAATGCAAACTACAGAATTATCAACCCACTTAGCTACTAGAATACCATCCGTCTTACTGATAGCATTTTCGAAATAACCTCTTTCTTTTTTTCCAACGAGTTTTTTATTCGATAAGGGACAGCTCCTGGGTATGAGGTTTTCCCTTATGGTCCCCTAACCGCCATTTCCTTCCAAACACAAATAGGACAATAAATTAAAAGTCGTGAATAAATTGTCGAAGTAAAAGGAGAATTGCAAGGATTTCAGGTTATTGGGTAGTTCTTCTATCATTTTAACCAATGGTGCTGCCGCCTTTCCGAAATTTCTTTCAATGTCAACGTCAGGAGTTACAGATTTTCCTTGATATATTTCAAAATCTATCAAGTATCCTATTGCGGTATTGAGGCACCAGACCTTATATCCGAAGCGTATGGGTTTGGCTCTCAGGAACTGCTTACAGCTGTGTTTTCCGTAATACTTGACCATACTTTCGTCGAAAGACATGTCTTTCTCTGGAACAAAATATTTTCTGCATTTTTCTGTTATTTTATTAACAAACGGTCTTATTTTCCAGAGCTTATCACCTTGATCCATGTTTTCGTTGGACGCTAAGTGCAGAAACCTCAGAATTTGCTCGAATATGTTGCGTCTCATAGAATTATATACCAATTCGATTCTGGTCTCAAGACTTTGTTCCCAATACATCCGTTCACTTGGTAGATCATTATAACCGCTAAGAATAAATATGGCAATGAAACATTTCATTTCATCTGGTGACACTCCTGGATCGGGTTGATTTTTGGAGAGAGCATACTTATTTGTTTCTGCTACCAGATATAATATTATTTCTTCATCTAGGAACATCTCAAAGAAGTCAACAATCGATTTGTTTTGAAACGATGGAAAATCTGCTTCAAGAAATGCTTTTTCGTTATAGGTGAAATCTCCTGAAATCCAATCCCGGTGATTAGAAATTTTCGGATATATGTATGAGCTGGTGACACATTTACATCATTGATCGAAGAAACACTATCTTCGAATAACACATCAGATTCTTGAGATTGGCTCTCATCCGAGGTAATATCTTCTTCCAGTGTAGTCCCCAGGGCAGTTCGTACTCCTGCATCAGCCCGTAACTGACGCCTGCTCAAATTATCAACATTTCCGCCCTCGTCCTCGTCTCTGGAATCCTCATCCGTAAGAGTAGCTGGATCTGGTGGTGCTATATTAACGGCTTCTATGCAGCCATTCATTTCATCATCTTCGCCAAAAGCTATATCGATTGCTTCTTGAACAGTAAGCCCCTTCTCAAGGATTGCAGCAAGACATCTGAAATAACAAAAAAATGTCATTTTTTTATCATCATTTTCACAACACCCTGTACAACAATACTTTGAAATGAAGATGTTTCGTACGCTCTATGATGAAAATAAAATAACTAAACCAAACAAAAAAAAAAAGCAAAAAAATGCTTACATCACAGTCTAGCGTTACATATATGTAACACTCAAATTAAAAATCTAAAAACTCTTCTTTTAATGAAAACATCAAACCCAATATACACAAAAATTATGTTTTCACATATGCTCATACTATTTTTATATTTACATCAACTTTATTTCACAAAATATAATAAAGGTACTTACTTATCACGAAGAAGTCCATATTTTTTAGATTATGCCCTGTTAGCATTTTTTACGAGACGATATTTCAAAAAACACACGATAATATCGCTTGACTGAACTAACCTGATCTGCTGAATGCTTTCTGACACGAACTAAAAGGTTATCTGGCAAAAATGTGTGCTTTGGGAAACAAAGCAGCTATTTGAATGACGCCATGTTCCTGTTACATAAAAGTAACGCTAGGCACTAATGGGTTAAGTTGAAAAAGGAAAGATAATAGTTACCATAACAACAAAAATTAACAGAACGAAATCCAGTATTTCAGAAAGATCAGAATTATGTTTTTTTGGTTCCACAAGATGGGCCTGACAAATACTTCACTAATAAAACTGTCAATATCCATACCGACAGATGGACAGATCAATTATCACCGCTCTTATCGTTCTCGGCTACTGAAACATGTCTCAACGTATCGCTCCAATATGAACACCGACATACAAAATGATGAATTCATTTTCTCCGCTTAGGATTATTTCTGTATATGTCTGTTCATTAAGATTGACTCTGTTTAACTTTAACTTTTTTTGAATGTATATTTCCCATTCTGTAAATGGCTTCGGCTGTACTAAATAAATAAATATACGCCATGGTCTTATCGATTCGAACAAAAACACAACCTCTATTTCAATTCGTTGTTTGAAAAAACAATTTTGATAATTCCTATGGGAAAATCTCCCGTTCACAAAGTGTTTATAAATATCTTTTTTAGGATGTGATGTGGAATGATAAACCCTCCGATTTTGTCCTGTTTTCCTGCAGTTGTTGTCTCATGTTGTACTACCACATATTTTATGTACCTATTTTCTTTTTATTTTCGACTTCTGAATTCATACAACATTTTTTTTTGGGTTTATTGTAAACGTTGGCATTGAAACTGTAGACATAAAGTAGTGCTTTCTAGTTATGCGACTGCTCATGAAAACTGTAACATAGTTTTTATATAGATTCTTAACTTGAAACATGGAACATGATAATGGGTTCGAATACAACTTGGATCAATATATGAGCCGGCTCATGACATTTCCCGAAAAGTAAAATTCTAGTTCTATGAAATCCTTACCATTTGATGTCTCATGGGTACGTACCTTTTTGGAGGGAAGGGGGGGGGGGTATCAGAGCCTCTGGCCTGTAGGTCTATCGGCTCCGATAGTTGTCGGGCGCTACTCCAACTGATTTTAACATCGTAGATGGTTTTAAAAAAAGACAAAATGAGTTGAAGAAAAAAATTGATCCACTCTCTACTCCGGATAGAACTGAATCGCTCACTGGTCAATAGTGGATCAAAGGTATAGATTATGTTGAATTTGAAAATACAAATAACATTTCAACATATTCCTACAAAATTGTGCATAATCGTATTTATTCAAACGGTTAAAAAAAAAAAAAATCCGTATACAGAAAGTAAAAAAATAAAATCTTCTTACAGTATAAAACTTAAAAAAACGAAACTCTATAGAATACAAGTAAGACAACAAATTAACGTGAATTTAAATGTGACAAATCCATCGAAAACTTAAAACAAGATTGTTGTCTTGCAGTACTTCCAGTCACTGTAGGTTCAGGTAATATGAATTTGATGTCAACGTCATAAACATACGAAGTATCAGGTACGTTGGGATTGTGGAATAGTTCGTCTGTTTTTTTTTCTTGAAAAACTAACGAATACTCCTTTTTAATACCTTAGCCATATAGTAATTTTTTTTTGGTGATAATTTAACAATGACATAATCTCCGACAGATGGTGGTCGACTAAGTGGTTTTTGCAAGCAGTCTTTGATTAATATATCTTGGTTGTTTTCTTTTTCATTCTCTTCTTCAAACCCGTTCATGTCATCATTGTCAGATTCATCTTGGAACACAACTTTCTCGTCTTCTTCTGACTCACTTTTGCAAAACTTTACGAACACTAGCTTTTCCATTTATTTCTTTCAGCAGACTCCCTTTCCATGGCAATTGCAGCTTTTTCCGGTGTATCCGTAGCTATCAAACTTCTACCTAACTTTCTTGGTTTTCATTTTCCAGTTCTTGGTTTTGCTTTTATTGGTTGTCGAAATTGGTCAGGCGTTAATATTTCGCAATTTCTTGGCAGATATCGGCTGATGTCGAAGGAACTACATTAATTTCGTTAGGCCGTTCCAGAAGTATTTGAGTAGGTTGATTTCGTTCTACAGACAGTTCAGTATATTGTCAATCTGAGTGTGGTCTGTCTGTAACTGTACTGGGCAAAAAATCATCGTCTGTAAACTTGTGTCTATCGAAGAGTACTAGTCCGGTCTTGTTAAATCCTTGTCGTATATTGGATTGGATTTTTCAAATGCGAGTCCGATTAATTGTCCAACATCATAAATGGTAATCGTTTGTCCTGGATTACGCATAAACCACGAATCCATGGCAGAATAATAATAATTTTTGAACGGTCCAAATATCGACACATCTAAAGGTTGCATTTTCGTGAGGTGTGAGGATGTAATGTGAGTATAATCACACCCGATGCCTTTGCTTAATCTAATGCTTCAATTGATAAATGCGACTCATGGTTGTCCATTATTAAAATACTCGGATTTTCCAGTAAACTGTTACTGTTTTTGATGTAATATTTCATCACATCTACAAACAAATCGCTATTCATCCAACCTGATGTTGTAGCTGAATTCAAGGTTCCAGAGGAGTACCAATGCCCATTCTAGTGTATACCTCCTTGCGTGGGAAAGTGATTGCTGGAGGAAGAGCTTGCACTTATGATGCAGCATGTTGTGCATAAAACTCCTTTTTCACCGCTAGTTACCTTGCAAAGATTTTAATGCCCCTTTGGTGCCATTACTTTATGGGGTTTCTGCACGGTGGTTGTACATGTCTCGTCGAGGTTAAATATTCTGCAGCCATCCGCAAATGCTGGATATCGTTCAATTATGTTTTCAACATTATTATAAACAGTTTTTACTACCACTTGATTGATGTTGCTCTGGCTAGGCTACAGGCTTCTGGCTTTCTGAGTGAGAGCTCAGGATGGCGTCGTCGAAAACCCCTAAGCCAGTGAATACCGGCGATTTGATTGGTTTCCCACGACGATGACATTTCAATATTATTATACCTTGCCATTTCGAAGGGTACTTGACGACACTCTTTGGTAGTAGGGCCATGAAATAATAATTTTTGTAATAGTCCCGAAGCAAATTTTCTTGTGCTTCGGAAAAAATTTACTTCATAGTTTGGTGTTGATTTTATGTCCCCTTGAAAGTTAGCTCTTTTTGTCTATGTAGGGTAGTAAAAGCTATGTTTGTTTCTGAGGATACGTGTCGTATACTGTTTCCGTTATCAATATCATTAAGAGCTAATTGCATCTCCTCTTTGATATGGGCACCTATTTTGCTCGTATTCAGGGCCGGATTAGAAGGTGTGGAGGCCTTGGGACAACGAGGGAGTGGAGGCCCCTAATTATTTTTCAAACAAGTTTTTTTTAATTTATTTATTGCGGAACAAATCAAATTATTTTGACACAAGCATATGTAGGTATAATAAAATACAAGAAATAAATTAAATTACAGCGTAAACAAATGGATTCTTGCGAGCTTTTTTCGACGAAAAATAATTGATGATCTAGGTCAAATCCAGCATCCGGAGAAAATCATTCTCAATGCTAAGAAGCGATAACTTTGATAGGCGGCTTTGTCTCATCGTAATTCTCCTATTTTTTTCATTTTGGAAAATGAGCGCTTTCCAGTGCAATTTGACATCATCACATTCTCAGTTGTAATATCACAAGAGAGTGAAAATAATTCGACAGATTTTCGAAAACTTGTTGCCAGGCAATAGATAAGAGAGACCAACTTGCTCGAGTGGCTATTGCCAACAAGTTTGAGAAAGAAATCTAGATAATTATTTTCTACTATATCGAACTCTCGTGTGGTATTCTTCAGATTATTTTTTTATGTTACGATCATTTACTTTCCTTGCAAAATTATATAATGTACTAAACCGGTTTTGATTCATTTCACACTTTTCATGTGAATTGATAACAGACGTCAAATTAAAAATATAGGTTGTCAGACAATAAAAACAAAATACCTCAAATTATTCCCGCGACAATTTTCTAGGTAGAATATTCCCGCTATTGATTGGCCAAAACGTATATGAATTATTTGAATTGAAGTTTCCATTGGTTTCTAGCAATGTCAAAAAATAATAACTGTAATTTCAATGTTTGAGAATGTAGCTCTGAAATTTTGGTTTTCAAAAATTTTATAGTAGAACATCTTAGATTGGTCTTTTTGATAGTCCTTTTTCAGAAGGATTTACATTTGTTGCGGAATGTCATCTTTCTCTTAGACTCACACTTTCAGATTTCGGGGATTTCTCTGCTACAAGCGCGCCACTCAGCGGACACTTGTCAACACCAATAAATAGGAAAAACAGGTAAAGACGGGCAAAGTGTTTGTAGAATCGGCAGAAAAATAGTCAACAGATTTTGAACTTTTGTTCTATTATGGAATGCGCACAGGGCTCTTATAGATAATTTTATGCAATCATATTCATAAATTGAAATATTATTTTCTTTTGCTTATGATTATTGAATTTCATTGTGTATCTAGATCGCTTGTGTCATTCGAGGAATACATCGACAGAAAATCCTTCATTTAATAAAAAAAAAATGTATATTTTTTTTAAATTCAATTGTTCTTGATTTTACAGCTAATTTCGATATGATATAATATTTTGTATAATAGTATGATGTTTTACTTGGTGATTGTTTCTCGCAAATACACATGATTCATCAGATCGAAGATTAATATTAATCATGGATTTTGACAAGAATACGAAACATGTTTTTGAATATTTAAAACGAAAAATGAGAGGAAAAAGTGGGAGAACTGCTCTTTCGTTGTCAGATTTTTCATATATAATTTTGCATATCCTTCGGTATTTGTTAGGAAATTTTACCTACAAATTTATATTGTGGAGGCCCCTATCTTATGAAGGCCCCGCGGCTGCAGCCCCGTTTGCCGCCTCTTAATCCGGCTCTGCTCGTATTTATTTTATTTCGTGGCATTCTGTAACTAAAATAGCTTGAATTCATGAATAATTTTAGCACTATTTCGTTATGGTACACAGTGGATCGTGATCCGCTGTGTATCGTGTAGCGTTTGATCCACTGTGTACTATTCGATTTAGTTATTTTTGAAAGCCAGTCATTACTAACAAGAAATCGCTGTGACATAATTTTCATCTTTATTATGAAAATAAATAACTACGTTGAATTTCTGAGTTCAGAGATATAGTTAAAACGCAAAATAAAGAACATGTTTGTCAAAATATTACTGACTTTTTTTTTTTTGCGACTGTCACTCAACTTTCCTTTCCTAACACATCTATTCGTCGTGACTATCACAAACTAACTGAATAGAAAGAAAGTTATGAAGGTTATGTACGAATGTATGACATTCTATAGAACATCAACTTTGTGGTAGGGATGATCCAGTGTGTACCAATGATACACTGTTGACCATAAGACCCTAATCAATTCTTTATTTTGTCTGCAATTTTTGGAAAGTAATTTTGACATATATTTTCCTCTAGGTAATTGATATCCACACAGAGGAACTCCTTGGACCCTATCAGGAGGGAGAACTGCATATCAAAAGAGACACCTTCATGAACGGTTATTATAAAATGGACACATCTTCAGCATATGATGCAGATGGCTACCTCAAAACTGGAGACTTGGTCTACTATGACGACGATGAATGCTTCTATGTGAAGGACAGATTAAAGGAGATATTCAAGTACAGAGGGTGGCATATTCTTCCTGCGATGCTCGAAGAAATTTTGTTGAATCACCCAGCTGTCAAAGAAGCAGCTGTGGTGGGCATACCCCATGAACTCGATGGTGGACATCCGATGGGTTTCGTTGTACTTCTCGATGGATTTGATGATGTCACTGCTGAAGAAATCGGTACTTTTTTCGAGAAACAAGTATCAGATTGTCAGAAATTGCGTGCAGGGTTACGAATTGTTGAAGAGATTCCAAGAACTGCAACTGGAAAAATAATGAGGAGAGTAATAAAGGAGATGGTTCTGAATAACGAATCAGCTTATACGGGAATCGAGGAAGTTGTCCCCAAGAAACTATTTTGGAAGTCGGATTACGTTGAACTTTCTGCTAGAGAATTTTAAGAAATTCACGAACATTTTTGTTCAATTGAATTGTGCATTTTAGAAATTATCTTACTGTTGAATATACTATTTAACACGATTTGAAACCTTCATTCATAACTTCAAATGTGAAAAAATATTGCCAATCGATAAACCTTCATATAAATAGAAAATAATGACTGAATTAGCAGAAAAATTTTGTTATTTCTTGTCCCATTCGACATGAAATTGAAGGATCAAACGAACTTACCTAATGAAGTTTGATCGCAATTATATTATGACCAGGTAGTTCAGCGATATTTTGAAATTGGGCCTGTTCAACGTTTTTTGAAGTTCAATTCGAGTAAACTGAATTTTCAAATCACTTAGATAGTGCTATCGAATAATAATCCCAGAGATTTGCAATAATCACTGGGTGTTATAATACATTTTTCTCCATTGATATGAAACTCATGCACTGTAGACAGTTTTCCTGCCATGAAAGTCTACCAGAAAAATCCTCCTAGGATTTTCCATAATCAAAATATCATCCAGATAATTGAGATAAATAATAATAATAATAAGGTTTATTTGGATACAAATTTAACAATATATCTTAAAAACTATGAAACCAAATAAATAAATAAATAGGGAAACCGTGAAGACATTGGCTGTCCGCGGTCAATTGTTCATCATGAGATTTGTGTAACAGTTGGAATAATGCAACCTTATATTCTGAAGGGCAAAGTCCCTTTTCCATAATTCTGTTAATAATATATCAAAGGGGAGATGCAATCTCATTGGCAGTAAACTTTGTTTCTGCAATAATTGTGTCGAATCCTGAAATCCTGTTTTCTTTCAAGGTGTTAATTTACTCAATTATTTCTTTTCTGTTTGTGAGGCGAACAAACAAATAATTTAGGCTCTTTTTTGTCGCTGGTGGCCTGCTGATTCAGGGCCATTGGTGAAGTGATCTGCTAATATTTCTGCAGTTTCACCTTCCGTTCTTGTCTTAACTTCATTGTTATTTAGTGCATAATGTGTGGTTGTTGATTTATTTTTAGTTCCCGTTATATTATTTGTCACCCTCCACAAGTTTTTTGAGTTATTTTTGTTATTTTTTTTTATAATTCTGGTGACAATGCATTAGAAAAAAATTGTGTGAAAAAAAATAGAATGGCGGCTCCAATATGGCGGATGAGTTTTGTGATTATGGTCCGATTCGCTTCAAAATTGGTATCTGGGGGTTTTTGGGGTCGAATATTATGATTCTTTTGTCAAAATTGGAAAATTCAAGATGGTGGACGAGTTTTGTGATTATGGTCCGATTCTATTCAAAATTGGTATGTGTGGGGTTTTTGGAATCGAATATTATGATTCTTTCGCGAAAATTGGGAAATTCAAGATGGCGGCTGTAAAATGGTGGACGAGTTTTGTGATTATGGTCCGATTCTATTCAAAATTGGTATGTGGGGGTTTTTGGAGTCGAATATTATGATTCTTTCGTGAAAATTGGAAAATTCAAGATGGTGGACGAGTTTTGTGATTATGGTCCGATTCTATTCAAAATTGGTATGTGGGGGTCTTTGGAGTCGAATATTATGAGTTTTTCCTAAAAATTGGAAAATTCAAGATGGCGGCTCACTGTATATATTGACAACGTTAAAATCTTTGAATGACTTCTAAAATCGAGATTTGACTAGTAATACAGCTGTATACATTAACGATTTGGAAAATAATTACAGTTACTAATAGTAATCACGGAATTAATAGTAGATTAGAACAAATATCAGTTTGAAAAAATAAAAAAAATACGCTTTTATAAATAAACCAAACTTAAAAGTAGAACATGAATAATAGTTTATAAAAACTAAAAAACACGCTTTTTAAAAAAAACCGAACTAAAAAATAAATAAATAATAGTTTAAAAAATAAAAAACGATTTTATAGAAAACCAAACTAAGAAAATGGAAAATAAATTTCAATAAATTTGAATTAAGAATAGTGTAAATTTTCTTAATAAATATAAATTAATAATAATGTAAATAAGAAAAAAATTAATTTATTTAAAAAAAAGCGTTGAGTGCTCAATCTGAATCTTAAGATGCACCCCACGCTTTTTTTGAAATAATATAATTTTTTTTACCCCCAAAAATAACTACCTCTCGCTCCCCCACGATACTATGAACCACAGAAACATCATTAATACTCATGTGCAAATGAAGATTACCCTAGTCAAAACACACACTAACTATACAAGCACGTCACATCCACCAGGCTCGGCTCGACCAACCAATCAAACCACACTCCGACATTCTCAAATCGAACGAATCACGAAGACCAACGAAATTAAAAACAACACCCAAAGTCTAGAAATCATGTACATGGGAAAAAAAAAGCCCAAGGCACCAATACAAACAAAATGTTTTTAAAATAATGTGTGATACAAGCAGTCCTCTGTACTCGGATTGCCACATATAGGTTATGGTACGTACTTGCAAAGTTGATTGTAAACAGAACAAAAACTAACCAAAACTCCCATTTCAGTACTAAATGTTTATACAATTGATGAAGCTCCAGGCCAGGAGCGAAACGTTTTGCAAATTAAATGTATATGTAGAGAAGATTTTTTTTTTATTCAAACCTGTCCCAGATGGAATCTAAATCCCAAGAAAAACCAAACAAATAAATTATAATCGAGATTCAAGAACAATTTCCGATATATATATATATATATATATATATATATATATATATATATATATATATATCTAGTAGAATCATTCAAATGTAAAAGTTCACAAAAATAAAATCACACAATTATAGAATAAAAAACTCGATTAGTATGTTTAAAATTGATGAAAAAAAATGTTTTTTTTTAAGGAATTATACAAATCGGGTCATATGATTCATGATGGATCTGTTGTAGAAGCCTAATTTTTCCGGTCGAAGATTTCACTAATATTTCTATGAGGCTTACATGATATAAATCTATGGATAACTTTTTCAATCGAGGAAGTGAATGGGTATTTTGTATATTTTCTGGTAAGGAGTTGAACACTGTTGGACCTAGAAAACGATAAGATCTCTGCCCTATAGTTTTGAGTGCAAATGGAATGGTATAATTATTTTTGCGGCGTGTGATGAATTTGAAATTTGGTAAAGAAGATTTGTAGATACAGAACGGTGGATAGTAGGTTTTTTTAAAGTTTAAGGAGAGCTGTTTGTAGTCGAACCAATCTTTAATGAATTCCAGGTTCCTCTCAGTTTGTTCTTTGACTTCCAACCATGTTTCCCCAGAATAAGAAACAGCAGTATCGTCTGCAAAACTAATTATTCTGCCACTAGCCCCTATTGAGAATAATTCGTTGACGTATATGCAGAATAGTATTGGTCCTAGAACCGTTCCTTGCGGTACTCCACAGTCAATTTTCTTTTTACTACTCATTATATTTTCTTTTCTTACTATTTGTTCTCGATTTTCTAGATGAGATTTGAATAGGTTCAATGTGTTTCCTCTCATTCCCATATTCTCTAGAGTTCTCAATAGGATTGAGTGGTTCACAGTATCGAATGCCTTCGACGAATCAATGAAGACTCCTATTGTTGGTTTGCTTTTATCAAGGCCATCGTAGATTAGGTCTGTAAGTTGTAATATTGCATTTTGGATAGATTTTCCTTCTTTAAAACCATATTGTGATTCGGATAAGATTTTATATTTTTTGAGAAAGGAGTTTAATCTAACTTTTATCAATTTTTCTATGATTTTGCTCAGGTTTGTTAACAAGGAGACCGGTCTATAGTTAACCACTTCATCTCTACAACCATTTTTATATATAGGAGTAACTATTGATAGCTTCAAACACGATGGGAAGTGTCCCTTTTCCACTGCCTGGTTGAATATGTATGCTATCGGTCCCACAATGTACTCCGCTATTAGTTTCGATGTTTCGCTTTTTATGTTGTCTATTCCGGGTGCTTTATGATTTTTTAGCTCCCTTATTGTATATAAAACTTCTGTTTTACTTGCTGTATTGAGAAATATGGAGTTTTCATTTATATATTGCCTGAATTCATGATTTGATGACCTTTTTATTCTTTTCGATAGTTCTTTTCCCTATTGAAAGTATCAACTATTTCATTCATATCATAGGTTATATCCCTTTTTTGATTTTTTATAGAATGTATTCCAACTTTTGGGTCCTCACAAAACATTTCATTTATATGTTTCTACAAGTTGCCACTATTATATTTGTTTTCGTTGATTTTGTTTTTGAAGTATTCGTTTTTGGTTTTTTGTATAAGTTTATTGAGAGTGTTCTTATAATTTTTGTATTCGGTTTTCAGGTCTATATTATTCGGATCTTTTTTCAACTGAAGGTACAAACAATTTCTCTTGTTTACCGACTTAATCGAAGATGTCGATATCCAGACTTTCCTATTTTTTTATTTCCTTTTATTGGCATATAACTAGTGCATTGCTCAATTTCGTTTTGTAAAATCATCACAAATTTTTCAGTCATTTTATCCAAGTCGTTCTCTAACAGATTGTCTGACCAGTTTGTATTCTTTATTTTTTCCACAAATTTTTTCTCATTGAAACGCTTTAAAGTTTTTCTCTCATTTATTTTTCTGTAATTATTTTCATCAGTTATTATTTGGACAATGATGGTTGAGTGATCTGTGATGTCTGAGCAGGTTACGATAGGTATTATATTTTCAGTATTTTGGCCACTTTTTCTCATGAAGATGTGGTCAAGACAGGATTCTAGGCGTGTGGGTGCATTTATATATATATATATATATGTATATATATATATATATATTTATGGTTTGATATTTTGAAAAATATAACAAATTATTTTGTTATTGTTTCGCCCCACGTTTTGGGTGCCTTTTGTTATGTTATGATGAATTGAAAAATATAAATTGTTTTTATATATATATATATAATGAATGAAGCTAATAATTTTCGTTATTCTTTGTGAGCCAATTTGATATAATATAAATAAATATTTCTGCCCCTGTAATAATAATTGCCAGCGAACGTCACTGTTCTCTCGTCACGCTACCAACAATTATTATTTTCCTTGCCACGGCTAGACAACAGCTGGTACGCTCTTTTCTCAAAAGGTGGCCGGTTCAAAGCAATAGATACACTGCCACTGGTGACTAACTTCAGTTTATTGAATGATCTTTGTTATGTTAGTTGATCATTGTGAGAAAATAAACAACCAAATATCAAAAACAATTATCTCCTTATTCAGGAAGACTTAAAATTACCTGGCCTACGAGAAATGACGTATACTAGAGTGAATCAAACAAATATTCACGGATAAATAATAAATCAGATCATGGATAGATACACAGAACCTCACTTTTCGTGAATGTAAAATTTTCTGTTATTGTTCAAAGTAAAGTGAAATAGCGTTCTTCGAATGTGCAATTGGTTATTTGTGAAATAGTTCTGGACCGGAAATACACTATGAAAGTTTTTATACCTGGTTGGAACTGTTGGTGTTCAAACTATACCATAAAACAGAAAGTCTCCTCTCTTCATTCGCTGTCAGGACTGCAATACCAGTATCAGGACTCGTGGTTATATTATATCATTAAGGTAATATTTGTTTTTGTTTCCCAAATGATGGAATTATTCCATTTTCTTATTAATAAAATTTTTGCGTGCTATCTGCTTGGAAATATTTTTTCATCTTCTTCGAGGCTTTGTTTTCTGTCGCTTAGATACATCTTTTTCCTGTTGTTTTCCTATTTGAATTTTTGAATTCGCGCACTAAATTGTCACTTTTCACTGTTTATATTTATCTTACTCAATTTATATATCCAACTATGTTTCCATACTTATTACTATTTACAAATTCTAATAATAATTGCTTATGATACCCTCTCGTTGCTATTCTCTCACAATTTCTAACTTTTCACCTGCCCATCTATTCTCTGATTGCTATCTTTCATAAAGACGTTTGCTGTTCTCTCATTGGCTACTTTTATTTAGCTACAATTTCATGTACAGTGTGTTTCAAGTTTATAAATGTGTGGATTACTTTTTATACATGAAAATTTTGTAAATCTAGACTTTTAGTTGTCTTTTGAGCAATTATGGGTTATGATAATTTTGACAGTGTATACAATTGATTGTTTTATCGTACTTTGACATCTTTATCTATCCATATTATACAAAGGCTTATAAATAAATAGAACTTCAAAAGTTATTAAAAAAAAATCTCTTGGAACTAATAACTAATCAATAATTATTCTTTTTTGTGGTTTATTTCTTTTTAAAATATTTAACTGGTTTTTCATAACATAACAATATATACATATATATATATATATATATATATATATATATATATATATATATATATATATATATATATATATTTACCTAATAGTCACTTAGTAATATTTGATTCAATATTATTAATAATTACGTACTTCCTGAAAATTACATAATAGTCAGTTTTGATGTTGTTTCTCTTTTTACAAACCTTCCGTTTGAAGTTATTAGAGCCAGTTTATCCAACAAATGGGATAGTATAAAAAACCATTGCGATTTATCGTGAGTGATACATACTTAATTCATTTTTGAGTCTAATTTTTAAATTTAATGACCTTATTATAAACAAATTTTTGGTACCCATGGGTTCTACTATTTCCCCAATATTAGTGAACTATGTGTTAGATGATCTTGTGGAAGATGTTTTAACCCTTATTCCTTTCAACATTCCTTTTGTTAAAAGATATGTGGATGATTTGATCCTCTCTGTACCTTATGACAAAGTAGATGAAGCGTTATTCTACTTCAATAGCTACGACATCAATTTACAATTTACCTCTGAGGTAGAAGTCAACCGAAGCATCCCTTATTTAGATATGAGAGTATGTAGAGGGTTGGACAATATTCTTCGCACAAAATGGTATAGGAAACCAATTTGTTCTAATAGATTCATAAGTTTCCATTCCTATCATGCTCCAAACATGAAACAAACCTGGTGAAAGGTATGAAAAACAGAGTAGTGTGTTTATCACATCCAATTTTTCAAAAGGAATGTTTAAATGAATTGAAAACAATCTTAAAAGAAAACTCATATCCAATTAAATTTATTAATAAATTACTATTCAGTACTGATCGTCAACCCAGTGTTACTATTATTGAAGCTGGAAATGTTAATATAAATTTAGACCTTGTAACAGTAAATTCTCCAATAATAAATTCAAGTGCTCAACCTCAACCAGTAGAACCATTTATTTATAAAACATTACCATATGTAAGAGAACTAACTTCCAAACTGACTAATGTGTTTAAATTAGACAAACTACGCATTGCCAACAAAAATATTAAAACTATTGCAAGCCTTTACACTAGAACTAAAGCCCCTTTAACGATTTATGAGAAATCAAATGTCATATATAGTATTCCTTGCCTTAACTGTGATAAAATATATATCGGGCAGACCGGTAGGAATTTAACAGGCGCATAGCATCTCATAAGAGTGATTGTAAAATAAAAAAAATATTGTGCATTAGCTGAACACAATATAAATTTAATCATTTTAGTAATTTCAACAACCCTTCCATTTTAGCAGTAGAGAATAACTTCCACAAAAGGAATTTTCTTGAGATGGTTTTCATAAAAAATGAACCAAATAGCATGAATGAACGATCTGATATTTCCAACCTTAGTGTCATTTACAATTACTTGTTGAAACTTGATTCCAATTGAAGTTTTGAAAGTTAAAAAAACTGCTTAGTATTTCTTGGTTTTTTCTCTCATTTAATAATTTTTGTCATATAGATTGGTACTATTCCTGTTGTTCTGTGGACAAAACACATGTTTCTCCCATGACATTTCGACTTTGACATATGACACTTGACACTTCATGTCATGCATTACTTGTCATCCACCATTTTCCTTTTTCAGTCATGCTTTAACCATGTGGTAATTTTTGTACTTGTCAAATTTTAAATTGTTTAAATTAAGTTTCTTAAACAATATGTGCGTTTGCAATTGTTTAATTTTTATATATATTACTAGTAGTGTTTCATAGTGATATGATTTTGAAAACTACCTCAATCACAAAATGGTGATTAGATCGCTGTCTTCACTTAACCTCACCTTAGTAAGTTCTTTAGATTTGTTTAAAATCGTATTTCACAATAGTGTTTTCTTTTTTCACAGCTGTCTTGATAATGAAAATAAACATTTTCGAAAGCTCGACTAAATAAGAAAGAGTTTTTCTCTTCTCATTGGCCATTAAATTTGACTGTAACCTCAAGGAATATCCTTTCTACAAAGTTTATTTCAAATTCATAGTTATATATATATATATATATATATATATATATATATATATATATATATATATATATATATACAGGGTGTTGTGTAAGTACGTGGCCAAACTTGAGGGGGTGATTCTTTGAGTAATTCTAAGAAGAAAAGTTCATATAAACCTAGGTCCGGTAATGCTTCGTTTTCAAGATACAGTGTGTCAACATTTTTGAAAGAGATAGTTTTTTCCTAAATATCTCAGTTTTCGCTCAGCCGACTTTGGCAGTGTTATTTGGGGTAGCAAGGGGCTAATTTAGCCCTAACTTGATTAAAAATATCATGACCAGTGGCGACCCGGAAGGCAGCTTTGCAATTTTTGTAATGTTTTCGCATTAAGCTACTAAAACTACAACTTTTTTATATTTAGCATATTTTTGTATCTTGCTTTGTTTTTGAGAAAAAAATCAATTTATTGTTATGTGGTAACGCCGGAAATTAAAAAAAACATGAAAAAAAAGAACCCTTTTTTTAAAACCACACTGGAACAAATTGTACGCATTTTTTTTCAATAAGAAAACATTTAACAATAAGTAACACGAAACTTACAATAGTTGCTCAAAATGTCCTCCTTCAACTTCAATGCAAGCATTACCTCGTCTTAACATCGATTGCCGAACACGTTGAAATATTTCCGGCGTATGAATCCCGTATCCGTTGGATTAATTCTTCTTCAGTGTTGACTGGAGTTTCATAAACGAGGGACTTCAAATGTCCCCACAGAAAGAAATCTAAGGGATTTTAATCCGGTGACCTGGGTGGCCATGACATATGGACCTGCGCGACCGATCCAGTTTTCTCCATGAGTTGCATTCAGAAATTGACGTGCTACTATGCTGAAGTGAGGTGGGGCCCCATCATGAATAAACCACATTGCTCCTCTTACTGCCAGTTAGATATTTTCTAATGGTACAGGTATCACAAATTCAAAAAAATTACGATACTCTTGACTATTTAATCTCGGTGTTGAAAAATGAGGTCCAATGAGATAATCATCCACAATACCAACCCAAACATTCACGGAAAACTGTTGTTGATAATGATGCTCTATAACCGCATTGGGATTTTCTTCAGCCAAGATATGATTGTTATGAAAGTTCATAATTGAATTTCGGGAAAAACACGCTTCATCGGTAAACAATATACGGGATAGAAATGTCGAAGATGCTGCCTATTGTTGCAAAAGCCAAGTAGAATAAACAACTCGCTTGGGAAAATCCGCAGGTAATAACGCTTGCACACGCTGTATGTGGTGAGGATACAGTTGATAGTCCCTTAACATCTTCTGTACAGTAAAGTGAGAAATGTTTAATTGTTGTGCAATTTTGCGTGTACTTGTATCGGGGCTACGCTCAACTTCACGTAAAACTGCTTCCTCCAGCTCCTCTGTTCTTACAGTTGCAGGTCTCCCAATAAGAGTAGCGGACCCTTGGAAGGTGCCTGACTTGCATAGCCTTTCGTGTAGTCTTACAAATGTTTGTCTATTTGGTACAATTGCGATGAGGATATCTTTCTTGATAAATGCGTCTAGCCGCTCTGGAATTGCCTTGGGCCATTCCATAGAGAAAATGCATATCGGCCATTTCTGAGTTTGTAAACCGAACCATTTTCTAATATCAGTAATTAATTTTATAGCCTAAAACTCTTGAAAACACTTCAAATAATTACTATCAAATAATTACATATGCACTGTTTCAAGTTATGTCAAAGTCAAATTTGATACAAAAAAATGCTAGATATAAAAAAGTTGTAGTTTCAGTTTCTCAATGCGAAAAAAAATACAAAAATTGCAAAAAATAAGTGACGCACATGTTTTTGGTCCAAAATATTGGTTAAAGTGCCTTCCGGGACGCCACTGGACATGATGATTTCAATCTAGTCAGGACTAAATTAGCCCATTACTACCCCAAATAACACTGCCAAGTTTCTTCCTCTTTCCCCAAAAATTCTTACTATAACGAGTATCTTCATCTTGAAAACTGTCTGTTTGATTCATAACACCTTCGAGCACAATTACGACTCGCACTTGTGTAACCACCCGTAGTAACATTACAACAATACCAAAATCAACTCTTTCAAAAGTCAATTCTAAATGAGAGAAAATAAAAAAAAAAAAAAACACTTTAGAAAGGCAGTAAAGGACTGAATTAACCTGAATTAACCAAGTCCTACGATGTCTTCAATATTTTGAGTTTTACATTTGTATATGTGAAAGGTAAGTGCCATGTGAAGTGGAATGAATAGAAAAATCGAATTAAACGGTTTTCTTCACATAAAGGATTCAATATAAAATTGAACCAGAAAATGGTAGATCTCAGGTGAAAAACAACTACTTTCCTGGCAAATACCACGCAGAACATTGAATGATATTCATCTGAAAATCCATGCATACTTCCATATAATATCAATGGACATTGAATGCAAATGTTTCTTTCTGATAAGCTCGATTATGTTTAATTTATGTCGTGTTCACCTAACAATCCGCATACCGGTTTCAGGCTTCTTGGCCCTCATCAGTACGGAGTAGTCAACCAGCCAAAGGTCCAAAGAACTCTGGCTGAAGTGAGACACAACGTAAACAAACCATCATCGATCTTGTAACACCTATAGGTACGCCGGAAAAGATAAACTTTAACTGGCGGTACCTAGTGACAGAAAGAAACACTCCGAAAATCTCCCACCTCGATAGGTTTCTAAATAGAAAATTCCTTCTCAGTAGGAGTGGCAAGCCCGTCTAGCATATAGTGAAAGATAAGTGCCATGTGAAGTGGAATGAATAGAAAAATCGAATTAAACGGTTTTCTTCACATAAAGGATTCAATATAAAATTGAACCAGAAAATGGTAGATCTCAGGTGAAAAACAACTACTTTCCTGGCAAATACCACGCAGAACATTGAATGATATTCACCTGAAAATCCATGCATACTTCCATATAATATCAATGGACATTGAATGCAAATGTTTCTTTCTGATAAGCTCGATTATGTTTAATTTATGTCGTGTTCACCTAACAATCCGCATACCGGTTTCAGGTGAATATCATTCAATGTTCTGCGTGGTATTTGCCAGGAAAGTAGTTGTTTTTCACCTGAGATCTACCATTTTCTGGTTCAATTTTATATCGAATCCTTTATGTGAAGAAAACCGTTTAATTCGATTTTTCTATTCATTCCACTTCACATGGCACTTATCTTTCACTATAGCTAGACGGTTCATCTACTGAGAAGGAATCTTCTATTTAGAAACCTATCGAGGTGGGAGATTTTCGAGTGTTTCTTTCGTCACTAGGTACCGCCAGTTAAAGTTTATCTTTTCCGGCGTACCTATAGGAAGTTAAAGATCGATGATGGTTTGTTTACGTTAGGTTTCACTTCAGCTAGAGTTCTTTGAACCTGGTAGACTCGGTTGACACTCTTTCCTGTAGGCCAAAGCCCGAAACCAGGTATGATGATTTAGGTGAAACGACATAAATTAAGACATAATCAGTTTCGAAAAAACATTTGCTTCAATGTCCAGGAAAGGAGTTGTTTTTCACCTGAGATCTACCATTTTCTGGTTCAATTTTATATTGAATCATTCAATGTTCTGCGTGGTATTTGCCAGGAAAGTAGTTGTTTTTCACCTGAGATCTACCATTTTCTGGTTCAATTTTATATTGAATCCTTTATGTGAAGAAAACCGTTTAATTCGATTTTTCTATTTGTATATGTGTTATGACAACTAAATCAAACTCAATCTTATGATTTTGTAGTGTATTCAATTGTTTTCTCGTTTTCACACTTTATATCTTGCATATAATTAAAAATATATAATTTACAATATATAATTCACAATATATAATTTACATTGTATACTTACATATTTATACTTATTTACATCTAGCTATCTATATATTCTCAATCTATACCTCACATCATATACTTGTGTGTTTGTACCCATTTACATCTATTTCTTCAGTTATGCCACTGAGGATCTCATCACATTTCATTGCTCTCAATGCTTTGTCAATAAGGACTATTATTCTTGGACAATAAAGCACAGTTTCAATTGATTGATTGAATCAATGAATTTCACACGGTCTTCCCCTGATAACTAATGGATTGAGTCATTTGTAGTATACATATTCCTGTTTTCTCAGTTATAATCAGACGTTCACGTCTTAGAGTCATAATTTTTCCCATTTCTGCATTGAATAAATTATGTTTCATTTCGTGTTGTGTCATTCAAACCCTTCTTCTGACATGCAGGAATCGAAGAACTCAATGGAATGGAAAATATTGTTGACTCTATTGAGGCAGGCGAATGCCCTGCTGTAATCTTCTGTGATTTGAGCAAGGCATTTGATTGCGTCAATCACACTTAACTCGTATCATCTCAGGTGTTGGAGGGGGTTTCTTCAATCAGTTCTTTTCTGAAAAATCGTGAACAATATATTTCTCTGCAGTTTCTGTATAACGATGGAATAAGAAAAATAGACTCAATTCCTATCAATATTGATATAAGACGTACAGGGTGTGTCTTATATTGAATAACCACACACCTGTCCACCTTTTGTTATAACCATACTGAGGGTTATCAGTCTATTGGCCAATAACGGAACAACATCCCAGAGCGGCTTGAGATTTTGTTTCACTCAGTATGTAATGAAGCGGGGAACTTGATTTGACAGTACAATGACCAATTTCAGATTGTTTCGGAATAATAATACAATTAGGGCTTGTAATAATATATATATATGTATTTTCTAAAATATAAAAACAACTATTGATACACCTGGTATAATTCACTTAGAAAATGTATAGAAAGTCAAAATGAGATTGAATAAACAATAATTTAAAATGAGAAACAATAGGTGCTGACAATAAAAATAACTGTTCTTCAGTTATTTTAAACAATTGCTAATAATTTTACTTTTGTTGAATCAATAATATCTTCTACTATGAAATCAATACTGAAATATATTTTTATTACACTATACATATATACCTTGCCAAATAAACAGATTTATCTCTTACCCTCACTGAGTAATACACAATATTTTAATTAAGACTTAATTATTCCGTTTTATTACCGAATTATATAACGCGTTCACTTGTTGCAATATGATTATTTAGCTTCTTGATAAATATTAATTCCATTCATTTAGTTATTACTGAGATGATTTCTGATGCGTTACACTTCCACTATGATTCTGCATATGGTTGATTAATTTGCTACTTCAGATAAACTCTATGGAGTCTACGCTTATTTCGCGTAGGAAGATGAGACTGCATCTTCTCTAATTGAAATTAAACTTTAGTTTTATTCGCTTCATAATGAAGCAGAAATTGCTCTGTACTGACTGACTCGTTCGACAACTGGATTCTGAATGAAGTTATTTTGTAATGGAAAATCTTATATATATAGCGTTCGGTATTCAAACGATACCGCCCGAAAACAATAAAATATTACTTATGTGTCGGCAAGTACCCCTTTGAGTTGACACGCCGCCATGATATGTTAATTTAATGGGTCATTAATGTGACAGCGGTCTCTTTGAGAAGCGATCTTTACGAGTTTATGTTTTATCTCCGTTGTCGAAGAATCGTTAATTACCTAGTCGCGCCTTTGGGCTCAATAGAGATAAAAATAACTGTCCCGTCGTAATAAGGGCAATGTGGTTTAGCGGTTAGATCGTAGCTGTCATGATTTAATAGTTTCTTTGATATTTTTATGGGGTGTTACATTATTAACGCGGCCGCCTTTGATATCGAACGAAAATTGATTTATTATATTGGCATTCTTCAGTTTCAGTTTACATATGGGTATATTTGAAATATTCGATGTAGTGTGCTTACCACATACCTCCATTTTCCATTTAAAAGGTATTAATTCTAATTGATACCTTTTTCATGACCCTAATATCTTGGGTAGATGAGTGGTATGGGATCTCAACTTTGTTATGGCTCTGACAAATGTTTTAGCATACCATGAGCAAACTAAATAAATTCTTACTGATAATACCTATGATAACATATGACCTTTACCTTATTCAATCATGCACCTAATATTACATACATGGTCAACAATATCCCTACTTATATAATTACTATTCTTACATCATACTAATTTTAACATGCAAATCTTTATATAATTCTCAATGAAGGTCCCTTTAAGTCAATGTCTTCTGAGACGATGCTGGCTTCGAATTGGAACGCCACTCTGTAGATATGTCCTCACCTGCTGTGATATAGGCTGTCTGCGGTCTGGCGAAATCAGGTTGAAATTCTCCAGCGACCTTATGTCTGCTCTTCGATTAGGGATGATGTAAACAACATCTGCGAACCATATGACTTAGTTGCACCCAGTCTGCAGCAAGTTGAACGGCCTTGTCGTTAGTTTTTCGAGCAACCTTTCGTGTAGAGAACGTGTTTGACGGTGATTATCGACTTCTCTCTATGATGCAAAATGTCACCTGACATTTGTTTAAAAGTTCCAGTGAAGTGGTAGTTTCTAAGGTTCTTCCGTGTTGAAGGGATGGTTCAACCTTCTATTTAGTTGGATAATTTGTGCACCCTCGCACACTTGCGTTGAAGCTCCCTGGGGGGTCCCTCAACTCTGCACTCTGACTATGGACTTGGAATATCCATTTATCCTTGGGTTTTGTGAACTTAATTGGATTAAAACTTCAAACTCTCCATTGCGGTACGATGCTCAGTAGATAACTATTTAGTGAGAAGCTGATAATCATCAATTTGAACTCCGTTATAGTTCAAAAATCCATATTATATTATCCGTAATTGTTAATTAAAATGTTCTTTATCATCACCGATATTTTTCGCATATGTTTACTTTTAATTAATGTTATTTCACTTAGTCATTATCAAGGTAACACTTTTAATTACATGCTAAAATCTCTTCTCGGTAGAGAATTATAACCGTTTATATTAATACTTTATTAATGTCTATAAACTCCTTTCCAATTTTTAGGAAATACACTCAATTTTCTCTTACTGTCTATGCTTTACTCAAAAGTCCGATTTTCATGTAGAATAACCGACACTAGATAATTTTTGTCCCATTTCATCATTGCGATATTTTCACCGGTCGATGTCCCTTTCACGGAATGAGGGATCACAGTACGCGGTGCATTACGATTCAGGTAGAAAGTCCCACCAATATTTATTTCGCGTTAATTTACAGGGTGTTTCAATGTCTTTGACTACACGTTTCGATACGTGCTTGTGTATATCTGGCAAGATTTCATGAATTCCAATTATTTATCTATAATGGCTTACTATACTATTTGATCTCAACTGGGTTTAAAATATTGACAATATTATTACTTCATAAGTGTATTATTTTTTGCTTTTGAAAATTATTTATTTTGACTTTTTGCTTTGAAATAAATCCATGGAAACTCTTTTACTGTACCACGTGTTCTAGTCTGATAACTATGATTCATCTCTGGAATACTTTCCCCTCCATCTTCTGATGATTCATTTTGATTACTTTCTGCTAGTGTTTTTAGGTTTTCCACTGGTATTTTCCTTGATCTATTTTCTTGATTTTTCTCATCGGTTTTTCTTCTTGGGTTTCTTCTTGCAATTGTTGCAAAACTGTTCTTTTGTCCTGAAGTTCTATTCTTCTAATCCTTTTTTTTTCTCCCCATATTCTAACTATTCTCTTTATGTTCCCTACACTCAGTATAAAATGTACTCTTATATTTCTGATTCTTAGTATTTTCATGAATTGGCGGAATTCTTCTCCCCTGTATACTATGTTCACTTTTATTCCTTTTGATATCCCTCAACAAATTATTCTCTTGCAAAAGTTTGATCGCTTTCCCATGGCATGCTACCATATTTTTAGAAGGAGGGTTACCATCCCTAGATGAATTAGCCTTTTCCTATATACAGGACGCTCTGGGTTTAACGTTACTCATCCTTTTACTTTCTAAAATAATTTCCTGCCTATTCTTTAGTTGCGGAAATTTTTCTTCTCTCTGATTAACTTTCAGTCGGTTCATGTGTTCAATCCTGTTTCCAATTTGTGGGATTTCTGAATTTTCAAGCTATGACTTCTTAAATTTAGACTTTTTCTTTTGACTGGCTACGGATTCGATGATTTATATATCTTTAACTACTTCCTTTTTTTCTTCGGTATTTCATTTCAATTTTCGTACCATAATACGTTTTTTCGATGTTAAAAATCCATTATTGCTATTTTCTTTGATTTTGAATTTTTTTCTGAATTCACTTTACTCCTTGCCTCAACTATGCATATATTTAATAATCTGGGCATCAAATTTTTGTCCTTGGGCAAATAAAATTCAGCCTTTTGATTTTCGTCTACTGCGAAAGTACTTTCTTTGACGACTATCATCCCGAGGTTCTTGGCAGTTTCCAACTTCCTGGTGGGTAGAATATCTCCCTTGGGTGATTCATATCTACCTTTTAGACTGTCTTTCCACGATTTCTTATGTTCTACATCGACCATCTTTCCTAAATTCCTCGATGCGATAGCTTCGGCAATTCCGATACTTCCTGTATATGGTTTGCTACCTTCTTGAATATTTTCATTCTCAAAAACTTTCATACCAATCCGTTAATCTTTTTCCATTCTCCGAACATAATTTCCTCCATTTCCGCTGTGGTACTGCATTGGCAATTTTCCGTTCCATCTCTCTGTTTCTTTAGGCAAGAAATGTTCGTTCTTTAACGAATACCTTTCTACTTTTAGACTGTCACTTTCGAGTGGCGTACTATTCATGATGGCCGTTCTCAGATCATGGGTTTCTTCCATTGTTCTGGTTGAAAAAGTGTCATTCTTGAATGAGCTGGCTCTTTCACTACGACTGTCTTTTGAACTTTTCCGGCTGTCTCGCTTGACTATCCTTCCTAGTGTACAGGGCGTTTCGGTTTTGTCAATACCTTTGCTTATTTTCATGGATTTTTCAATTTCCACGTTTGGCAATTTTCTATCTTCATCTAGTTCAATGAATGATGTCACTGTCAAATCACCACTCATATTTGACTTGTTTAGTCGATTAGCTCTGTTATCTTCCTTCCTACACAATTTTCCATACTTTTCCGTTGAATCGGCTCTTCGAAACCTAGTGTCTCAAACACTTCACTATTTTCAGACATTTCCATTTGATTTGAGCTTGCAGGACTCATTTCATGGCGTGAAATTCTTTTTCCAAATACTTCGCGGGTTGATTTGGGCGGGCCCTCCCTCTTCAATCCTAATTTTCTTCAGAATTTAATTCCATCCATTGTTTTATCATAATAGTCATGTCATCCAACCTCTTTCCCATTTCGTCCAAACTTTGTAGCCAATTACTATGTTCGTTCTCTAAATTAATACCGTTATTCTGTTCCTCACCTTTACCGTAGGTTAGTACATTCTTTTCTTGCTTCTTCTATTTAAATTCCTGTTATATCCGGACATTTTTTCATACTTTCTCGGACTGTTTCCATTCGCGTAACTATTTCCTGTTTGTCTTCTATCAATTACTCTCCCAAAATTTTGATATCGGTTTCTATTTGATTGATTGATAAATCTACGTCCTTCTCCGTTCATTCTTCCCTGAGTTCGAAATCTATTTTCCGTTGAATAGTTAGAAAATCTTTTTCTTGGTTTCTTTATTGTTCCAAATTTTCTAAATCTGTTTCCCTTAGCATAGTCGGGAAACCATGGTCCTGATTCACTCAATATATCATTTTGAAAGCTATTTCTATTTGGACATCTATATGAAAGGTGACCAAATTCATCGCAATGGTAGCATACACAATTTGTCTTATTACAATTTGCTTTTTCATGACCCTTCCGATTGCAATGTGTACACACTATTTTATTCGTATTGAAATTTCTAAAATTCATATTAGTTTGAGCTGTTAGTGTCTCAATTAATTCTTCCTCCACTGCTAATTTGATGGCTTCTTTTAAACTGACAGGACTGGCAGATAAAACTTTTTTCCTTACAGGATCTATCGATCCCAAACAAAATTGCACAAGAGTATCTTGATCAAATTTTTGCTTCAATTCATCATCAAGCCTATTAATTCCTGTGAATTTCCGTAATTTTGCTGCGGATGCTCTCAATCTTATGGAAAAATTTCTAACTGATTCACTATTTTCCTGATAACAATTCAAAAATTCTTTTTCTTCTTCTCCATGTAATTTCAATCCGCTAAACTGCTGCAATAATTCCTTTTTAAATCCAGGCCAATTTATTGTATTTTTTAATTTATCATCTGTATCTATAAATAATCTGCCGATTCCTGTCAATTTTAATCTAACTATGGAACTTATCTGACTGTCTGTCCATCTTGCTACAGCTGCCAAATACTCAATTTCACGAATAAAATCTTTGATATCTGTAGTACCATTAAAAGAAGGTAAATTATCCACACTGATAGTAATGGTAGGTTCATAGTTAATCCTACCAGTCCACGGCACTGTTGTCGGAGTTTCCATGATTTAATAATTTTAATAAAAATCCCCATTGAATAAATTTTTCACTTTCCTTTCCTAATACTTTCTGAGATCAGCCCTGTATAAACGCTATATATGTTTTGATTTTCCACTCGTCAAACTCTCTGTACTGATATTACTTTCTAAATGCTTTTCGTATTATTTTTTTCCAATTTTTCAATACTTTTCTGACTTTATTCGTTACCAATGGTTCATCTTTGCTAAATATTTCTACAATTTCATTCCATTCCACAAACAATATTAAAAAAATATTCTATATTTGCAATTATATTTTTCCAGATTAATTTCCAATATGACAACCTCAGTGCAAACTGCAATATATGCGCACTTCTAACTACACAAATTCTGATAATATTTTCACAAGGAAAACATTTTTTTACTAAATTTTCATTTTTATTTGCATCGAGTAAATTTGAGTTTGACATCTTTTGCGAAAATCAACATATAAACGTTATTTTCCTGTAAATCCACCCTCGACACCTGACACCATTGATATAGGTTACGATGAGCAATCTCTGATCGTTTTCGGAATAATAATACAATTAGGACTTGTAATAAATATATATATATGTATTTTCTAAAATATAAAAACAACTATTGATACACCTGGTATAATTTACTGAGGAAATGTATAGAAAGTCAAAATGAGATTGAATAAACAATAATTTAAAATGAGAAACAATAGGTGCTGACAATAAAAATAACTGTTCTTCAGTTATTTTAAACAATTGCTAATAATTTTACTTTTGTTGAATCAATAATATCTTCTACTATGAAATCAATACTGAAATATATTTTTATTACACTATACATATATACCTTGCCAAATAAACAGATTTATCTCTTACCCTCACTGAAGTAATACACAATATTTTAATCAAGACTTAATTATTCCGTTTTATTACCGAATTATATTACGCGTTCACTTGTTGCAATATGATTATTTAGCTTCTTGATAAATATTAATTCCATTCATTTAGTTATTACTGAGATGATTTCTGATGCGTTACACTTTCACTATGATTCTGCATATGGTTGATTAATTTGCTACTTCAGATAAACTCTACGGAGTCTACGCTTATTTCGCGTAGGAAGATGAGACTGCATCTTCTCTAATTGAAATTGAACTTTAGTTTTATTCGCTTCATAATGAAGCAGATATTGCTCTGTACTGACTGACTCGTTCGACAACTGGATTCTGAATGAAGTTATTTTGTAAGGGAAAATCTTATGTATATAGCGTTCGGTATTCAAACGATACCGCCCGAAAACAATAAAATATTACTTATGTGTCGGCGAGTACCCCTTTGAGTTGACACGCCGCCATGATATGTTAATTTAATGGGCCATTAATGTGACAGCGGTCTCTTTGAGAAGCGATCTTTACGAGTTTGTTTTATCTCCGTTGTCGAAGAATCGTTAATTACCTAGTCGCGCCTTTGGGCTCAATAGAGATAAAAATAACTGTCCCGTCGTAATAAGGGCAATGTGGTTTAGCGGTTAGATCGTAGCTGTCATGATTTAATAGTTTCTTTGATATTTTTATGGGGTGTTACATTATTAACGTGGCCGCCTTTGATTTCGAACGAAAATTGATTTATTATATTGGCATTCTTCAGTTTCAGTTTACATATGGCTATATTTGAAATATTCGATGTAGTGTGCTAACCACAATATGGGTGCCCCACAAGAGTCTATTGTGGGACCTATTTCATTCATATTATATGTCAATCAAATTGGAACTGTACTCAGAGAATTAAACCACACTGCATATGCAGACGACTTTTTTTGGATTGTGTCTGCTCTTGGTTGGGTTTCTATGGTTTACAAATGTAGCAACACAATTGCACTTGTATCCGATCTATTCTTCAATTTTGATATGAATCAAATTCACTAATTTCACCATTGCCACAATAGCACTCCTCGACTTCGTTTTGATTATTATAATCATATCATCCAGATCATCTATGACCTGATACAATTTTTGGGTATTTATTTTGATGAATTCGTGGACAGGAAAGCTCACTAAGAACAATTATTAACAAAATTAAATTGTGTGTGTTCTGGAATCTTATTCCAGTGAATTTTAATTTGGTCAGCTTCCCAGCGCCGATACTATTCGTTGATGTGGGCTTTGGAAAGACTGCGAAAGGGTTCCGGGCCAGAAAATTGATTGTTTGCGCCTTCTTTGGCAAGGCTGTCCGCTTCTTCATTGCCTTTGATCCTCTGGCACCCACATGAGAGTAACCTGATTGTTCGTAACAAGTTGTCTTAGGGAGAGTTTGCAGTCCCAAGTCAGTCTAGACTCACAAGTGTGTGACTTAAGAGCTTTCAGTGCTGCTTGTCTGTCTGATAGGATATATATTTTTGCTCCCCTAAGGCCTCTTTCAAAGCATTCTTGAGCGCAAATTTCTATAGCATGGGTTTCTGCTTGAAAATTGTTAGGGATTTTGAGAGCCTAAAACTGGACCCGTTACTTCCACTCCAGCCCTTTTGTCCATCTTGGAACCATCAGTATACCATACTGATGCATTCCTTCCTCGTTGGGGCTTGTTCGTTGTGAATATATGTTGGTTGTTTATAACCACTTCATAATTCACTTCAAAGTAGTGCCTAGCTGGCATAATATCTGATGGCTTGTACCTGGATTCTAGGAAAATATTTTCCAGAATCTCACATGTCCAATCAGATTTTCAGCCTTCAAGTTTGATGTCTGGTGCAGTCTCAAGGCACTTTTTGCCGCTTCTTTCATCACACACAGGTGCAGTGGCGGAAGATTCTGTTATATATGTTGTTTTCCTCTCTGTATATCATATGTGTTATAGATCTAGTTAGAAAGTGTTACTGATTTGACACATTGTATTTTGACGTGATGAATATAAAAATACTCCACAAAATTATTGATTATTTTCCTAAATAGAACATTGGCGACGGGAATACAGTACAAAATAATTTACATTTGTCAAAAAAGTAAAAGAATGAGAAGGCTGCGTATGAGAATTAATGGCAGTGCGTTGTTGGGTTTTGTGGGATCATTTGATCCAAAACATTCCGATTTTGCCGTATTCTCAGAGAGATTGGACCAGTTCTTCCTGGCAAACAACATCACAGAAGAAGCACGGAAAAGAGCTATTCTTTTGAATACTTTGAATGAAGAATGTTATGTACTTCTGAAGAATTTATGTATACCTAAAGCACCCAAGGAGTTTTGCAGAATTGAATGAACTACTACTTTTACATTTTTTTGTGGTAAAATCAGTGTTTGCCGAACGTTTAAAGTTCTACAGCGCCAGAAAAGAAACTAACGAAAGGGTTTCCGACTGGGCAGCTAAGGTTGAAAGTTTGGCGGTCAACTGCAAGTTCAGTCCGGCCATGTTAGACATAGTCATGAGAGACATTTTCGTTATGGAATGGGAGAAAATAAGATAATGGATAAGTTATTCGAAGAAGATGCCAGTAAGGATAGTTTATCAATGTCTAAGGTTATAAGTATTGCTTTGGTGAAAGAGTCAGCACTGGCTGAACAATCAAGGAGAACAACTATAAATAAAACACCTACGACATCGTCTTCATTGGTGGAAGTTGACGAACTACATTTCAACAAGCACGAACGATCTTTGGCTCGGGTGAATTCAAGAGGATCTCATCAATATGCAGCAGGACATCCTCGAGGACATTTGAGGGGCCGTAATTATGACAAACGATATTCTGCTTCGAATTACTTATGTTCGGTTTGTGGTCGCGGAAATCACAAATCGACGGAATGTTATTCTCGTAATTGTATATGTCATAGGTGTGGTGTAAAAGGCCATTTAGCGCCAATGTGCAAAAATGTTAATGCACAACATTTTTTGGCTGATAATGATGTTGAGTCTGATGATGCAATTGAAAATATTTTCAGTCTCAGTGAAATTGAAATTTTTGACGAGAAAGGAAATGTCGAACCCATTTATGTCAATCTGACAGTGGAAAATATTCCGATAAATTTCGAAGCAGACTCAGGCTTTGCTCATGCACCATTTCGGAAAAACTGTATACAAAGTATTTCCGAAATAAGAAACTTTTTCAAAATGATTTATCTTTACGTGATTATGTTGGTATCACTTTCAAACCGATTGGATATATTAATCTGAATATTGTTTACGATGAAATCAAAACTGTATTGAAAACATATGTTATTCAAAACGGAGGCCCTCCTTTAATAGGCCGTAATGGTTTGAAAACATTGAATCTAGGATTTTGTAAGGTAGAAAATCTCCAAAACAATTTTTTTATAGATCCTTCTACAAACTTATGAGCTGGTGAAACAAAATGCAGAAATTTTTATGGCAAAATGGGTTCTTTCAAGGTAAATCCTTTAAAATTGAAGGTTGATTATGTTCCAAAATTTTTCAAAGCACGTCCGGTACCATTTGCTCTTAAACCTAAAATAGAACAAGAAATTGCACGTTTGGTCAAAAATGATGTCCTCGTTCCAGTAGAGTTCTCAGAATGGGCAACACCGATTGTCCCCATTTTGAAAAAGAATGGTAGTCTTAGAATATGTGCGATTTCAAAATTACTCTCAATCCTCAGTTGGAGATACAACAGTACCCATTACCCAGAATAGAATATCTATTCAGTCAATTACAAGGTGGCGAAAAAATTTCCAAAATTGATTTGTCCGAAGCTTATCAACAAATAAATCTCACTGATGAATCCATTAAATTAGTTACCATTTCCACTCATAACGGATTATTCTCTTATAAAAGGCTGCCGTATGGAATTCACTGCGCGCCATCTATCTTTCAGAACAAATACTTGTTATACCGGGAGTCGTCTCATTTATAGATGACATTCTGATAACTGGTAGTAACGATCAAGAACACATTGAAAGATTGCAGAAAGTTTTAACAAGACTCAAAGAATGTGGGCTAAAAGTTAAGAAAGAAAAATGTGCATTCCTTCAGGAATCGATCAATTATATGGGTCATGTGATCGATAAAGATGGTTTACACCCAACTAAGGAACGAGTAGAAGCAATTGAATTATCCAAAATTCCTTCGAACGTCACAGAACTGAAATCATTCCTCGGTATGGTGAATTATTATTGTAAATTTATTCCCAAGCATCTACTCTTTTACATCCACTTTATCGATTGCTGAGGAAAAATGTTAATTGGCTCTGGACAACTGAGTGCCAGAAAAGCTTTGATGGTATCAAAACTCATTTAGTCTCTCCGTTGGTTCTGACTCATTTCGATTCTGAGAGACTAGTGAAACTCACGGTAGATGCATCAAGTATAGGTTTGGGTGCAATAATAAGTCATATTTATGATGATGGGTCAGAACGACCTATTGCTTTTGCATCTCGTTTGTTGAATTCTAGTGAAGTTTCATATTCTCAAATTGAAAAAGAGGCAGCTGCTATAATATTTGGTGTGAAAAAGTTTTTTCAATATCTATACGGTCGGAAATTTCTACTGTTTACCGATCACAAACCACTTCTCACTATTCTTGGAGAAAAGAAAGGTTTGCCTGTTTTTGCAGCAAATCGACTACAGCGTTGGGCACATATTCTGTCTGCATTTAATTATGAAATTAAATATATCAGTTCTGATAAGAACTGTGCTGATTTTTTGTCTCGATCACCGCACCCATAAATACAGATGAATATAGCAATTCATTCTATTTTTATGGAAATGAAGACAGCGATAAAATATCATATTTAAATTACTTAGAAAATTCTGAGTTTCCTATCAATTTTAGATTAATAAAAAAAGAAACTTCCAAACACGTGATTTTGGGAAAGGTAGCACATTATGTCCGTACAGGATGGCCAACAAAGTGTACTTCTGATGAATCAAAGCCATATTTCAATAGACGATCCCAAATAACAGAAGAACAGGGTTGTTAAATGTGGGGATATCGATTGATTGTACCAGTGAAATTTCATCAGAGTATTTTACAAGAACTTCATTCTAGTCATATGGGCATAACAAAAATGAAGTCTTTAGCCAGGTCTTATTTTTGGTGGCCAAATATCGACAATCAAATTGAAAACTTGGCAAATTCTTGCGATACGTGTGCAGTGTATGCCAGTAATTTGCCCAAAGCCCCACTGATTTCTTGGGATTGGCCTGAAAGAGCATGGACTCGACTCCATGTAGATTTTTTTGGGCCATGTTTGAACAAGTATTTTTTAGTAGTTGAAGATGCAACTTCAAACTGGATTGAATGTTTTGAGGTTAGGAACATAACAACTAATACCACAATTAAAATTCTTCGTAAATTGTTTGCACGATTCGGATTACCCAAAGAATTATGTTCTGATAACGCACCAACTTTTTGTTCAGGGGAATTCAAATCTTTTTTAGATCAGTTTGGAATTAAACATTCAACTGGCGCACCTTATCACCCAGCGACAAATGGTTTAGCAGAGTCTGGTGTGAAAATAATAAAAAAGGATATTTTGAAAGCATATAATGATGGTGTTAGAGACATAGATCTCATTTTGGATACTTTTCTATTGCATTACCGTAACTCGGAACACACAACCACAGGAAGGACACCAGCACAGCTACTTTTTGGACGTAATTTACGAACCAAATTTGATTTAATATTGCCATCAACTGAAGATGTAGTAAGAGAAAAACAAATTCTTATGGAAAAATCTTCATTGAATAGAAGGGTTACCATTTTTTCTCTGGGTGAGAAGGTGTGGGTCAAAGATTACCGTAAAAATGCACAAAGTTGGTGTAAGGGAAAGATTCATCAAGTACTTGGTGGAAGGACCTATATTGTAGAAGTTGATGGCGGTATTACATGGAAAAGACATACTGATCAATTGAAAAAAGATGGAAGTGCTTCCAGGCAGAATGTTGCACAAAATGTATCTGTAATACCGCGATCTTCATTGATAGACGCTCCCTCTTTACCCACTTGGTGTCCAATAGTGACAATGACAGTGAAATGAATCGAGATATGACTGCTCGTGTTTTGAGAAGACGAAGTCAATTAAGAAAACCAGACAGGTTACATTTTTAGTAAAAAATGACTGATATTAAAGGGGAAGGTGTTATATATGTTGTTTTCCTCTCTGTATATCATATGTGTTATAGATCTAGTTAGAAAGTGTTACTGATTTGACACATTGTATTTTGACGTGATGAATATAAAAATACTCCACAAAATTATTGATTATTTTCCTAAATAGAACAGATTCAGCATTACCTCTAGTGCTGCAGTGGGGCACGTGAATATTTCCCCTGTGATTCCCAGGCTAACCGCTTCACTTTCTGCAGCTTGATTTGTGCTGAGTGCTGTTGAGTTTTTGGCCACCATACTGATGAGACATAGGCGACCATGGGTTTGGTAATCATTTGATATAACCAGTATTTCATTTTCTCTGGAGCTCGTCCAGGTTGCCACTGTAGCCTTGGAAATAATATATATATAATATTCCATGTTAGTCTCTAGTCGATTATGACGCCCAGGTATTTGACTTAAATGGGAAAAATTAGCTGATTTTCATTCAGGCTTGGGGCTTTCAGTTCGTAACTAGGCCTCTTTGTGAATGGAACCAGCACTGTTTTGCTAGGATTTATGTTTATTCCCTCCTTTGTGCATCAGCTTCTGATTTTATTTAGGTCTGTCTGCAAGCGATTGGATATTATCCCACCATGTTTGCCCCTAATACGACCAAGTTATCGGCGTAACCTTGTGTCGTTATCCCAGATTCATGTAGCTTCACTATCGGATTTTCCATGGTCAGTGACCACAGCAAAGGCAATAGAACCCCGTTTGGGGACAACCTTTTTCCGCTGTCATTCTGATCGTGTTCTCTCCGAGAACAGCTACAATGATTCTGCCTTCCAGCATTGCATGTATCCATCTGATCAGTGAGGTGTTCATTTTCCTTTCCTGTAGCGATCTGATGATGGGGTCATGTGAGGAGTTATCAAAAGCACCCTCTATATCTAAGAATGCACATAGTGCCATTTCTTTGGCTAAGTATGTCTTTTCAATGCTTTAAACTAAGCATTGTAGAGCATTAATCGTTGATTTACCTGCTTGATAGGCGAACTGTTTGTGAAGCGGTCTGTACAAGAAGATTTCACTCTTTACATAACAGTCTATAATGTTTTCCATTGTTCGTCTGCTTGACGTCTGTGGTATGAACACCACTGCAGCCTCCCTACAGGCTTTCGGTATGTGATCGAAAATGAAACTGGCTTTGAACAGCCTTTTCAAGGAGGTCTCTTTTATTCCAAGGCCATTTTTGTAATAATATTCCGACTTTTCCGGCTGATTTGAAAAGTTTGAAGCTCTTAATGGCCCATTTGATCTTTTGGGTGGTGGAGATTTTCTCCACTAGGTTTCTGCTAGTTCTGTTGGGGTTGATGACAACCCCTTCCAGCTGAGCACTCTGCAGTTCGTCTTCAACAACCTTGGAGCCAGGAAAGTGTGTCTGGATGAGAACACTAATGCATTCCTTCTGGTTTTCTGCATAATCACCTTTTGGCTTTTTGATCAGACCGATGCCGTTGGTATGTTCTTTAGGATTGACTTTCTGGAGGCGTTGGACTGGAGGTAATTCCGTAAACCCCTCACACATTTGTCTCCATATTCTACTTTTGGATTTTCTGAGTTCCTTGTTGTACTCAGAAAGAGCCGCTTTGTAGTCTTCCCAGTGTCCCAGACTTTCAGCTCTATTGAAGAGTTTCGTAACTTTTTTCCCAAGCTAGCTGTTCAATCCACGTCTCTATTGACTGCCCTTTGTTTTTCTAGGCTGCTGATTTCATATGCTTTCATTAAAGCATTTTGAAGCTGCTTGGAGGCTGTATCTCGTATCGATGGATTTATGTCGGTACTCCAAATGCCTCTCGAGATGCTCTATATAAGCATTCCAGTTGGTTAGTTTGGGTATCCTATATCCTTCGAAGCGTGTTTCCGATGACTCCAAGTCGAATCTTATGTGTTGATGATCCGACATCAAGGAATCATGAGATACGTGCCAGTTGTGAATGTAGTTTGTTATAAATGAATCAGCGAGGGTTAGGTCAAGAACCTATTTTCTGATGGCATTTATGAAGGTGGGTTTGTTACCTTTATTGACAATGTCTATATTAGTCGCAGACAAATATTCTGAGAGGTACTCACCTCGGGCGTTCATGTCTGTGCTTCCCCATGTGAGATGGTGATCTTTCGCGACGCAGCACAGAATGAAATACCTGTTTCCTCTTTGACACCATCAGATGAGGCTTTAGCCTTCCTCTGGTGGTAGGTGTGACAGTGAGGCCGAGGCCATAGAAATCTGACTCTTGCCTGTTTCAATTGGCACTTCCACGATGGTGGTTGCCAAATCCCCAGTGATAAACTCTGGAACAGGAGTAAATTAACTGTTGGGTGCGAGTAATATAGCTGCTCGTGGTTTTTCATGAGTGTTGCAAAAAAGTAACTTACACGATTTAATTGCGAGTCCTTGTATTCGTCCTCTATTGATCCAGGGTTCTTGAAGCAACCCTATACTGAGGTTTCCCTCAATAAACTCCCTTCTAGGCACACTCGTGGCTGCTTCCTAATGTTGGAGGTTTATTCGAAGAGCCTTGAGCTTTTGACTCATCTGGGTAGAATTTTCACGTGAGACACTGCTTCCTCTCCAACGATCCTCAGTTCCGCATCCTCCCATGGTTTTTGAGGAGTTCTCCTCGCCCTGTTTGTTGTGTTTTCAACCATAATAGTTCCCACGAGAAGCTGGGGAAAGACGTAGCTACAATTACTATTCTTTCTTGTATAGTATAAACCATTTTCGACAGTCTTCACACGATTGAATGAAGTAAATCAAATACATGGATATAGCAAGGCTCAACCAAAGATATGCGTACAGAAACACATGGAAAAAAGTTATATTTTTAATAAAAACGGCTGCTTGACCTCCAACTATTATTTCTGAAAGCATACTATTTTTCACTGAAGTGGCATTCCAACAGTGATTTGAGAACCAACAAATAGCCTAGAAATTATTATTGTCAGCAAAGTATTCTTCAGAAAGTTCGGAATATTGTGAAAATCGTGATGTATGTTTTTAGGTCAAATGGCATGAGCAGTCACGCACAAGTGGTATATCAACCGATAATTGATATGCTCACTTCAGGGCCATGAGAACAGCCAATTGCTTCTACATTTATTTATAGTTGTTTACTATTTTTTAACATTATAAGGTAAAGAGAAAAAAAATATCTTGATTTACACTTATTTTTCATTGAAACTTCCACAACACTTGATCGATTCTCAATTGCATTTCACCGATATGTTTGCGATTTAACTCCCTTCAAAATGATGTATCACAAGTCTAGTAGTCCTATTGAAGATTTTGAAGATGGGTGAGGGTGAGGGAGTTGATAACACAATGTCAAATCAAATCAAATATACTTTATTGCCGGAAGAAGAATTCTCATTGACAAAGTACAGAATTAAGTCAGTTTATATACAAACATGTAAAAACACGTATGCTATACATGCATACACAAAAAACATTAAAATAGTACATATGATGCATAAATAATTGAAAAAGTAACGGGGAGGGGTAAGTTTACAGATACTTCAAGACATTTTAAACACAGTCACAGTTAAATACAGGTACATTTCATGTAAGACATAACGAATTGATTAGTATAGTCTATATTCATGAACAACACATTAAAATATATTAAAAATGTAGAAATGTAAAGTAATATATAAATAAAAAATAAAAACAATATAAAATTTATAAATACAAAGTGAAAAATACGAGATCCTGATGCAGGTATCACGGTCAAGCTTAATTGCAAATAAGAATACTATAACTAAACTAGATTATATAGTGTTCCCAATAGGTAAGATTATTGAAAAGTGACCTGAAAGAACTCCTGAACATTGTAAAGAACATGTTCAAGAAGAATATTCTTCATAGATGATCTAAATTGTTTGTAGTCTTTAATATCTCTTATGTTCCATGGAATATGATTATAGATTTTTGCAGCATTATATATTAATGAGTTCTTGATTATATTGGTGGAAGGAATGGGGAGTGTCAAATTACCTTTTTGGCGAGTGATGCCCTCATTGACTTTATACAAGTCTTTATTCTTAAAATCAACAAACTGTCTCAAGTATAAAACAAATATGAGACAGTTAGTAGATTATTCTGTTTAAACAAGGTCCTGCATGACTCTCGCGGTCCTGCTTTTGATAGATATCGAATGGCGCGTTTTTGTAAGACAAATATTGATTGGAAGTTTTCTTGGTTACAAGAACCCCAGAATGCTATACCATATCGAATATGCGATTCAACCAGTGCATGGTAAACCATCTTGGCCGTTGCTGTACCCAATTCATTGGTTACTATACGAATAGCATAACATCCTGATGCAAGCTTCTTTCCCAATTGCTTAACGTGATCATGGAACTTCAATTGCTTGTCGATGTAGACTCCAAGGAATTTGTTTGTACTCACATTGACTATGGATTCATTTCCTAAAGGAATATCGGGTAGGGCACAGTGGTATGCTATACGGTTAGATTTGTTGATTTGAAGGACAGTAGGTTCGCATTACACCATTCTTCAATTTTTGATATATCTCGGGTTATTTTCATATGTAAGCTATCAATGTTGTTATCATGCCATAGAATTGTTGTATCATCTGCGAAGACTGTAAATAGTCCGTCAGTTGTTAAGCTAGTCAGGTCATTGAAGTACAACAAAAATAGGATTGGACCAAGCACCGATCCTTGTGGAACGCCACAATGGATTGCCCCACTGTCTGACAACTTGTGGGTTTTAACAAGTTGGGTTCTATCACTTAGGTAAGACTATACCCACTTATGGCTTTGGTTCCTAAATCCATGAAGTTGTAGTTTGCGCAGCAAAATTCCGTGATCTACGCAGTCGAAGGCCTTCGACACATCACAGAATATTGCTGCACTCACTTCCCCCTGGTTCAGTTCAGTGTATAGTCTATTGAGAAATATGAAAACAGCATCCCCCGTGGATTTCTGTCGCTGAAATCCAAATTGTTGCTTATTTACAATATTGTTTTCGTTTATGAAGTTCATTAATCTTAGAAAAATCGAATTAAACGGTTTTCTTCACATAAAGGATTCAATATAAAATTGAACCAGAAAATGGTAGATCTCAGGTGGAAAACAACTACTTTCCTGGCAAATACCACGCAGAACATTGAATGATATTCACCTGAAAATCCATGCATACTTCCATATAATATCAATGGACATTGAATGCAAATGTTTCTTTCTGATAAGCTCGATTATGTTTAATTTATGTCGTGTCCACCTAACAATCCGCATACCGGTTTCAGGCTTCTTGGCCCTCATCAGTACGGAGTAGTCAACCAGCCAAAGGTCCAAAGAACTCTGGCTGAAGTGAGACACAACGTAAACAAACCATCATCGATCTTGTAACACCTATAGGTACGCCGGAAAAAATAAACTTTAACTGGCGGACCCTAGTGAGAAGGACTCAAAAAAAGATTTTTAAGGGCCTATAATTGGAAGGATCAATTTTTCACCCCTTGGGGAATTACAATTGAGGTTTTCAAGAAGATTGGAAAGGTCCCTGTTGCAAAGGAGTTGTTAATTAGCTGTACTAATAATTCCAACGTGAAGATTGGCATATTCTCGAATATTTTTATTGATATGTTATCAACTCCACAAGAACTTTTGTTTTTCATGTGTTTTATAGTTTCCATCACTTCATACAAGTTAGTCTCAGATAGTTCAAACGTTGCTGAAGTATTTATATTGTTCATAAATAGAAGTGGATCAGTCGCATCCCGAATATTGTCTGCGAGTTTTTTTGCGATACTGCAATAGTATTCGTTGAACAAATTTGGATCTAGACATTCTCCGTTAGCTTTAGCGTTATTCTTTCCACGAAAATCATTTACGACTCGCCAGGTCTCTCTAGTTGTATTACTACTCTTGGATATTCTATTATGGAAATAGGCCTTTTTTGCTGCTTTGATGATTTTTCTATAGATTCGTTTGTAGGAGTTGTAGTATTCGTGGAAAAATACTTCGTTAGTAGATTTTCTAATTTGGTGCAGTGATCTTAGGTTATGGGATGATGTTCGAATTCCTTTCGTTAACCACATTTTTTTATTGTCATTTTTTATTTTAATTTTTATCATAGGAAAGGCCTGGTTGAAGCTATCGATCAGGTGGTTGTAGTGAGATTGAAAAGGGTCATCAGTTTTCAAGCATGTATCCCAATCTTTCATTAGGCAGATTTCGTAAAATTTGTCATAGTTGGATTTACTAAATAGTCTGCCCCATTTGAAGGTATTCTTGTTATTAGGGTTTGATATGAACTTTATAGTGCACTGGACTGCTTTATGATCCGAAATATTGGCTGGTATAATACAACATGATACATTATCTTGGCTAAGATTACTACACATATAATCGATTTTACTTTGAGAATATTGGGAAATTCTAGTTGGACCATTTGTATGCATTGCTAAATTGAAGGTTGTGAGCAGATTATCATGTTGCTGGGTTAGGAGTGAATGCTTATCATCATAGTCAATGTTGAAATCACCCGCCAAAATGAGAGTAGATTTCGGAGGTAAACTATTCAAGAGATGCTCCAATTTGTCAAGGAATAAGTTTCCATTTGCACTAGGAGACCTATATAGACAAATTAAATACAAGTTGGCCTTAGCAGAGAAAGCCATTGAAAATTCAAATTGTTTTTCAGTTATAAGGTCATTATATTTAACAATATGACTAAATTCAAGTTCTTTCAGTGTCACTTCATTTACGAGTATCAGGGTACCGCCGCATTTATACTCACTTCTACAGAATTGTGAAACTAACGAGTAATTAGGGATATAATCAGGTTCCTCTTTTTTTTACCCAATGTTCAGTTATAAGTACTATATCTGGAGAATTGATACTTTCAAGAAATATATACAACTCATCTGATTTAGAACGGATCGACTGCACATCTAGAGTCAAACATGATATTGACTCGTTAGGTTTGACATTTTTCTTCATTGAACCCACAATAGTATTAGCTACACATTCATCACTAATGTTGATCGATCTTCTAAAAAAGAAGAAGAATCTGGTATGCATTGAATTGGTTCTGTGATGTTGGAAGTTTGGATAGTTTTCAAAACTGTGTTTTCTCTCGGGTTGACTGCTAGATGCCTTCCAACTTCATCCAGTATTCTTTGTTTACTTCCTTGGTGTTTGTTGTCGATTAAAATTTTAATGTATGAACCAGCATTGAGCCTCTTGTATTTACTTATATACATTGTCAGTTTGTTAATTATAATTTGGTCAATTGGTTTGTTCCGTTCTATGATTAGTGTTAGGTTGGTGAATTTACAAATAGGTAAAACTTGTTTCATAGTTTGAAACAAATTTCTATTGTTACTTATATTGTTAGTATTACACATGACTATGACATAATCTTCAGAACCATAGTTCATTGTGTCAAGAAAGATGTTGTTTGTCAAATCTTCAGTTTCATTTTGTGGCTTAATGTTTTCATTAATGTGATACGTCTTACCATCAGTAATTCTCCTTAGAACGCGGAGGAATCCGTTCGAATACTCGTCTGCAATAATCAATTTTTTTTTTGAGTAGTCATAAGAATTTGTCCTGGCAATCTCATCAACAAGAGGTTCATAGGTTGGTGCTTGAACCGCTTCTCCTGGGCTAATTGTACTGGCTTCAGGGGGTTGAACAGATTTGATGGGACATTCCTCAATTTCAGCTATACAAGAGGGGTCTTCATCATAATCACTCACTATTTCAACGTGGAAATTATTCACTAAATCGGATGACTTAGAGATCGCAATTTTGCAATTAGTTTGCTTGCTTTTGAAGACTTCCTTGTAGTGGTTACGATGATTTTTTTTAGGGTTCCATTTTCTTTTACATGTTATTTTTAGACCAGGTTTTTCCCTTCCTTCATGAGGAATTTCTGCTATGTTGCATTGTGTGCTTTTAACGGTAGTCGTGATTTCTGATTTGGTCTCCTTGATATTGTCGTAGTTTTCTGTTTCTTCTCCATCTGCTCCATTGCATTCTGTTTGGGAGAAGGTGTTTTTGGTGTCAGTTGTGGTTTGGATGCTGGTCTCTTTAGTGGTTTTACAGAGTGTTGTTTGAGTGCTTGTTGTGGAAGTTGACTTATTTTGCAGTTGTTCGATGACTTTTTGAAGTTCTATTATTTGTGTTTCGGCCTCCACTGTAGTCTGTTTTTGAGCTGTTAGTAATTCACATATTTCTTCCTCGGCTTTTAGGGCATCCTCCATGAACTTGTCCATGTCGTCTTTTAACTTTTTCATGTGTCTGTCTTTATCTTCAGTATCCTCTTGGAGTTCTCCAATAGTTTTTTCCAAAATACTTTTTTCTAATATAAAATATGTGGTGATTTATGATCTTCTACAAATTGGACACCATTTTTATTTCTCAATATGCAAGCTCGATGGAAGATATTGAGACACTGTATACAGTTTACCATTTTTGAAAACCCACAGAAATTTTATGAGCACGGCACTGTATGCATGTATTAAATGCTGCCAAATAAAAAGGCTTGAAGTTGTTTTTACACTGATACTGTTTTTATTAATTATTGATGCTCACTTCTTTTGTGTAGAAATGTTCCATAGATATGCACTTTTGGGTTACAAATTTCACAATATATGGCGAGAAACTCACTGCATTGATTTCAAATTCATAATAGTGCATCTATAAAAAATGCTTTATGCCAAAACCGGGTTTTTTATTTTCACAGATAACAGATACAAAATCGCAATTTATGGAGAGGTGTGTACATCCACACCATTCGAGATAATGATGTCATATTTGGTGGAAGAGTTTCCTCTCGAAATATTAGTCGAGGGTTCTGAGCGATTTTCAGTGTATTCTACGATTTCGGATATAGTAGGGGTGACAAGATTTAGCTGAGACACACTGTATATTTAAAATTACCAATGTTTGTATTGAAACTAATCTGGTACTGACTCGTTTGACGACTCTGAGGACTCTAAGGAGAATAGAAAGATGGCTCCTTTGTTACTCTTTGAAGTTTACTGAAATTGTGAAACAGTGCAAAATGTATCTGTTTTTATTCCGCGAATCATTGGACCAAAAACTACGGACTCCTATAATTACATTCATTTTATCCAGTAACACACAACTACTTGAAATGAACAATAATATTGTAATACATATAATGATTCTGGAGGATTTGTTTACTACACGTGAAAGCAATTGTGTGTATGTTAACCTATACAGTGCGGTCCATAGGTATGGAATAAATTAATTTTTAGCGTTATTATGTATTTGTTCAAAAAAAACTGAAACAGAGCGATTTCTATTGTCAATTTGACAATGTACAGATTGAAAATATTACCCCCTTCTACACCCCCTGAATTATGAGCATCCCCTCAAAAATTTTGAATGGGAAAAGGGGTCGTGTGGCATCTTGTTTGAAAGGGATTTTCATTCTCTGTTCAGAAATATTAAGTTTTTCGTATTTGGTGCAATCATAACTGAGAAAATTCATTTTGAAAATGTAAAATTTTGATACTTTATGTAGAATGAAGGAAATAATGTCACATAATGTTTAGGAAGTATTTTATTTTAAAATTAAATTAAATGTTCAAAATGTCCACCATTCACTTCTTGACAATAAGCAAGTCGATCTTGGAATTCGCGTACAACATTTTGCAGGACCTCAGGGGTTATGTTGTTAATTTCTTCCGTTATCCTAACTTTTCACTCTGCAATATTGTCTGGTCTATTGAAATATACTTTTGATTTCAAATAACCCCATAAGAAATAATCAGGTATTTTCTTATCTGTTTTGCTAAACGTCAGGAAAAAGTCGTTCGAGACACCAAAAAATTATTCACAAAACCCACATAAATAATGTAATGTCAATCTAGTAGACTACTGTTATTTTGATATTTATAACTTGCTGACACACGTCAACGTATTGGAAAATATTTGTGTGTGTATTTGATGTATCAGGTACTCAAAGAATAGACATTTTAATTATGATTGGATGCGGTAGTAAAACATGAACTCAAAAGGAAGTTTGTGAAATGTTTGAAAATAAATACCCTGGTCAACACGTTTCACAGTCTACAGTTAGCAAAATAGAAACAAAATTTCGTGAAACTGGACATGTAAAAACTGTTCAAAAACCAGGTCGAAACATTAAATTGGATGAGAAAAAAAGTTAGATGTACTTCCCGCCGACAATGATGTAAGTAAATCATGCTTTACATAAAGAAAAATACCATCCTTATAAAGTTCAGTTGGTTCAGGAGTTAAATGAGGATGATCCTGATAGAAGGCAACAATTCTGTGAATGGACAGAATGGAAGCAAATTTGTAGTTCATAAACAAAATTATTTTTTCTGATTGAGCTACTTTTTATTTAAATGGAACGGTTAATAGAGGAAACTGTAGATATTGGAGCAGAAAAAATCCTCATTGGATGTGTGAGGCTCACACACAATATCATAAAAAAGTGAACGTTTGGGCTGGTATCATTAACAACAAAATTATTTGCCCTTATTTTTTTGAAGGCACAGTTAATGTTGAGGTTTATCTAGATTGTTTGATGAACTTTTTACAGTCTGCATTAAAAATACTTTTTTCTGATGATAATGATCCAAATGCAATAGATCAATTTGGTACCAACAAGACAGAGCTCCACTGCATTACAAACCTATTGTTAGATATTATTTGAACGAAGTTTTTCTCAATAGGTGGATTGGAAGACATGGAATGATTGAATGGCCGCCTATTTCCCCCGATTTGACTCCTCTCGATTACTTCTTATGGTGTAATTTAAAATCAAAAGTATATTCCAATAGACCAGACAATATTGCAGATTTGAAAGTTAGGATAACGGAAGAAATACAACATAACCCCAACCCCTGAGGGCCTACAAAATGATGTACGAGAATTCCAAATTCGACTTGCTTATTGTCAAGATTTGAATGGTGGTCATTTTGAACCTTTAATTTAATTGTAAAATGAATTGAAAAATACTTCCTAAACATTGCGTGACATTATTTCCTTCATTCTACGTAAAGTATCAAAATTTTACATTTTCAAAATGAATTTTCTCAGTTATGATTTCACGAAATTTGAAAAACTTAATATTGCTGAACAGAGAATGAAAATCCCTTTCGAACAAGATGCCACACGACCCCCCTTCTCATTAAAATTTTTTGGGGGGCTGCTCATAATTCAGAGGATGTGCAAGAAGCGGATAATATTTTCATAGTGTAAATGGTCAAATTGACAATAAAAATCGACCTGTTTCAGGTTTTTTTAAACAAATACATAATAACGCTAAAAATGCATTTATTCCATACCTATGGACCGCACTGTATATCTATTCATACACTGAATGTTATCAATTGGCCGATGAACTTATTTATTGTTTTGAGTGATAAATAATGAAAGAAGGTTTCATTATAATCAATAATTGTTACTCTTGATGTTGAGAAGTGACTGTCAATATGGAATTAAACGGTGAGAAGAACAAATACATTACCAATATTCATATAGTGATTAGATCGAAATAATGTTTTCAACAAGATATAACGCCATAGGAATTCTATTTTAAACTTCAGATCAGAATACAATAATATCATAAATAGACCTGAATGGTGGTAAACAAAACAACAAATTCGATTTGTTGAATGCATACATTTCCGCTTCTGTGTGATGAAATATTTATATTTTTCCTTTTACTCTTGTAGGTTCCTCTAATGATGTCGATAACTATGACAATTTGGGTTTATTCTTCTTCAGGTGCATGTCACGACATGGAAATAAAATTTCACAGGTAAACATTGTAACTCACTAGCATTCCTCCCTAATGGGCATATTTTGATGTTATTTTTATCATATTTGAAATTATATTATAAAAATGAGCACGCAGGTTTTATACAGTGCGCTTTTAAAGTTTAGAAACCTGGAAAGCCTCAGACATGTCAAATTGATTTGTTTTGAAAGACCATTTTCAGTTTTCTTCCTTTCCCCTTTTTTCAAGTTATGACGTCACAGATTTGTTTTTAATAGTATTTGGAAAGGTCATAAAATTCTGATTTCAGTAATACGCGCATGTTTAGCTTTTTGGCCAATAGTTTTCGATATAATAATTTTTAAAGGCATGAAAGATACACTTACATTGTGCTGATACTAATTGTGCTATTTCCTAGTGGGGAATCGGGGTTGTTATCAAGAAAAACTTATTTATTGGGAAGCAAAATACTGTCATGATTTGTGGTAAAAAAATGTCTAAAATAATAAGTATCAATCTAATAAACGTGTGACAAAAATAATAATAACTAACAAATTTTCATAACAGACAAAATCAAATTAGCTGTTCAAATTGTTGACTATTTTGTTCTTGTAGTCTAGTCAAGAAGTGAGTTTCCTGCGATAAATAGTTCTCTAAAAAATATGAGCAATAGCTCATTCGTTTCGGGATGCAATTCTGAGAAACATATTTTTTTGTTTTTTTCTGCTGACGAAAATTGCAATTGTTATTAACAAAAAATAAAATAAAATGGTTCAGTTTTTTTGGAATAACTCAAAAACAATGAGCGATAGTGAAAGAGGAGGAAATTTCCAATGAATAAGTCTAGACTCCCGGAACTCTATCTCAATTATTTATAATTTTAATTCAACGCTGAAAATAGGGCTCCGCGCAACCGCTACGGTTTGCGCACGCCGTCTCTAATGAGAGTACACCACCTGAAATATTGTTTTTATAATTAAATATCAATTCACAAATTTAAATATATTATGGTGTGTTTTTAACACTTGAAAGAAAAGGTCCCATTGAAAAAAAAAATTATTTTTCAACAAGTTAGGCATATGTTAATTGGTCCTTATTTTTCGGACCTCGGTTTTAGTAAAAAACGACATAAATGTTTAAATGATAGCTCTAAAAATTGTTTGCTTCTTGGAGCCCTTCTTATATTTATATATATATATATATTTATATATATATATTATATATATATATATATAACTTTAATTTTAGTTTAAATTTCTTCCGTTTTGTTTACCAGTCCCCTCGATATTCTTCCCATTCATATATATATATATATATATATATATATATATACTTAACAAATCACGTTATAAAAGTTTTTATTTTTTTATTATAATTTTTTGAATTTGTATCCATATGTTTTGCTAGGCTGTTTCTGCATAAAAAAAGGCATTCAATAACATTTGGAAAAAAAAATCAGGACATCTATTTACAAACAAATTGATTAGTTTAATATTAAAAATATTTTTGCTATTTTGTTGTCTAGAGAATAAAATTCTTAAAAACATTTCGTTTTGTTTATAATATTATTTTATATTTCCATTATTTAAATGATTAGTTAGGATTTTTTTCATTTATAATTAGCATTTCTCAATAGAATAACAAAAACTAAACAAAAATTATTGAATTTTTTATTGTTTATTAAGTTAATAATTTGTTATAAACAAATTCCAGATCTCTTTATATTTTTTTTCTGAAACTACTAAAAACTACAAAAACAACCACATGCAACGATGTGTCGAATAATATTTTTCTAAATTTTTTTGAGATTTTTCTAAAATTATGGTATATAGAAGTTGATTTTTCATGTAACAAACCACTGTAACTTTTGAACCATTGAAGATACAGTTATTAACATCCGGAATGATTTTATAGAACATGAGTTGATATCTTAAATACATTTCTCACCAAGTCTTTAACTATCATGGTTTCCTGTTTATATGCATTTGTTTATAAAAAAATCCGTTATCTACTTCTTACATGGCTTATATTTTTTAAACTATGAAAGTCAGCCCTTTGGTACTTCAAGACGATTTTTTAGGCTAGTACTTGAATTATTCAAGAAACAGTGATTGTTCATGAAATACACGGATTTATTTAAATACTGTCAACCACATGATAGCGATGTTCAATCATATATTTGTTAATGAATAATTTTTTTTTTCAATGTCTGTATTAAATTATATACCGTAGTTTTAGGAAAATCTATGAAAAATACAACACATATGATTATTTTTGTAATTTTCAGTAGTTTCAGAAAAAAAATATAATGAGAATTGAAATTTGTTTATAACAAATTGTCAACTTAATGAACAATCAAATTTTTGGTATTTTATTCTTATTTTTTGTTATTCTATCGAGAAAAACCGATTATGATTTTCAAAGAAAACAAAATTTCTCAATTAATTATTTAAATAATGAAAATTATAAACAATATTTTTTTTTGTAAAAAATCATTACATTCTCTAGCCAACAAAATGACAAAAAAAATAAAAAAACATTAAACTATTAAATTTGTTTATAAATAATTTATAAACAAATGTCCTAGATTTATTTTTTCGGAATTTATTGAATCTTTCATTTGATGCAAAAACAGCAGAAGCAAAACATGGATAATTTTTTTTTTAATTTTAAATTTTTTGTTTAATTTAAAAAATTATAATAAACAAAATAAACAACTCTTAAGAACTTTTATAACGTAATCTTGTATATACATGAAAAGGGCTCCAAGAAGCGAACAATTTTTAGAGCTATTATTTTTTTTTTTTTTTATGTTCTGGTTCCCACGAAAAGGGATATCCTGTAATGTTCAGAGAACATCGTGGGAACCTAGGGAAAGAAGGTAGGAGTTGGTGTTCTTCTTAAATTTCTGAAGGTTGTATGTTCCGAAAAATAACGATTAATACAAATGCCTAACTTGTTGAAAAATAAACGAATTTTCCTTCCCAACGGGACCTTGTTCTTTCAAGTGTAAAAAATACACAATAATTTATTCAAATTTTCAAATTGTTATTTAAGACTATAAAAAAATATTTTATGTGGTGTACTCTCTATAGAGACGGCGCAGGAAACTCACTTCTCGACTAGTCTATTGGCAGTATGCCAATCGGTGGCGAAATGTGGCAAATTCTGGAGAACCTTCCACAGTCTGAAAATGAAAATATAATCAGGAAAATCTATACAAGTGTAGAAAGGGCAAACTAATTAGTTCACCCCGATAAGTTACTGCGTTCACCAAATTATTTTTCCTATAGAAAAATGATTCAATTTGTCAGTAACTTGTCATTCCCTGAAAATGCCTATAAAAAATATTAAACATTCAAAAGATACTTTGATAGTTTTTGATTGACGTTTCGGGGACTAGATCTGCCCCCGTTCTCAAAATCTTCTAAATCTCTTCTAATTGTTTGAATAATTTGGATTTCTCTTGCAGAGTCTTTTTCGGTTTTTCAAATGACGGATGTCAATCGAGATCTGCCGAAAAATTTGAGAGTGACGTATTGCTCATTTGATATATGGGGTGTTGTTCAGATCAGTAATTCTACCATATCTGAGTAGAGGTCCTCTCTGAGTAGAGGTAACCATGTATGGTCCATTTCAACAGAATTTGTTGAAAAGCAGTTGTTATTGGAAAGAAGAAAACATGCCGTTTCTTTCAATTTTCTCCTCTCTTGATGTGGTTCTTTCATTAGGATTTTCGTCCTATTCCATCCAATCGTATGATCGCCATTGGATGTAAGGATAGTTCTGTAATTTTTGATCCGGTTTTTTGTCGATTTCTGATGTAACTCTGATATTCACTTTGGCGCACTTCTCATGGTCTTGACGTTTCACCTATATAACTATCACCACACGAACAAGGTATGTTGTAAACACCATTTTTGGTACTTTCTTCGGCGTTTTTTGGTTTTGTTTGTCTTAGTATTATAGATCTTAGTGTGTTTGTTGTTCTAAATGATGTTCTCACATCATACCTATGTCCAATCCGTTTGATCTTCTCAGATAATCCGGGGACATAAGGTATTATGTTGGTGGTGAAATGTGTAGGTGGTGGGAGTACTCTTGTTGGTTGTGTTGTTTGATTGTTTGGTGGATTTTTGTTTTCAATGTCAGGGATTGTTATTTCCACAAACTGATCCGGATATGAATTTTCCTTGGGAACAGATTTTATGAGGTTTATTTCTTCCTGTAGATTGCGGTTGGAATTGCAAACTGTTTGGGCTCGATTATAGAGACATTTAACTATGCCTTTTTTTACACTGGCGTGATGGTTTGAGTTGTAGTGTAGATATCGATTGGTATGTGTCTTCTTTCTGTGTACAGATGTTTCCATTCGGAATGATGATTTTTGGATCATGACATCTAAAAAGGGAGTTGGTTGTTTTGTTCTGATTCTAACATGAATTTGATCGTCGGTGCTTGACCGTTTATATGTTCCTAGAATTTTTTTTATTCTTCTTCACTTCGAATCCAGATAGCGAAAACATCATCCACGTATCTCTAACATATTTTTGGACCATTGTGGAATGTTTCAACGGAGGATTCTTCGAAGTATTCCATGAATATGTTACCTATAATGGGTGACAAAGGAGAACCCATCGCCATACCAAACTTTTGTTGATAAAATTCGTTCTTGAATTGGAAATATGTTTTTTCTGTGCATAGTTTGAGTAATTCTATGATGGCACTGACATCCAGTTTTATTCTTGTCTTCAGTGATGTGTCATTTTCCAATCTTTCTTTCACGATTTCCAATGGGGACATTAGTAAACAAACTTTCGACATCAAAACTTACTAGGAGATCTCCATCTTGAATTTGTAATTCATTCAATTTCTCCAGAAAGTGAGGGGTATTTCTTATGGAACTATTTTCATTTCCAGATAGTGGTTTCAGAATGTTGAGTAGGTATCTTTGTGAAGGAGATCCAATGGAACTTACAATAGGGCGTAGAGGATGAGATGGTTTGTGTATTCTTGGTAATCCATAAAAATGTGGGGGTTTGCTGTGGTGTGATACTGGGTCTCTGCGTTCTGTTTTCGTGAGTATGTTTTTGTGTTTAGCTAAAGTTCGGTATATTTTGCTTTCTATTGATGGGGTTGGATTTTTGTTTAGTTTTTTGTATACTTTGTTTACTGATATGGTAGTGTCTTGATTGAGTGTGTGATATGTGGTGTTTGAGATCTCTTGTGTTAGTTTGTCCTCATAATCAGTAGTGTTCATGATGACTGTGGCGTTACCTTTATCAGCTGGAAGTATTTCAATCTGATTGTCTGATCGAAGAGATCTCAATGCTCCTCTCTCATAATTACTTAAATTACTTCTATGATGATAAGGCTGTGTTAGTGCGTTTTTGCAGTCAGATCTGTAATCACTTGCTCTTTGAGGTGGTAAACGTTGGGCTGTTGCTTCGATGGCAGTGATCATTTCTAGCGTTGGAACCATTTTGGGTGCAACTGCGGAGTTCAGTCCCTTTGCCAACACAAGTTTTTCGTGTATGTCTGAGTTTTTTGATGACAAATTGATTACAGTTTTTTCAGAATTTTTGTTGTTGTTTGATATGTGTTGTGGGTGTATTTGTTTCTCTTCCAATAATTAGTGAATTTTTTTTATATGTATTGTGTTTCTCTTTCGATTGTGTTTATACAGTGCTTCTCAAAAGTCCCCCCCCCTCTTATTTTTGGAACGATTATACATAAACATGTGAAATTTGGAAACTGATTGTGAACTTCCCTACTAGTGATGATAGATGACGAAGTCGTCAAAGATGACGTCACAAGGCCATTGTGACCAATAATTTTAAATGGAACCCTACGGCAAGCGACACCTCTTTTAGAAGGTATCGAAAAAACCTATTCAATGATACTAATTTTGTTTGTATTTATGGCAGTTTTGGCAACTCGCTTTTAAAAAACGCAAGGTTGTGATGAATTAAATCAGTTTATACTAAAATTCCAAATTCAAGCTCCGCCTCTGGATAGTTGTCAAATAAGCTGACGTTTTTGTTGGTCTCCCTGATTCGACGTTTTTGTACATTTGTGTATTGTTGATCGAACGTTTAAATGTTTAAGCAGCTTTTGGTACTTTTAATATTTTTGTACATTTGAATAATTTGTTGAACTGTTGTGAGCCGAAAGTTTAAGTGCTTCAAGAAGCGAAATGGTACGTGTTTTAGGTGATAAAGTAGCAGCGATCCTAATTCTTGGTGAAACTGGACAAAATATTCATGCAGCAGAACGCATTTTCAATGAGAGGTTTCCCGATCGCCCCGTTTCGAGGACTTATTTAAGGGAGCTTCTTCGTAAGTTTGAAACAACGAGTAGTATCAATGATACGAAACGATCTGGCAGACCACAAATTTCTGATGAGAAAAAAATTGATATACTGGCAGAAGTAATAGTTAATCCTACTTCTTCAACAACTCATGTTGCATCTACCTGTAAATTCAGTCGAAGTACAGTACACAGGGTGTTGAAAAAAAACAAATTTCATCCATACAAATTAAAAATGGTCCATCAACTCTCAGACGACGACCCAGACCGAAGACTAGAATTTTGTGAAAATATGGAAACTAAAATTAACTAACAGCCAGACTATGTCAAAACAATTTGTTTTAGTGACTAAAGTACTTTCTATCTGAATGGAAATGTAAATACACAGAATGTGAGGTATTGGAGTGACGCAAATCCTCATCTATTTCGTGAAACACATACCCAATTTCCCCAGAAGGTGAATGTTTTGGCAGGTACCCTTGGAAACCACATCGTTGGGCCTCTTTTTTTAAATACTAATTTAACTGGTGGGGTTTATCTGGAGCTGTTGCAAAACGCAATAGAACCGTTAATCATTGAAATTTTGGAAGATAATCCAGATGAATTCGGCAATTTGGAAATAACATTCCAACAGGATGGTACTCCTCCACACTATTACGGTGCAGTAAGACGGTATTCGGATGGGGAGTATCGTGGTAGATGGATTGGACGACGAGGTTCAACGGAATGGCCAGCTCGATCACCGGACCTCACACCTCCAATTTTTTCTGTGGGGGTACCTGGAATTCAAGGTTTACGCCACTGAACCTGACAATATTGACGTTTTAAAACAACGTATTGTTCCAGAATGTGAGGCTGTTTCCGCAGACACATTTGCAAAAGTACGAGAAGAGTTTAAAAATAGGCAGTAAATGAAGGTCACTTCGAGCAATTTCTTCAAGTAGATACTGATTCTCAAATCGGTAAAAATCTGTAATTAATATCATACTCAATGGAATTTAAATTTTAATGTTTACTGATGAGCCATTAAAACTGCCATAAACACAAACAAAATTAGTATCATTGAATAGGTTTTTTCGATACCTTTTGAAAGAGGTGTCGCTTGCCGTAGGGTTCCATTCAAAATTATTGGTCACAATGGCCTTGTGACGTCATCTTTGACGATTTCGTCATCTATCATCATTAGTAGGGAAGTTTACAACTTTTAATATTTAGTTTCCAAATTTCACTTGTTTATGTATAATCGTTCCAAAAATAAAGGGGGGGAGGGGACTTTTGAGAAGCACTGTATGTATTGTGTGAATACATTGTTGCAAGTATTCATAGTCATTTCGAATCAGATTTTGTTTCATGAACTGTTTCAGGTTATTGATAAACATTTCTAAATTCACCTTGTTCCTCCTGTGAAACTGTATTCGTTCTCTTACCATGCGTGGCCCGCTCTTTCGATTATTCTTTTGCATTGTTGGCTATGATATGGCATTTTCAATCTCGAACCATTCGGGATGATCCCGTTATCACGACATCTGCATAGAAAAGTAAGACTATTGTGGGAACTTGAGAATTTCTTGTAAAGATTTCCCAAATTCTTGAAATCCCTAACATGTCGAGAAACGTTGTTCCTCCACAAAAAATCACATTCATTCAATATTCTGGAGAACTTCTGGCTGTATTTGTCTCTTCTTGGCTAGAGGCTAGAACCGCTCCTTCAGTTGTAGTTGTAGTGTACTTTTTGTATACGCCCTTTTGATGTGATGCAAGAAATTAGCGAAATACAACTTTGATATACAGTGTGGTCATTTAAGTGTACAACATATGGGAATTTTTGAAATTAATTGAACAACCGAAATACGAATATGGCCGATAGTTGGTGCATGTGCGATAATCATATTGGGTGCACTTAGAATCGTTGGAAGTCAAACAGCATGAAGGGGAGGTCAAAAAATAGAAAAACTGTACAAGGGTCAAGTAACCTTATTTCAGAAAATTCACCGAAATGTTATGAAAAAAGTCGTTTAAAATTGAAAATTATGCCTATATATCAAAACATGGCCTCCCAAGTTTTTTTTTTAATATTAATAATTTCCCTTTCATAAATCACTCTCATAAATTAATCAAAATTAACTCAATTTCGCATAAATCTGTTCAAATTCAAGCATACTTGTAACATTACCTTATTTTTTAGGGCATCACAAACTTCATGTTTGTTGCAACGATTTTAAACACAACTTTAAAATTTACCAAAAATTCGTATTAACAAGGTAATACAGTAGTTCTGATAATATGCATATTGAAAGAAACTCTTAAAGTGCAACTTTTTTACTTTAAAAAACTGTACAAATTAATCGACAAACATGAAATCCCACTAAAATAATCGCAGATACCCATGGAAAAAATAAATGAGTGTGAAAGTAAACATTATGACAGTTTGATGTCATTAATTTTCGAATAATTATTGATCGATTATTGAGTTTATTTGATTTCAAATGCCTTTTTTTTTTATGTTCTGGTTCCCACGAAAAGGGATATCCTGTAATATTCAGAGAACATCGTGGGAACCAAGGGAAAGAAGGTGGGGGTTGGTGTTCTTCTTGAATTTCTGGAGGTTGTATGCCTCGGGGAACACCTCCCTAGGCAATGAGTTCCAAGGCCTCGCTGTTCGTTGGATGAACGAGTCTTTGGAAAGTGATGTTCTGCAGGTCTCCAAAGTGACCACGAAGGGGTGTGATGACTGAACTTGACGGGTTAGTCTCGAAGAGACTGCCAAAGCGGGAACGATTGTTGATATTTCAGAAGAGCATCGCCCATGAAAATATCTATAAAATAGAGACAAATCGCCAACTTTTCTACGGTGTTCCAGACAAGTGAGCGAGTTTCTAAGCGAGGCATCACCGACGAGACGAATTGCCCTTTTTTGGACAGAATCCAATAGCCTCAGGATATGTTTAGGTGCCGCGCTCCAAATATGGGAACAGTATTCCAGGACAGGTCGGATCTGTGCCTTATAGATCATAAGCAGCTGAGTGGGGGTGAAATAGCTCTTGGCACGAAACAAAAAACCAAGTTTTTGGGATGCACTTTTGGCAATGGTCCTCACGTGATTTTCCCAGGAATGGTTATTGCTGATAGTAATACCAAGCATCGATATGGATGACTTCAGTGGTATGGTTACTCCTGACAAAGTTATGTTAGGCACAGTGAGATCGGCTTTTTTAGAGAAAAGACATGCTTGTGTTTTGTTTGCATTGAATTCTACCAAGTTATTAGATCCCCACTCGAGAATTGTTGCTAAGTCCATATTTATATTATTAACATTTCTTCCTCGTTCATTTCTGGTTTCACGGGCTGATATAGGGGCCCTGGAAGAGAAAGCGGTATGGTGGGTACTATCATCGGCAAAGCTGTGTACTGGACATGAAGTTGCTTTCAACAGTTGATGTGAAGTAGAAATAGTGTTGGTGCGAGAATAGATCCTTGCGGAACACCAGCATTTATGAGTAGAGTGTCAGATGAAACTCCATCGACCACTACATGAAGAGACCTGTTTGAGAGAAAACTAGCAAGCAGATAACACAGCTGAGGGGGCAAGCCATAAGACGGAAGCTTGGCGAGGAGTCCCTGGTGCCAAACTCGATCGAACGCCTTGGAGATATCTAATGCCACAGCTAAAGTTTCTCCATACTTTTCAAAAGATAGCTGCCATATATGTGAGACGTAAGCTAGCAGGTCACCAGTTGATCTCTGATGGCGGAAGCCATATTGCCTATCGTTGACAATTCCTGAGTCTTCCAGATATTTCATGAGCTCGATGTTGATGGTTTTTTCCATGACCTTTGAAATAATAGATAGCAGTGCGATAGGTCTGTAGTTGCTAGGTAGGGCCTTTTTGCCTTTTTTAGGGACTGGCTGTACTCTTGCAATTTTCCAATTGGACGGAAATACCCCCAAATTGTAAGAGTGGTTGAACAACTTGCAAAGAACAGGTGTTAGTTCGGGGGCACATTTCTTGAGAACAATCGGCGGGATTCCGTCAGATCCACAGGCTTTGTTGGTGTTGAGACCCAGCAAAATCTTTCTGATAGTACGTTGGCGAAAGGTGATCTCGGGCATGTGACTGTCAATAGGTGTAATGTTTGGGGGTTGTTTTCCCGATGAATCCAGAGTGGAATTTCCAGCAAATAGGTGCGCAAAGATATTGGCTTTTTCCTGGGCAGTCGTTGCTAGTGTTCCATCTTCTTTGGTTAGAGGAGGAAATGAGCTGGAAGTGAAGTTTCTTCCCACAGCTTTGGCGAAAGACCAAAATGAACGGGATCCGTTAGGACATTCAGCAAGTTTTGATCTTATTTTGGCATTGTGGGCATCTTTTGAGCATTCTATTGTCTCTTTGCATATGCCTCTAGCCTCAACATATGCTGCTCTGGTCTCAGGGCCCGGATTTTTTAGCCATCGATGGTATGCTGCCTGTTTGGAAGCCACAGCTCTAGAGCAGTTTCTGTTAAACCAGGTCTTATCGGATGATGTTCTTCTTTCGGTATTCGGTATGTAGGTTTGCATCCCCAACATGATGATTTCAGAAATTGTCTCAGCACATCGTGTTGGATCTACTGAAGAGAAACAAACTCTCTTCCATGGAAACGCTGAGAAAAACATACGAAGACCTTCCCAGTCGGCCGAATTGTAATGCCACATGAGACGGGGTGGTAATGTGCAGCTCGATGGTGAATGGAAAGAGCATGTTGTGGAGATGAGGGTGTGATCAGAGTTTCCAAGTGGGGCACAAACTTCTATTCTATACGGGTCAGGATTGGTGGTGACGTTAGCCGAGAAGGCAGAATAAGTTTTAATATGTGGATATAACTATAAACCACTGCGTGAAGCACTAGATATTTTCAATGACCGACATACAAACGAACATGTTCACTTTTCAACTTTAAGCAGAATTTTAATTAATTTCAAACAAACAGGGTCTTCAGACTGTTAATATGAAAATGAACGTACCAAAACTGTACTGAAGAAAATCAATTAGAAGTACTTCAGGCAGTTGTTGAAAACCGTAGAAGATCCACCCAAGAAATTTTCTGCTTATACGGGTATGAAAAAAAGCTCTGTTAAGACTTAGGAGAAATAAATATCATGCCTATAAGCCTAAGTTTATTTGCACGTTTCGAGAACGGCATGACTTCTGCATGTGGATTTAAGGACAAATAGAAAATCAAGGTGATTTCCTGGGACACATTATTTTTGGAGATGAATCCATGTTCACAACAAATGGCGTTGTCTCTTCCCAAAGTTGTAGGTGGTGGTCAGACGAAAATCTAAATTATGTCATTGCCAAAAAAAATAGTAATACCAAAAAGCAAACGTGTTGTGCGGTATTATTAACGATAAATTAATAGGGCCGTTTTTTTTTGCCAAAACCTAAATGGCGATTCCTATTTACAGTTTTTACGAACTGACGGATTTTTTGGATAATATGAGTTTACAAGAACGAAATGTTTCGATCATTCTTCTAGAATTGTTTCGCAATGGTTGAATGGGGAAATTGATGATCTACGGTGGCCTCTTCGTTCGCAGATCTCATCCCAATAGATTTTTTATGGGGATATTCAAAGCAAAAAGTATCAAACATTTAATAATGCTGGAGAGCTTGTTTGTAAATTCGATACGATTTCGTTGCAGAAATATTTCAGCAAATGTATTGCGATCTACTCTTAGTGAATTTTATGATCGCACAATTAGATGCATTGGAAGAGAAGGTGGACATACAGAGACGCTTCGATAATTTCCTTTCCTTTTTTTCGTATTTTGATTTTTTCCTGTTCTAACATTGTTTTGTTGATATTAATAATGATGATGATTATGTTTGTCGATTAATTTGTGAAGTATTTCAATGAACACTTAAAATAAAAATTCTGCACTTTAAATTGGAGTTATTCAATACATATTGTCATAACTACTGTCTTACCTTTTCAAAAAGATATTTTGCGAAATTTTAAAGTTGTGTTTGATATCGTTGGAACAAATATGAAATTTGTAATTCCCTAATTTTACAAATATGCGAAATTGATTTGATTTTGAATACTGGAGTCTTATCTCCACTTGAAGAAGCTATTCTATAGCGAAACAACTGTCGTGGTTATGTGAACCCAGTTTAGTGAAAATCATTCTGTGAAGTGGGTGTCTTTTGTTTACTTTAATATGGATTTTCATCAAGTATCGTCCTCAGCAATAAAAAAATATATATGGAGTTTGAATTTGTACAATGTCCAGCGTGGCTCTAGCCGGGGAAGTAGTTCTGTTCTGTTAGATATTAAAAACATAACTTCATTACTGTCGGGGATTTTTGAATTTTTCGAAAAATCCTTCTATTCAATTTTCAATTGAGAATGTTTCCCTTTTCAATAACACGTTACTTAACACAATATCAAAATATCTATGATACGTATGATATATTTCAAAATTGTGTTAAATATATATTATATTATATTATAATATTCTGTTTAGTAATGTGTTATATTTAAAACTCCATATTTTTGACTATTTTAGTGCTTTCAACCTGAATATGACAAGAACTATGCAAAAAATCTAAAATATTTTTGTGAGTGCAGTGTTTGGGTATATTTAACTAATTACATCTGTGGTTTAAGGTAGTTCCGCCACGAGACAGTTGAATCAGGAAATTATTTTCGACAAAATCGAAAAATTTCAAAGGACTTTTTTGAAGGAGAGCACTTGCCCCCCCAATCGACTCTAGAAAATTTCCTCGTTATAGGAAGTCGGGGACTATTTTGAATAACGAGAGTAGTTTTGATTATATCTGTCAAACTAGATGGCCAATCACTTCGATTTTTTTTCACAATATCTGTGATATCTTGCTCTAGCTCCTCCTCGTTTTTCAAAAACTTCTTAATTTTAGTACTAACGGTAGAATTAATAATGTGCGCTTCCCCGTGGACTATTTTGAATAACGAGAGTAGTTTTGATTATATCTGTCAAACTAGATGGTCAATCACTTTGATTTTTTTTCACAATATCTGTGATATCCTGCTCTAGCTCCTCCCCGTTTTTCATAAACTTTTTAATTTTAGTACTAGCGGTAGAATTAATAATGTGATGTTTGCCTATGCATGGTCCATATGTTAAGTGTTAATTGAGTCAACTTCCATTATATATATCTCGGGTTCGAGATGGTGAAACTTGTTAAAATTTTATAGAGGTGTTGTTCACATGTTATACAATACGTATGCCAAATTTTAATAATCTCCTGATTCAACTGTCTCGTGGCGGTACTACCTTAAATTTCAATTCTTTCTATAAAACATGAACAATGCTTTCCAAAGCGATCTGAACAAATTCAAAGAGCTTCTTAAAATATGTTTCCATTTTCAGTATATAGCTGACACCGGAGTGAAGAACACATACCAGGAGCTTCTGACACGCTCCATTAGAGTGGCTTTAAAACTACGAGAAAAGGGAATAGGAAAAAATGACATAGTGAGCACATGTACCCATAATAACGAACACAGCTGCCTCCCCACTATCGCAACCCAATATTTGGGAGGAATAACAGCTAATTTCGATCCTAATCTATCTCATCTGGACACGATTAAACTTCTGGACTTGATTCGACCCAAAATGATGTTCGTTTCCAAAAAATCTCTGGGTTTCATGGAAGAATGCTTGAAAAAGGCGAACATTGAGACCATGATAGTGGTGTTTGGTACAGCCACAAACTACGAACAATTCTCGGACTATTTGGAGCCCCATCCTCTGGAGGAAAATTTCAAACCGGCAAAGAGTGGAGATAACAGAGAAACAGCGGTTATAATGTTCAGTAGCGGCACAACTGGCTTTCCCAAGGGAATTTGTCTCAGTAATTACACGTTATTGGAACTTACGAAAAATAATAACATTTTTCCAAAACCACTTGGTGGAGAAACATCGATGATGCTCGCATATCCCAGTTTATACTGGATCAGTGCATTGTCATTTCTGATTAGATGTACGATGAACGGTTATGCCAGAGTAGTATCCCCAGTGTTTGAAGCAGTTAATACATGGAAACTTATTGATGAATATATGGTGAGATGAAAGCTTCTTCATGTAGATTTGTCACGAACATTATAAAATATAGGATACTGAAATGCTATTTAACAATATGGGAACGGTTGGTGAAAATGAGAATAAAATATGTGGGGAGAGAACAGTAGAATATGGATTTTTACAAGTAACTATACTAGGCCCGTTGCTAAGAATCAACAATTATCACTTACAAAAAAAAACATCAATTTGGATAATTCTATAGTTCCTTCCAGTGATATTGGACTGGTTTATTGGAATATATTTTCTTTGGCCTCAAAAACTGTTATTACTTACAGTAGAACCCACTACCACCCATTTTTAGCATAGTCAATGTTTTCAGTTGTAATACCATGAGAGAGTGAGAATAAAGTGAAAATAATGCGACAGATTTTAGAAAACTTGTTGCCAACAAGTTTGAGAAAGAAATCTGGAGAATTATTTTCTATGTTATCGAACTCTCGTGTGGTATTCTATAGATTATTTTTTGATGTTACGATCACAAGCACAGGAGAAAATCCTTTATGGGCACCTCACAGTAGTATAGTAAAGTAGGGTAGGAGTCACTGAGTTCTGGGGCCAGTACCTTCGCGTTACCCACTAAAAACTCCACCCATTCGGTACGTCTTGTCAAATGACCTCCGATGACACTTGTATCTTGCCTGTTGTTCACATTTATAGCAACCATTCCAGTAATTTAGTGCCTTGCCCAAGTTTGTACAAGTCCTTCCCCAGTTGGTCCCTACCGCATAATCTGCATGCTAGCTTGCCATCAAACAGTGCCGTTTTGTTAAGGTGCTCTTTTACTAGAAAATGGAGATTCACTAGCATATGTCTCTCAGTTCTGGATAAAAACTGTCAAAAAATCTGGAAAATCCCGTGCAATGGCCTTAGATATATCCAAAGCCGTCTGGCACCATTTCTCATTTTTCATGAGACATACGTCAAATTAAAAATATACGTTGTCAGACAATGAAAACAAAATACCTCAAATTATTCCCGCGGCAATTTTCTAGGTAGATTATTCTCACTATTATAATGTTTTGATTGGCCAATACGTACATGAATGATTTGAATTGAAAGTTTCAATTGGTTTCTAGAAATGTCAAAAAATAATCATGTATAATATAACAAGTGCCGATAAAATTGCCGATTATTCTTCGACTTCACTTGACGTGTTATCATAAAATTTGGAAATACAACGAGTGCGTAGCACGAGTTGTATTGCCTGAAATTTGATGATAACGAGTAATTGTAAAGGAGAAGAATAATCGGCAATTTTATCGGCACTTGTTATATTATACATAATTCTTATTTGACATTTCTAGAAGAATATTCAGGTCAATTTTATCGACTTGAGTTGTATTTTGTATGAGAATTCCACAATTTTTGATTTTTTTCCGTACTAATAATTGGAACTAGAATTATTTATTTCAACTCATTTAGATACGTAGAAAATTACAATTCATTACAATTGAAATTTTGAACATTGAATGAATAGTTCTGAAATACTATTTTCAAATTTGTTTGCCCCTTTGTAGCAGTTCCCCATCTATTGAATTCCATTTCTTGTTGGAATCACCGACTAATATTTCAAAAGCGAAACGATATTCAAACGTCAGTTATGTGTCAGAATTTCAGTTACCATGGATATCGAGCTCGTGGTATTATCGTATATTAATTCACTGCAGTTGCGTGAAATTCTCATTGAAATTATTTCACTGGAAATATAACATATTTTGGCCCCCCTAGTGGGGCTGAAAAAGAACAGATAAAATAATAAATATAAACAAATATTCTTATACTATCAAATTTTACTAGAATTTGTCTACCATATTGAAGTTGCATTTTTGAATTTATAGTACACCAAATCAAGACGTGTGCATCATGCAGTGGCATACTGTATTCATTTCCGTAACAATATTGTTACGAAACTGGGATCCGTTTATTGAAACTCACGATTAACTTTAATGTCCGTTTTATTTCGCTTTGAAACAACACAATAACACTCTGGACAATATGTACCGGGTTATTCACTAAAAATTACCCACTCCTCATCATCGTTATTATTGCCTATAGAAAAAAGTTAAATGTGAAAGTTGTGTTTTTTTTATGAAATACTATCAAAAATACAGTAGGGTGCAGATTTAAGCAGATAAGATTTTTTTTAGTGGGATACCCTGTATATTATTGAATTTTTGGAATCATCTTTTTTTCCTGATATCAAAAATATACCATGTGTTTTACCTATCTCATACCGTTCTTGAGTTATTAAACGTCGATTAACTTAGTCAAACTAGTTGTTACTGTGAATACCTATCCTATGAAGTAATCTATGAAAATGACAACTATATTATTATATTATGTTTGTTTAGTGCCATTTCTTTAATGGAATAATCAAAATGGTATACAGTGAGGAAGAGAAAGTTCAAATATTTATACAAACATAGATAACAAAGATTTACTTAGGAAATGTAAATAACATGATTACTCATAAAAGATGTTCAATGTGTCCACCATTATTGTCAATGCATTTGACGTTCAGATTCTCTATTTCAAGTCGAATAGTGTCTTTGATGAGATGAATTTTATTAATATTATTAACAATGTCTTTTAGAAAAATTAATCCATAGGGGTCGAGTCCAGTTAGGCCTGTTAGGTGGCCATTTGATTCTTCCATTATTTCCTATCCATAATGGAAATACATTATTCAAATGTTCTTGAACCGGTAGGACACTATGCGGGGTTGCCCCACCTTGCATCCAAATCATACTGGCAAGCTCAACTTTCGAAAAATTCTGTAAAAGAATATTTTCCACTTCTGGGATGAGTATTTCTTGATAGGTAACTTCTGTTAATATATTATCATAAAATAAAGGGACCAACAATTTTATTTCCAAAAATTCCGCGCCAAACGCTAGCAGTTTTTTTTCCTGTTTTCTTTATTTGTTTTACCAATCTTTTTCTGTTCTGTCCTTTTTTCCCACGACCTTCGATTTATTCTATTGAAAACTCCTGTCATAGAGAAGGATGACTCATCAGTCCATTATATTTTAGTTAAATAATCGGGATCTCGATTCAAATCTTGAATCATCTGTTGGCAAAATTCCAGCCTTTTCCTGAGTCTCTGTTAAAACTTGTACAGGTGAAATTTTATATGGTTTGTACTTGTTCTTTTTTGAAGTTGGATTTTATAAAAACTTTACCTAATTGATCGGGTACATTTTTTAAACAACATTCAGAATGTTCTAAAAAATAATACAATGTTTCAGAAAAGTCTATTCGCGAATTAATATGGATAGGCTTACCGGCTTACCATCGAAATGAAGCAGTATATCTAGCTGTTATTGCAAGTGAATTTTGACAAACTTCTAGTCTTCCGATTGATTTGAAATTTGTCAGATGTTCATAATTCCGGCGACAATGCATTATAGAGTTCTTGTTAGAGAAAAAAAAAATGGCGGCTTCAAGATGGCGGATAAGATTTGTAATTATGGTCCGATTTGATTCAAAATTGGTATGAGGAGGTTTTCGGGGTCGGAGTTTATAAATTCAAGATGGCCGGTCCAAGATGGCGGACGAATTTTGTGATTATGGTCCAATTCAATTCAAAATTGATATGTGGGGGTTTTAGAAATTATGAAATATTTGTCGAAATTCATAAATTTGAGATGGCGGCCCCAAGATGGGGTACGAGTTTTGTGGTTATGGTCCGATTCGATTCAAAATTGGTATGCGGGGGTTTTTGGGATCGGAGATTATGAGTTTTTTGCCAAAATTCATAAATTTGAGGAGGCAGCCCCAAGATGGAGGACGAGATTTCTGATTATGGTCATATTTCATTCAAAATTGGTATGTGGGGGCTTTCAGGTTCGGATATTATGAATTTTTCGTCAAAATCTATCAATTCAAGATGGCGACTTTAGGATGACGGACGAGTTTTGTGATTATGATAATTTCTTTCAGCGCAAAACTTACAGGAAAGAGAACTTGTAATAACGACGCACTATTAGAAATGCACAGATTAAGGCGAACTAAGAGCAAAAAATAAAATGAGAAATAAAAAAACTTTTTAAAGACAAGCTTTCATTTAAACCTCGTACTAAAACGTATAAAATAAATTTATGTCATCGCTGACAATGATTTGATTATTTTTTGTTGAATTATTTGGTTTTAAAAAGCTTGCCGCGCGAATTGTAATAAAATTAATATTTCGACATGTTGTTACTTACCAACCATCAATTGTCCAATGAAATTAATTGGTATCTACTTTCATGAATACTTTGTGAAAATCAAATACTCCAACAAGTTCTTACTTACCAACTAATCACTGCCCAATAAAATTATTTGGTACCTACTTTTATGAACCCTTCGGCCGACAAAACAAACTTTAGAAAGTTTTTTTATTAGCTATTTCATTTCTACTGAAACTGAAGGTATTAGTCACCTATTGGTAAATATTTTCGAAAGTATTTTCTGACGGTGTTGGACGATTTGGATACAACACCCCATATGCACTTTTTGCTGCACGGTTATTTTCGTTGTTTTGTATATAACAAGTATATATTTGAACTTTTTCTTCCTCACTGTGAACCATTTTGATTATTCCATTAAAGAAATGTCACTAAACAAACATAATATAGTTGTCATTTTCATAGCTTACTTAACAAATGTTAACATTCATGGGATAGGTATTTACAGTAACAACTCCTCTAAGTTATTCGAAGTTTAATAACCCAAAAATGGTATACGATGTGGGTAACAGTATCGTTTTTCAAAAATACATAAGGCTTTAGTGAAATAAGATCTCATTTACTTCAAACTTACATCATTCATTCATAACTCAATGCATTCAAGAACTCACTGGACAGGTTCTACGGATTGAACCACCGAATATTTGCACAAGAATTTATCTTCACATGAAGTCCATTCAATATAAATGTATATATATATATATATATCATGTACATATGTGTATATTAACGTATTCACATATCTCCTAAATGTAATTTGTCAACTAACCCTCCAAATTAGCTAAAAAGAGTTAAAAAGTTTAACTTCAACTCTTGTATTTAATAAATAAATAAATAAATATTTCAGGTGAATTTGATTTTTCTTCCACCATACCAAGCTGTGGACTTTCTGAATAAACGACCAAAAGATGCATATGCCTCAAGTCTGGAATATTTTATAACCGGAAGCTGCAGTGTCTCCGAAAAATTGATGAAAGATTTGAAAAAAGCTCTTCCCAATACCGTCGTTGTTCAAGGTTATGGACAGACTGAAACCGCTAGCTTGATAACTAATTTCGATGTGTCGAAACCAGAGGAGCTCGAGTTGCAAAACAAGAAACCGGCCTCTTGTGGTAAGATAACAAGAGGAATGAAATGGAAAGTGAGTTAACCCCAGTGAAACATGAAATTATGTATGAATAATATTTCTTATATTTCGCGTTCTCACGTCCAGAAGTTCTTTAGATTTTTACAGTTTTCACGAATAGTCGGACAATTGAAAGCACTTCCACAGTTTATAGCTAAAAAAGCAGTTAGCTCACTTGGCCCAAAAGCATGTTCCAAGGTAACATCCACTCCGGGAAAGAATTCAGGATGCGCAGAAGACTGTACGCGATTATCGCTCTTCGAAGTATACGAAAAATGTCAGTATTAGTAACACAGTAACACGCGCGAGTTGCGCAGTGTACAAACGGGAACATAAAGATCAAAGTGCCGACGCCAAGTGAGCTAACTGCTTCTTTAGCTATAAACTGTGGCACTACCCTATGTCTACAAATTTATTGCCAACGTTTCGGCGGGGCATCTCGCCTTCTATAGGGCTACAATAAATATTTTTTTTTTTTTTATATGAATACAGAAATCACAAAAAAAAGAAGAAATGTACATACAATATGTGGTAGTACAACAGGAAAACAGAAAAAAACGAAGGGTTTATTTTTCCACACCCCAAGAGTAACATGAGTAATGTTGTCAGGAAAATGAAGGAAAGATTATCCCATAGAAATCTCCAACATTGTTTTTTAAACAACGAATTGAAATACAGGTTGTGTCTTTGTTCGAATCAATAAGATGGTACAGCGTATATACCCTAGAAACGTCTGTGTTGGACACCGCTATCGTATTGTAAGTAGTGGTTCGTCCGGAATTTCTTATCACGAGTATCAGGTGACGATTTTTTTTGGTTTCAGTATAGAGCCGGATTCACATTTCCCAAAGCTGGATTCATACGTTGCCAGAATATTTTTATAAATTCCATTGAGATAATTACAGTCTGTTTTTGAATTGACGCAATTGTTGTTGTTGATATGTCTCATTTCTAGAAACAATCGTTTTTTAATGAGACCTCTCTATTTATCGGAATTGCAATCGAAATTGTGATTGGAAGTGAAATTAATAAGGGCAGTTTTGTTATTTTTATTTTTGTTTCTTCACAATCGTATTGGTGTTGTTTTATTCTATATTGTGAGTATAGTTTGGTTTGTCCAATGTATAGTCCACAATCCTTACATGGGATTTGATGAATTATATTTATATTGTCTATCAAAGGTGTTTTTTATTTTAGTTTCGAGTGAGTAAATATGAATATTTTGTGTTGTCCTGAGCAATTTTTGAATTGTTAGTTTTCAGGCATTTTTGTAAACTATATAAGAGGTCTGTTATGTTTGGAATTTTGGAAAAACGAGATGCTCTTGTCTCTGGAGTTGAAATTACGTTGGGTTTACCAATATAGTGGGATAGCTATTTAATATACGTAATTGTTTGGGTTTTTAAAGTTTTTTGAAAGCAAATTTTTGTGGCTAGGACAAGACGGAGCTCCACCGCATTATAAACGTACTGCTAGAGATTATTTGAACGGAATTTTTCCCAATAGGTGGATTGGAAGACGTGGAACGATTGAATGGCCGCCTAGATCCCTCGATTTGGATTCCTCTCGATTACTTCTTATGGAGTTATTTGAATTCGAAAGTATATTCAAATAGACCAGAGAATATTGCAGATTCAAAAGTTAACAACATAACCCCTGAGGTCCTACAAAATGTTGTACGAGAATTCCAAGATCGACTTGCTTATTGTCAAGAAGTGAATGGTGGTCATTTTGAACATTCAATTTGATTGTTATATGGATTGAAAAATACTTCCCAAGCATTATGTGACATTATTTCCTTCATTCTACGTAAAGTGTCAACATTTTACATTTTCCAAATGCATTTTTTCAGTTATGATTGCACCAAATTTGAAAAACTTGATATTGATGAACAGAAAATGAAAATCCCTTTCGAACAAGGTGCCACACGACCTTCCTTCTTATTTTTAATTTTTTTGAGGGAGTGCTCATAATTCAATGGGGTGCAAAAACTGGTAATATTTTCATACTGTAAATAGTAAAATTGACAATAGAAATCGACTTGTTTCATGTTTTTTTAAACAAATACATAATAACGCTAAACATGAATTTATTCCGTACCTATGGACCGCAGTGAATATGCACATGTGAGATGTCAGATTTTTGACAATCAGCATGGATTTGTTAAAGGTCGTTCGACCACAAGTAATCTTACATGCATTACTCAATACATAGCAGAAGCTTTGAATTTGTCTTCCCAGGTTGATGACATTCATACATATTTTTCGAAGGCTTTCGACAGTCTTGACCATGGTATACTTCACAAAAAACTAATTTCGGTTGGTTTGACTGACAACCTAACACTCTTTTTGCGGTCTTGTCTTACCGAAAGACGTTTAAGAGTTCAATAACATGGTTTTAAATCTGTCGAAATATTCGCCACCTCCGGGGTTCCTCAAGGATCTATATGCTAATTATTATATTCACAAATGACATTTGCCTTGGCTTCGACTCTGAAATTATATTATATGCAGATGATTGTAAGTTATTTCGTCAGATTTCCAGTGTAAACGACTGCAGCTACCTACAAAAAAATCTCCAAAAATGTATGGTGAGAAGTGAACTCTCTTCCTCTTAACATAAAAAAATGCAATCTTGCCCCCTCCAGTCGCAAAAAATCACCGACTGAATATCCTTTTACAATATGGAATGGAAACATTTTGCAAAAACTGGCAGAATTCAGAGATCTGGGGGTCATCTTTGACGAAAAATTCACATTCACTCATCACGTGAATACCGCTGTTCCGAATGGCTTCAAAATCCTTGGTTTCATCATAAGAAATTCCAAATGGTTTTCTGATATCAACATTTACTTACTCCTTTTCAATGCACTTGTGAGATCAAGGTTTGAGTATTGCTGTGTCGTGTGGAATTCTTGTTACAACATACACGTCATTCATTCAGATAATATTCAGAGACGATTCTTGAAGTAAATTAGTTTTAAGTGTGATGAATTCTATCCAAACCGAGGATTACTGCTACTTTCGAGATTTCAGGTTCACTCTCTAGACAATCGTCGTAAATATCTTCGTATATTATTTTTGCACTAGGTTATATTCTCTATAATTAATTGTCCATACTTACTTGCACATATCAATTTGCATGTTCCCAGGCTACCTGTACATAATAGTACTACATTTTACCTCTCCTTTCCTCAAACAAATGTACTTACACGCTCTCCTCTGTATGAAATATGTTTTGATTACCTGTCAATCCAGAATAACGTAGATATTTTCAACTGCAGGCCAACTGACATTAAAATAGCTATTTTGTAATCATAATGATTCTTACTGAAAATATAATATAGTTTCATATTTGTGATGATGTGTAAAAACAAACTTTTTTCTCACTGAGTTTTTTCAGTTCAGACACATCATTGCTCTTATTATTAACTTTTTATGGAATAAGGGTGCGTTTATGTTAATGATGTTGGTGAGAGCGACGATGAGAGTCTAGTTTATAGAAGAGCTTCGACAGTAGCGACAATCTACTGCTTCGCAGGTTGGAGTAAAAAACTGAAAACAGTTTTTGGAAATAAGTGATTCTGAAGAAGAAATACTTGTAACTTCAAATGCCCTTGAATAGTATATTATCAAAAGTGCGCGTAAAAAGTACAAATTCTCTACATATCCTATGACACATGTTTGGAGAATTTCATCATCTTTACAATTAAGGCAACACCCTGCAAAATTTATGGAATATATGGGAATGAAAATAGAAACCTTTGATTACATATTAAAAATAATCAATAAAAAACCTTTCAACCCATACAGCCCTGAAACTAATTTTTTCCGAAAATTAAAAGTTTTTCTTGTGATTTTTGTTTCATGAAGGGGGTAGAATCTCACAAATATAATAAAAAAAATTCAAAAGGTCACGACTGACCTAGACTGCCCTTTTAGAAGGACGGTAGGTCTATCCACTACTATGAAATAAAATTAATGTTAATAAAAATTATTTTATTTTATTATTATAGATTCAATGCGAAAAATTAATAATAATTAATTTGTATGATATATTACAAAACAATCCTTTGGATGTAAACCGAGATTACACTTTCGACAGATGAAATTAGATTTTTTGTGGCATACAGAGCATTGTTGCTGATTTTCGTTGTACAGAACTAGGTGGTCTATTCTGTCATAACGAGAAAACTCATGAGAATTTCCAGGCGGTTTTGAAGGCCCCCTTTTTGTATTTATTTTGTGGGTTTCCAGAAGCTGCGTAGCTATAGATTTCCGGAACTCTAATTGTTCCAGCTCTCCACCATTACTCTTGTGCAGTTGCCAAGAATTTTGAACAGCCATGTCTATGCAGTGAGCAAACAACGGAAAATATAATTTTTTTCCCTTTATTGATACTCTAGATTCACTCAAATTTTGGTCACCACGATCCACACCTCCCATATTTTTGTTGTAGGATTTCATTAGTCTCGGTTGATCTACCTGGATGTATTTTTTTTGGATTGTGAGAAGCGTTTCACTTTGTTTATTGAAAAAACTTTGAGAGCGTTAGAAGCTACACTCACAACGCTATTGTCATTCCATTTACAGATGACAACTTCCTTGTCACCCGAAAAGTACTCAAAATAACCACGTTCTTTTTTGTTCACTAATTTTCCTGAGGTGGAAGGAGACTTTGGAACTCGATTTCCCCTGATCGTACCTGTAGCTTTCATTATTCGAAGTTTCAATTCTTTGAAGAGAGAGAGAGTGAGCTGAAGAAGTTGTCACAATATAAAGGGAATGGCTGATAAGGCATTTTTTTCAGAATATCTGCACATTTTAGAACTACAGATGCTCCAAGTCCCAAAGTTTTGTATCTATCAGGCAGTGTAGATGAAGATCCTTGGTAGGGGTCAAAATGAACGATCAATCCTAGCCGCAAAGCACCAATCCAAAATTTGTATCCCCAACGAATTGGTTTGTTTCTTATGAACTGTTTACAGCTGTGACGACCGTAATATGGAATCATAGACTCATCTATGCTGTGGTTTTCCTCGGGTGGAGCAAAATCGAAAAACTTTTTGTTGAGGATATCGAATAAAGGTCTCAGTTTGGAGTATTTATCTGCCTTATCTAGTTGTGTATTATCGTTGCCATGAATATTACTCATAATATATTGAAATCTGTCGCGCGCTATAGCTTCACATACTAATTTGTTATTGGCATCATCCCTATTTTGCCAATACATCTTTTTTCGTGGTAGAGACACGTAACCACTAAGTGGAAGAACTCCAATGAAACAAAATATCTCATCTGGAGTAATATCCCCTGCACGATTCTTTTGTTGTGCGTATGTATTCGTAAAATATACAATCAGATCTATCACGTCTTTATCAAAGAACAATCGAAAAATGTCGCTAGGTGAAATGTTGATCGCCGCAGATGATGGAACTTCCCAATCTGCAAAATCCGTCACGACCAAATCTTGTTTTTCGTAGTGAAATTCATTTACTTTTTTTGGACTTCTTTCCACGAATGTTGATAGAGGTTTGTCGTCGTCACTATCCCATGCCTGCCCAAGTTCTTCTTCTAATTCTGATGGCATTTGAACTTCAATTTCTGCTAGCAGTTTTGCTCCAGGTAAATTATCAGGTTCAACGACGTTCTCATCCCCTGAATCTTCATCAGTGTCACAACCTTCGTTAGCATTTTCTGGAGGAAAAATCACTATTTCTTCTGGAAGCACAGCATCCTCGTCATTTTCCAATTCTGCCAGCAATTCGGAAAGGGTCAGCGGTCTTTTCCAATAACTAGAAAAAAAAATTGTCAATAGCAGTGGATAGAGCTACGGTCCTTTTAAAAGGACAGTGTTGTTTCTTGCCATTGTCATAGAATACCTATCTCGGAAATACAAACTTCTAATATCTCAATTCTATATAATTTGAGATTATACACAAAGGAAATATATAATTGTTCAAATAATTACACATACTTTTTGGCAAGGAAAAACCTACGCGCGGCTCTAGCTATTGTGGGTTTATTACTTACGTTAAATTGTATAGTGCGATAATTGAAAAATAGTTAGACAAATTTTCCCATTTTATTTTATTTTATTTTTACAATTTTATACTACATGTCATCACTTTCAAATGTAATTTTATTCTAATATGCCTCAAGTATGTATATAAAGTTGACTGTAACAGAAATTAAAAAATTTTTTTTTTAATGACCATTTTATTTTTTTATGTGATTCAACTACTTGATCATCTGCATGTACATATGCTATATCTTAATGTGTGTCAACATGAGAAATAATAATCTTACATATTGATATTTTAGATCTAATATTATAATTATTACCCTCATTGATTATGTGTCTTTTAAATATGTTACTACTTTAAGTGCCTGGATCAACTGCACACATACCCTGTCATGCCCTACGTACAGATCTTTATCTATTGTAGGGCAAACAATGTATGCCCCTTCATCCTTTGGTATGTTACCTACATCTATGCTATGAATCAAAAGGTATATAAATTATTATTATTATTATTACATTTTATTCACTTTCCAATTATTACTCTAGTAGTATTGTAAGGTTTGAATATTGATTGCAGTAGATGTAGGTAACAGAAATCATTAAATCATTAATACAATTTTTATATTATTAAAGTGAATACTTACTCTGCACACAGCCATTAGGCTTTGCAGATTCGTCTTGTTAATTTGCTACATTGTATATGTATTGTCAATTATTGTGCAAATAAACATTATTATTTATTTTGCAGAATTCAAATGAAAATTCAAGGTTATCATAATGAAAGAGGTCCTTTTTGATGAGTTTACTCAGATATGAAATTTAACGATCGTAACTACTCTTATCGATAACAATCACCTACCTAGAGTTACTCATCGTCAAAGGCCACTGAAATAACAAACAAACACACGTGTCTAACTGTCGGCAATCTAACAGTTACTGAAAATTTGTACTGCAGGTGGCTTCTCAACACTCCATATTCTGTGTTGATCAGCTGCCACCTGTACTACAGTAGCAGAATTAGCTGGAAAGAAATGCTTAGTAGTGCGTCCTTTTAAAAAGACGGTAGGGCTATCTGGGTTATAAGACAAGCTTTCATTCAATTGCACTCAAAAGTAAAAAAAAATGCTTCGGATGTGTGATGTAGTTATTCTGTGAGTTATATATTCAAGAGCTTGTCGCAAAAGTTTTCAGTTCGAATACAAAAGCGACAAGCTTTTGAATATATAACTCGTGGAATAACCTACGTAATTTTTTTTTCTTTTTAGCGCATTCGAATAATAGCTTCTCTTTTATTTTATGCTTTTTAGTAAGTACGCCTCAATGTACGCATTTTTGTTGAAGCATCGTTATTATGGGGCCTTTTTTCTGTAAGTTCTGAGCTATCAAGTTCTTCAATGAGGGGGCCATCTTAAGATCAACTCTTCCGCCATCCTGGAGCTGCCATCTACAATTCATGAATTTTGACAAGAAAGCAATAATCCCCGACTAAATTCATATTCTCCGACCCCAAAAACCCTTACATACCTATTTTGAATAGAATTGGTCCATAATCATAAAACTAGTCCACCATATTGGAGCCGCCATCTTTAATTGAGGAATTTTCAGGTAAAATTCATAATCTCCGACACAGAAAACTTCCACATACCAATTTTGAATAGAATCGGACCATAATCAAAGAGATCGTCCGCCATCTTGGAGCCCCATTTTGATTTCATGAATTTTTCGCCAAAATTCATAATCTTTGACCCTGAAAACCCCCAAATAACAATTTTGAATCGAATCGGATCATAAACGCAAATCTCGTCCACCATCCATTGTCAACAAGTAAACAAAAAACATGTTTCCTAGCAAAATTTATTTTAGAAAAATAAATTCAGTTGCAAAAAGAACGATAATAGTAACCAAAACAGAAATCTCACTTTTGAAAATTAACATAACGAAATCCAGTATTTCCGAAACCTCAAAACAAAAATATTTTTTTGTTCCACAAGTTGGGCCTGACAAATACTTCACTAATTAAACTGTCAATATCCATACTGCCTACCTTTGATAAAAGCAAAGAAAATAGATCAATTATCACCGCTCTTATCGAACTCGGCTACTAAAGCGTGTCTCAACGTGTCGCTCCAATATGAACACCGACATACAAAATGATGAATTAATTTTCTCCGCTTCGCTAGCCGCTCTTGTCGTTTATCGCAGCTCCAACACAAACGCGCTCGATGTCTTATTTCATGTAAATTAGGATTATCTCTGTATATGTTTGTACATTAAGGTTAACTCTGTTTGACTTTAACTTTTCTTGAATGTATATTTCCCATTCTGTAGATGGCTTCGGCTGTTGAATGGTGTACTAAATAAAAAAAACTTTTTCACAAAAAATTAAACCGACGAAATAAGGAACTGAAAGGTAAAAAATAATTTAAACCTTCTTAGTCTCAATAACTAATGTAAGTAACTAATTTTGAGTCGGCGCCAAACAAACAAGCAAATGAATTAGGTAAGGCGTAAAATTATGGCATCGAGTTGCGCGGTGACATTCTGATAATTTTTTTGAAGTAATTTAATGATCTTCGTTGATTGTTCGTTTGGCACCGACTCAAAATTAGTTACTTACATTAGCTTAGCAGCTAAATTATTGAGACTAAGAAGGTTTAATTAATTTTTTACTTTTCAGTTCCGTATTTCTTCGGTTTGATTTTTTGTTGAACATTTTTTATTTTTAAATTTTTTGTGGCCGAAATCTACTAATTACTACCTACTTGTTTCTTGATTAGTTCCAATATACTTACTTACCCACCTTACTTCAACTATTGCCAGTTAAATAATATGATTATCTACTTTTTCTATTTGTTGTAATATAAATTATTTTTGTTGTTCTGGTTGGTTTATTTCATTACTTCGTATATCATTCCATCCTCTCATCTGTCTCTCATCTCTCTCATCTGTCATTGTCAACTACATATGTGTGCCAATGTTCACAAGTGAAAAATCAGTTATCCCCTATTTTACTACCCGTAGGGGTGGATAATTCCTCTCGGAACCCAAATATGATCAACAATGAGGTATACCCTATCTAATAAAAAAGGAATCATCCGAATCGAAGAACCCAGTACAAAGTTATGCCTGATAGAATCGGTTAACGGACCAGAATTCAGAGGGTGAGTGATCAATATTTTTGCTACCCTTAGGGGTGAATTTCATCTTTTATATTCAAATGGGACCAACTTCGAAGTACACCCTATCCACTGACAAAAGAATTATTGGAATCGGACGTCTCAGTAAAAAGTTATGCGTGGTCATACATAAAAAAAAATATACGCGTCGACTAGAGAACCTCCCCCTTTTTGGTTTCGTCGGTTAATAAATATTCGCTTTACCATGGTCTTATTGATTCGAACAAAAACACAACTGTATTTCAATGCGTTGTTTAAAAAACAATTGTTTCGTTTCCACTTCTGATTATTACGTTTTTTTTTCTCTTATGTTTATATACTCATTACTTGTTCATTCTATTTTTTCTTCATGCATATACTGATTGGTATTTAGAATTCATTTCGCGAATTATTTTACTTTTGTTTATGATTATTTGTTCATAAGACAACCCTTAGCAATCCTTACTCAATCAAAAGTACCTATCAAATTACTATTCCACGTCCTACCCTCGTATCTCGCTTCGATAGCAACGATATTGAAGAATGAATCGAGAGTGCCGCCTGAACCGAGAACCTAGGGCACAAAAAGAAAAATAGACATTCCGGCAATTGATGTTACCATACACACACGTGCTATTAATTAAAGAAATTATCTTTACGACGAAGTGCGATCGTTAGTGACCTTTCACACAAAACGAAGCTGCTCCTACTTTCCATTTTCCTACTCTACGAGCTTGGGTAAGTCATTTTCATACCCCTTTCTTAAACATTGATTTACATCTTTACATTTACATGATTCTCGTATCTATCGGAAATAATTGAGTGAAGATATTTACAGGGTGAAGATTTGGATAGATCGGTCATAGTATCAGCGTCCCCTATAATCTTACAGTCCCACCCTTATAAAATATTTTGTTGTATGAACGGTAATATTACAACAATTCTGGTGATCTCCCTTTAACAAAGTGTTCCTAAATATGTTTCTTAGGATTTGATGTGGAAAAATAAACCCTCTGTTTTTTTTCTACTTTCCTGTATTTGTTATCTCATGTCGCACTACCACATATTTTATGTACCTTTCTTCTTTTTTTTAATCACTTCTGTATCCATACAACTTTTTTTTTATGTTTATTGTAGCCCTGAAGAAGGCGAGCTTCCTCGCCGAAACGTTCAAAACTGTAGACATAGAGTAGTGCTTTTCAGTTGTACGACTGCTCATGAAAACTATAACACATTTTTTATATAGATGCCTAACTTGTTACGTGGAACATAATAATGGGGTCAAATACAACTTGGATCAGTAGACAGTGGTTTCGAAAAGTATTGAATAAATTCATTTTCAGCCGAACTATCCATTTCTGAGGAATCTCCTGGAACAAGTCGATTTTTATTCTCAATTTTCCACATTTATAAAGGAAAATGAAATATACAGGGTGATCCACGTTTGACTAATGACATCCGCGATAATTTTTTCAAATGGAACACCCTATATATCATTCAATTTTTGGAATCTGAAAGCTGATTTCAAAATATAGATAGATATATAGATGTTTATTAACTACGGTATATAAAGATACATTAGTAGCAAGTCAGTAGTACAGAGTGATAATAAAAACAGCAGATCTGCGCAAAGATCCTTAAGAACATTAGAAATAAAAAAGAAAAATATATATATATATAAATTGTATATATATATACATATATATTTATATATATATATATATCTATATATAAACAGTTAATGTACAACATTGAGTAAAATAGATCTGATATATAAACACGCAAACGTACATACACACAGACTTGATAATAGGTACATATTAGAAATGTTATAGAAATTCAAGCACTGAGGTTAAGGCAACATATTTCTCTGTACTATAAAAACATTTTTTAATTAGATATTCCATGACTTGTTTTTTGAACATTGGCAAGGGTAAATTCCTGGTAGTGGACGGTAAGACATTGTAAAGGTTGACATCGAGTGAGTTCTTTGAGGATTTCTGTAAGTTAAACCGGTAAGGTCTCAATAGGTGAAAATGGGAGTTGGTAGGAAAGCCATCTTTATGTTCATGTATTTCCAAGAGAGTATGGTATATGAAAATAGATGGTAATGGCATGATGCCCAAATTTACGAATCTCGGTAACCTGCATTTGAAATTGTTCTAATTGCGCGTTTTTGGCGCGTGAAAACTTTTGTAGCATTGGAGGAGTTGCCCCAGAGCAGAGTTCCAGAGCTAGCATGGGGAATGAAAAAATGCATAGTACGCCGAGAGAAGCGTTTCCATACTTACAAAGTTTCTCAATTGCCTGAGTAAGAAAATATATTTTGAGAGTTTCTGGCTCAGTGCTTCTACGTGAGGTGCCCAATTCAAACTGTCAACAAGTGTGATTCCCAATAAGTTCACGGTTCTTCCCACTGAGATATTATGATTAGTTGAAAATATGATGTGTTGGGATTTTCCTTTATTGAGTTTTAGTAGATTGGAGTTGAACTACGATTCAGCTTGTTTTTCGGCATGTGACATGGATGCAAGCAGAGTCTGGCAGTTTTTGTCAGAGCATAAAATAGATGTGACATCGGCATGGATGACACATTTGTAGGGTTGTAGTTCATAGAAGAGATCATTGATATAGACAATAAACAGAAGAGGTCCCAGAACGGATCCTTGGGGAACACCAAATTCAATAGGCTGTAGATCAGATGTTCTGTTATTGCCTAGATCAACAAGCTGTTTTCTGTTCGTCAGATAGGATAAAAAGAGTGAGAGTGCCAGACCTCTAACTCCATATTCTTCCAGTTTATGTGACATATTAATATGAGAGACACAGTCGAACGCTTTACTCAAGTCACACAGTGTTGCAGAGCTGTGATGACCCTTTTCAAAACCGTCGACTATATCCCTCACAACTCGTGCTACCGCTTGAACAGTGGAGCATGATTTTCGGAAACCGTATTGGTCCGACTTTAGAAGATTGTTCTCCTCAAAATAAAGTTCAAGCCGTTTTTTGAGAATAATTTCGAAAATTTTACCAAAAATGGGAACGATAGAAATGGGTCGATAATTTTCAGCTTGATTTTGGTCAACTTTTTTTTTTAAAACAGGGATGACTTTGCTGATTTTAAATTCATCAGGAGAAGATCCTTCGCTGATACAAGTATTGAAGACGTCAGTGGATCAACCAAATATGTACAGGTTTCTTTTATGATTTTGCTGTTTAGATTGTATACATCAAGGCAATAGGAGTTTTTCAGCTCGTGTATAGCATTGAAAACTTCGGATGGAGTGATGGGTTCAAGAAAAAAAGACCCGGGTGAGGTAGGTTTAAGTTTATTGTCCAGTGATTTTGGAGAAAGGGTATTAGCATTGAGTGGGAGTTGACTTATTATGGTTTCGGCAATGGTGGTAAAGTATGAGTTGAATTGGTGTGGAGAGATCGCGTCGGATATTACATGAGATGCTGGTATACTTTTTTCAAAAGTGATCAGCCGCCAGCTATCTCTAATTTTATTATCAGATTGGTTGATGAAATTATCGCATGATTTTTTTTTAGATTCGATAATGGCCTTTTAATAGTTATTGTTGATCACTTTGAAAGCTTGTTTATGAACGGGATCATTTGTTGCATCGTAAATTCACACAAAGTTTGGTATACAGTGCGTCCGTTAAATGCAGTGCTCTCGTTAAGTTGTGGATAAATTCGTAGAAAATTAAAGGAATAATTTTTGGGAAGAACGCTCGAAGCCGTCGAATTTTATTTTCATCATGGCATTCTTCCAAATTTAATTGATACATACAGAATGATTCGAGTGGGCAGCTCCATTTTTCATTTCGGAATGTGGAAAGGTGATAATGAGTATTTGTGAAATGAAAATAAAATAATAAAAACTATTTTGAAATATGAAAATACTAAATTTAATGGCAAACAACGATCAAATTGAATGTTCAAATTATGCACCGTTTGCTATCTGACTATTTCGATAACTTGACAGAAGCCATATCGACCAGAATTTCGTTTTTATTGCTGAATAGTTTTTGTAAAGTTATTTCTTTAAAGAATAACATATCTTATCGTTTGTCGATACATAATTGAGTAGTTACTTTGTCATTTCATGGAAAATGATAAAATTAAATGAACGAGAGAGAATTGAAATTCTTTGCATGATAGGATTTGGAGACAGAATGCGCACCCAAAGAGGAGTAGTTTAATTGTTTGATGCAACTCATCCTGATCGCAACCTATTAACCAAAGCATGGTGAGCAAAGTTGAGTCAAAATACCATGAATTTGGGCATGTTCGTGATTTTCCTGGATAAATTTTTTATTTTGGCTGCAATTTTTGAGAAGTAATTTTGACTTATATTTTTCTCTAGGTGGTTGATATTCACACAGAGGAACTCCTTGGACCCTATCAGGAGGGAGAGCTGCATATCAAAAGAGACACCTTCATGAACGGTTATTATAAAATGGACACATCCTCAGCATATGATGCAGATGGCTACCTCAAAACTGGAGACTTGGTCTACTATGACGATGATGAATGTTTCTATGTGAAGGACAGATTGAAGGAGATATTCAAGTACAGAGGGTGGCATATTCTTCCTGCGATGCTCGAAGAAATTCTGTTGAATCATCCAGCTGTCAAAGAAGCTGCTGTTGTGGGCATACCCCATGAACTGGATGGTGAACATCCGATGGGTTTCGTTGTACTTTTCGATGGATTTGATGATGTTACTGCTGAAGAAATCGGGACTTTTTTCGAGAAACAAGTATCGGATTGTCAGAAATTGCGAGCCGGGTTACGAATTGTTGAAGAGATTCCAAGAACTGCTACTGGAAAAGTAAAGAGGAGAGTAATAAAGGAGATGGTTCTGAATAAAGAATTAGCTTATACGGGTATCGAGAAAGTTGTCCCGAAAAAACTGTTTTGGAAGTCGGGTTATGTTGAACTTTCTGCTTGAAAATTTCAAGAAATTCACAAACATTATTATTATTATCATACTGTTAAATATACTATTTCAGACGATTTGTACCACCTTCATTCATAACTTCAAATGTGAAAAAATATTGCCAATCGATAAACCTTCATATAAATGGAAAATGATGACTGAATTGGCAGACGAATTTTGTTTTGTCATTTCTGTTTCCATTCGACTTGAAATTGAAGGATCAAACAAACTTACCTGAGTGAAGTTTGATCGCAGTTATATTATGACCAGGTAGTTCAAAGATGTTTTGGAATTGGACATGTTCAACGTTTTTTGAAGTTCAATTCGAGTGTAAAATAAATCACTTAGATACTGCTGTCGAATAACAATCCCAGGCACACTTTTTTCTCCATTGATATGAAACTCAAGTACTGTAGACAGTTTTCTTCCCTGAAAGTCTTCCTGAACAAACCTCCTAGGATTTGCCATAATCAAAATGTCATCTAGATAATTGAGAAAAATAATAATAAGGTTTATTTGGATACAAATTTAACAATATATCTTGAAAACTATGGAACCAAATGAACAATGGAGGAAACCGCAAATCCATTATCTGTCCGCGGTATGAGTGATTTATGAAATATTAAATTCACAGTCATCTCTAGAGACAAAAAAGGCGAAATTCTGAATATATTCTAAAGTTTCCACATAACTTTGAAATTCACTTTGGAAGTTGAAAATGTTAATAACATCGCATTCCTCGACACTAAAATCATAAAAACTACCGAGAATGTTATAAAAGTAGATTGGTACCATAAACCTAGCTTCTCAGAGAGATTTTTGAACTATTTCTCACATCATAATTTTCAGCATAAAATAAATATCATGAGGAATTAAAAAATGAGAGCACTTTCTATTTCGAATCCAGAATTCCACAAGAAGAACTTAGAACTAATAAAACAACATTTAGTAAAGAATAATTGACCAATTTCTTTGGTTGACAGAATCGTTCATGAAGATAAACCATCCATCGCATCCCATAATTTATTAACAACAAATTATAACAGAATACCATATGTTAGAAATCTCTCCGAAAGAATAGCAACAGCTTTGAACGGCAAACATTCAAAAATTGCTTTCACCAATGACAACACCATTGGAAAAGGTTTTTTCTCACGACAGAAAGAGAAAACTCCTTTAGAGTTACAATCTAATGTAATTTACAAAATCAACTGCAGAGACTGCATAATGTGTTATGTTGGACAAACAGGAAGGTATTTAAAGAAACTTATGTCTGAACATGGGAGGGACATCAAAAAGCTAAACACCACCTATCCTACTGCTCTCGTTGAACATGACAGAGAAAATAATCATAATTATGATTCCACAAACCCGGTAGTTCTAGATGTTCAACCATATCTCCCAAAAAAACTTCTAAGCGAAATGATTCAAATTTTCAAACATTACGGTGTTAACACCAGGAGAGACATTGATGGTTCAAACACAGCATTTTTCAACTTGAATAATCAAATGCATAGAAGAATTACCATTACTATTATCTTTATTTCGTTGACACCTGGCTTCCTTTTCAATAATAAAAACATTGGCATTGTTTCTTGATTTACTGTATATTTTTTATGAATTGTTTCTTTGAATTTTAATTTCTCATCTCAGTATTTCATTTTCGTCCCGTTAGTATACAAGCAACATTTGGCCCGTTTGAGTTTCGTTTCTGTGTATCTACCACGTCTGAATATGTTTTTAAATTTTAAGGATTTTAACTCGGAAATACCTACTTTTTGGCGAGTACTTTTTCTTAACATTTTGACATACATTTTAAGTACAATGATACATCGTGACAAGTATAATAATAATAAAAAAAACGTTTTCACTATTTGAGGAACCACTGTTACAGAGCCCTGATGATGAATTAAATTAATTCGGAACGTCGGCAAAAAAACGACAGTTTTTTCTTCAATCCATATCGATCTCAATCCCAACTAAACCACAACCAAAACACTGATACTGGATCACTAACCATTAACTATTAAATTCTTAATTGAATCATTGACGAAAGCAAATAACGCCTGAGATTATAAAAAAAAAACAATTGAAACTAGGGAAACATTGATGAGAAGTTATTGAGAAAGCTTTGATGATGGATTTGATGAGGATGAGGTGGGAGCCATATAATAAATAAGGAAATTAAGTTTAATGAGACTAGGTGACTGTATTATTTATAATTTGGTTAATTTTCAGCCTTTCCACGAAGTGCAGGAATTTCTTGACTTTAGATCTGAAAATATTACGGGGATTTATATTTCTAAGGGGTCAGAAATTGTAGATTCTGGAAGACAGAAACATATGACTTCTCTGCCCAACAGTTTTTGTGCTGGTGGCAATTGGTAGGGTTTCATTTGTTTTATTTCAAGTTCCGTATGAATGTGTATGTGAACCAAATCTTTCTTTATTTTGATGACAGTGTGTGGCTGCTTCATAGAAATATGTCTGGCGTATATCAAATATTCCAGTTTCTTTATACGGGAGATCACTGGGGTATCTTCTTTTTATATATATATATATATATATATATATATATATATATGTATATATGTATATATAATTATATAATATTATATAATTCTGAGAAAGAGCTACTGAAAGATGTTCAGTTTCTCCAAATACCAATTTTTCACTTCCCCCATCCTAGTATTCCATAGTTTAATCTTGATTCTATTAGGGCATAGTAAACTCTTTTCAGTTGAGGTGATTCCATGAAATTGGGAGATGATTTGTAATTTATGTACCATAGTTCTGAGGGTTTTGATCAATTTTTAACCGACGAAACCAAAAAGGAGGAGGTTCTCTATTCGACCCGTATATTTTATGTTTTTCCATCATTTTTTTTTTGTATGATCACGCATAACTTATTACTGAGGCGTTCGATTCCGATAACTCTTTTTTCAGTGGATAGGGTGTACTTCGGCTTTGGTGCCATCTGAATTTGAAAGATGAAATCCACCCCTAAGGGTAGCGAAATGAAGGATATTGATCACTCACCCTCTGAATTCTGGTCCGTTAACCGATTCTATCAGGCATAACTTTGTACTGGGTTCTTCGATTTGGATGATTCTTCTTTAATAGATAGGGTATACCTTATATTTTGATTTCAAAAGGAATTAGTCACCCTTACGGGTAGAAAAATAGGGGATAATTGATTTTTCACTAGTGAACATTAGCACACACATACGTAGTTGACAATGACAGATCGCTACTGACATTATTCTTGTTCCGTCAAAATCAGTATATTTTATGAGAGGATGGAATGATATATAAAGTAATGAAATGAACTAACCAGAACAACGAAAATAATTTATATTAAAACAAATAATAAAAGTAGATAATCATATTATTTAACTGGTAATAGTTGAAGTAAGGTGGGTAAGTAAGTATTTTGGAAGTAATCAAAAAACAAGTAGGTAGTAATTGGTAGATTTTAGCCACAAAAAATTGAAAAATAAAAACTTTTCAACAAAAAATCAAACCGTCGAAATACGGAACTGAAAATTAAAAAGTAAAAACTGTTTAACAAAAAATCAAACCGATGAAAAAATCAACTGAAAAGCAAAAAATAAAATAAACCTTAGTCTAAATGATAATTCAACTCCTAAACTAATGTAAGTAACTGATTTTGAGTCGGCGCCAAACAAACTAGCAATTGAATTAGGTGAAGCGTAAAATGATGGCAGCGAGATGCACGGCTGCGTTTGATGACTTCTTTCATAGATAATGATCTTCGATAATTGTTTGTTTGGCGCCGACTCAAAATCAGTTACTTACATTAGTTTAGGAGCTCAATTATCATTAAGACTAAGAAGGTTTATTTTATTTTTCGCTTTTCAGTTGATTTTTTCGTCGGTTTAATTTTTTGTTAAAAAGTTTTTATGTGACATGAAGATCCCATCTCAAATGGTAGTCAATGGTGACCCCAAAGTTTTTGACTCTATCCGTTGTTTTCATGGAAATTGTCTTATTCTCATTGATAATATCTAGAGATGTGAAATTTGGTAGATTATTTATGTAGCTTATTGGAAGAAACATAGTCTTCTTAAAATTAATTGTTAATAATTTATGATTGAACCAGTTAATGATATTTTGGAAGTCTAGTTCTACTTTGTGTTTCAGTTCAACCCAGGAATCTGCAGTGTAGAACACTGAGGTATCATCGGCGGAACTGAATATGGTTCCAGTGGTATTTATGGAAAGTAGGTTATTGATAGAGATTAAGAAAAGGATGGGCCCCAGGACTGTGCCTTGAGGTACTCCACACAGCCCATCGTTCTACAGTCACTTGTTTGTTGACCAATTCCAACGATTTGTTTGCGATCTTTGAGATAGCTGGTACATCCCATATCATACCTCTACATCCTATATCATTCAGGGCCTCCAAAAGCTCTTTGTGGTCCACTGTATCGAAGGCCTTCGCGTGATCTAGATATACACACAATGATGGTTTACCTTTGTCTGGTGTTTCGTACATTTTGTATGCCAGGCCTGATATTGCATCTTCAGTTGATCTATTCTTCTGAAAACCCAGTAGGTATTTCGAAAAAAAACATATTTCATCATGAATGCTTCTATTCTGACTTTTAGCACTTTTTCAAATATTTCGGTGAAGTTATTCATTGAAGATATGGGTCGATAGTTGGAGGTCAATTGTTTATCATCAGATTTGTGTATCGGTTGGATTGATGCAACTTCATATTCTGGAGGACAAAGTCCCTTTTCCATGATTCTGTTAATAATACCTCATAAGGGAGATGCAATCTCACTGGTAATAAACTTTATTGTTTCTGCAATAATCGCGTCGAATCCTGAAGTTCTGTTTTCTTTCAAGGTGTTGATTCACTCAATTATTTCTTTTCCGTTTGTGGGGCGAACAAACAAAGAATGTAGGTTTTTTTTGTCGCTGGGGACCGTGAAGAAGGCTTGGCGATCTTTTCTGCTGATTCAGAGCCATTAGTGACGTAATCTGCTAATATTTCTACAGTTCCAAATCCAGTTCTTGTCATTATTCGATTGTTATTTAGTGCATAATCTGTGGTAGTTTCCGTTATATAATTTTTCACCCTCCACATGATTTTTAAGTTATTTTTGTTTTTTCTGTTTCAGCTCTGTAATACATTGAATCATCCAGTTTGTTTCTGTACATTATGAATTTTTCTTTCAGTGCTTGGTTTTGTTTATTATTTTTATATTATTTGTGGAGCCGATATCTTTTTTATTATGGAAATCATAATTCCTTGGGTTATCCATTCCTTTTTTGAAGTTTGCGTGACCTAAGTTCAGAGATCGTAAACATTTCACGAACATGCAAGTATGGAATATAGTCCGCAAGCAAGACATATGGATTCAAATAAGTGGCCATCAATTAGAAATCTCACCAAAAAATGTTCCTAAGATAAATAAGACCTGAGCGTTAATCGAAATCATATTTCTCCTTATGGAGGGAAGTTTGAGTATTGACCAGAAGAATGAACAATTGAATCCTTCGAATATTGTCATCGATTGCGATTTCAGTAGTGCTGTTTCCGGAGCAGTGTTTGGAGGAATCATTTCAGGGAGATACAACTTAGTCAGAGCTGTGCCGAGCACTGACGAAAAGTGCTTCGCACACTAATCACCCTTGGAAATAGTGCTCCCGAGTGTATATACCAGCACTAGTCCTTTCCTTGGTCTTGTGATTTGGAGATAACTACTGTGTTGTCTGCAAAGCTTATTTTGTCTCCTTCCACATCTAACGGAAAGAGGTCGTTCAGATAAATGTTGAAAATGATCAGTCCCAAGACGGTTCCCTGTAGTTCTCCGTATTCCACTATTTAAAAGTCACTATAGGTAGGGCGAGTATACCAAAGGTTGACCAATTAGGAGCTTTTTTCAAAAAAATAACTTATATATACTGAAATATCAACATTCATGAAAACCAAAGATATACAAGAACCAAGGTTTGGGATTCTTATTGGAAGAACGGTAAAATGTAGTTGAGAGAATATATGAGTTGAAATAGTCATAAATCACCAGTGATTGACCAGCAAGAAATAGTACTTGACCACAATTTTATCGAGTGGTTGACCACTTGATAGAATCAAATAAAACAAGTTTCTTAGCAAAACTGTAGATTTATTGATATAAAAAACAAGTTTTGATCTTCAAATCTTAAAACAAAATGATAATTTTCTAATATAAACCTTTTTCAATAATACTAGTTTTTTAACGAGTTGAAACATCTTTTCCACGGGTTTGGACTACAATTTCCTTCAATTTCCGTATCATTTTTATATTCCTTTACTTCAGTCTCGATATAAAATTTTGGTTTTTCCGTTTCATTGTTATTTCCTGGTGTTCCAGTATTACTATCAGTTTTCTCTTCGACAGTTTCATTATCATTATTAGTTTCATTCCCAAATTCTTTATCAATGTGTTCTTCTTGGCGTCATCATGTAATCCTTTTGCTGACTCATCGTCGACCCATTCCTTCATTTCTGCTTTTCTGAAGAATTTCAGTATTTTCTTGGAAATAAGTGAATCGAAATATAGAAACGTTAATTGACGTGATTCGTTCTATTCCATCTTGATCTCCCAAAGTTCGCGAAGCGTCGTGAAATTCATTTTGAAATCCACTACCTCGACTTCAAAATTCATTATTCATGCTTCTTTTTTCTATTGAAAAAAGAAAATTGGCTTTATTCAACCCATATCAAACTGAAACAACTTTTTTTCTATTTACTTTTCAAATAATTTATTAGAGTAGCATGCGGTACCCCATACAGCTTCTTTGATTGTCTAATATTGCTACATCGCTAACAGTCTGTTGCAATCGTACCTTCGTATATTCGAAAAATCATCTCCTGTTCGTTTGAGTTATTTTTTCAAAAACAGTGGTTTTAGTGAACCTATTATCAATATAAGAACCTGATATAAAGTAAACTATATGTACTTCTACTCATACCCAAAGTTATGAAACAGACAGAGACGTACAACCATTAATTCCTTTGAAACACCAACAGTTGACCAAAGTGGTCAATTACTAGAGCTTCAACAAATATTATATTCTAGTAGTTAACCACATGAATTGAAATAGTAAAAACACATATTCCAACAATGAATACAATAAAAATACTCAAATACATTGATCTAGCAACTATTACATCAGATATGTTTTTAATAAATCTATCAACATGAACGGATGATTTGAGATTACTGAAAATTGTCTACTCACCATGCTTATTGACACAGCACCTGTTTTCTACCAGTGAAAGACGAAAAATGTGTAAACATGACAGTGACCTATTAATCACGAAATTTATTTGGGTTAGTTGTGACATCTACTGGACCAAAGTCCTATTGAATTTTCCAAAACATAGGCAACCGACAAAACACTATAGTATCCTTATTTCTGCGCATTAAGGAAAAAATGGTCAATTACCGGGTGCTGGTCAACTACCGGTGCCACAACCCTATCTTTATTTTTCACACATTGTTTTCTTTCGTTTAGATAGCTGTGCAGTAGTTGGTAAGATGTATCTCTGAATCCAATGCTCTCAAGTAGGTACTTCTAGTAGATGGTTGTGACTCACAGTATAAAAAGATTTTTCAAGTCAATAAATATGCATGAGGATGGTAATTTTTCATGACTATTTTTACTAATTTGATCAGTGAGGAGTGTTACCGCATCTACTGTTGATTTGCCTAGTTGAAATCCGAGTTGATTTTTTGATAGTACTTACTTTATTTTTTATATAATTATCTGTTGATCCGGGATTTTAAAATAAGTTCGAATTTTTTGTTAAGACAGATAACGGGTTTTTGACAACGAATTTTCTCAAATGGCCGACCCGGAAATGTGAATCGGCTAAGAAGGTGTTCTTAGCCGATTCACATTTCCGTTACATACACACTTACCCAATCTGGTCCAGTACAATTAATTCAGTGAACAATGGGCAATTGTCGATTAGGCAGACGAATGTAATGTCATGTGAGCCACAATTTCAGGAGCTGTAAAGATCGCTCTGGGCGCCTAATCAGTAAAACAAAGACTGCGTCAGACAACGTCGGAAAGAAGACGTCTGCGAGAGACACGTAGGGTTCTCCATCAATAATCTCATTCTCCATTGTTCGGCTTATTTTATTTTCCACAGAACATAAAGGAGGTTCGAAGAAGTTATATGAAATAGGGATTTGCATTTGTTTACACTGGGAATTATCTGATATCGACGTTTTTTTTAATTGATGCGGTTGATACTTGATGCAAATCTATATTAAAGCAAACAGAAGACATTCGCTTCACTAAATTATTTTCATTAAACCGGGTTTCCAAAAGGACGATCTCTATTCCGCTATATAATAGCTTCTACAGGTAGATATAATACTAATTCAATACAATTACGATGCCTCATGTTAAATAACACAAACCAACGAAAAAAATATTTGTATCTTATTTTATGTATTTTTGGGTGCTGAAACCGTATTTCGTATCAGTTTTTTTTATCACCAACGATTCTCTTCCAATAAGACATCAATTATACAATATGGGATATAACAAAATTTGCCAACAAAGTGGAGGTCACATTTTTCAATTGAATGGAACGAAATTGGGCACAGACATATTTTCTATCATTGCCTCGCATGAGTTCGAACATGGGCCAAATTGGCTCAGTAATTTCAAAATGGCGGCTGTTGAAAGATTTGAAAAAAAAAAAACGATTTGCATACCAATATTGACAATATATAGGTCTTTTAAAAGAGCTTTATGAGCTCTACAACTTTCATTTCATTTTTAGTTTTTCTCTAAGATCTACACACAAATCAGAAATGAAAAATCGGTGTGAATTACCGTTCATGAGAATTAATAATTTTTGTTCACCCTCTTTTCATTTAAAGTATATTCGCGTTCAAAAGGGAAACAATCTAAATTGAATATTGAACAGAAATATTTTTCTATGAATTGAAAAATCCACGATGAAAATGAAATTATTCTTGTGAATATCTAACAGAAAACAACTACTTCTCCGGCTAAGGCCACGCTGGACACTGAACTACATCTGATAGATATTTTGAAAGGACCCTAACTCAAAAAAAAATCTGAAAGTGAAAATTTGACTTTGTATTCTAGTCTTAATAGATGAATGAGATAAAGAAACATGCTTTACAAGAGGGATCACTCAACAGAAATAATTTGTAACATTGATGCAAGACTGGCATCGCTTTCACTGGTCTTCAATAGTTTATTTTTGAGTCGCAAATGATTCCACATATTTTTTTCGATTGACTCGGCCGTTACTTGATGGAAATCCATAGTAATTTCAAATCACAACACACACGATTATATTTCCTCAGAATTTTATTAAATTTACAACATGATTCAGGAGTGATGTACAATAAACTGAATATACAATGGTTTTATACCTACTACCTGAGGTCATTATTGGTAATTACCTCCAACGCGGTAAGTACCGACAATAATCTTCCAAAACGTAAAATATATCCTCAATTATAATAATTACAAAGGGTTTGATCGAGGAAAACAAATTCAAAAGTGGTGAATTATTCAAATCAAGTTGGTCGTTGAGTAATAAGTTCGAATTTTTCAACCTATTGATTTCTAGCGTTTCCAACTGATCCAGTTTAATAACTTTATTTTCTACGTGTGAAATTCCGAAATCAGCATTGAAACAATAGTTTTCCTCTAAGAGGTTATTGGAATATGTTGAATTTGTTTTCTTTTTTACATAACTTATATGGAGTTCATGGATCCTATCTTTGAATGTTCTACCAGTCTGTCCAATATATACCTTAGGCAAGTTCCACCCTTCAATTATATAATCTCGATTTTTCGGCTTTCGAAATTCTATCTTAATTATTTAGAGTTAGAGGTAATTTATTTTAGAGTTAGAGGTAATTACCGATAATGACCTTAGGTAGTAGGTATGAAACTGTTGGCAATTGTATATTTAATTTATTGTACATTCACCTGAAGAAGCTACTGGGCTAGCGGAACATGTTGTGAATTTAATAAAATTCTGTGTGCTATGATTAAAAGAAAAACATTCCACATCTGATTTTATGAACACCATGTTCACATTTTCAAATGAATAAGTAGATTTGCCCCTGTCATTCAAATACTATTTGAGTTTTTCTTCCGCTGACAAACAAAACATCATTGTATTCTGACATTTCTGTATTTCAAAGTTGAATATTTAGGTAATAATTTTCTGAGTGATATTAGCATTGAAACCCAAGTGAGTACTATCTATACCCTTGTGTGCTGGTTATAGTTCTATCTTTTGATTTGAGTCAGATTATACAGTGCGGTTTTTTATAGTCCCCCTCCCCTGTTAATTTTTGAACGGTTCGATATAGAAGAGTGTGATAAAAACTGTTTTGAATGATATCACCAATACTAGTTTTTGAAATTAAAGACATTGTGATTGCTCGATAGACGGCGCGAGAGAGGCACATCAACTTAAAAATTTCAAATAGCATGGGGGTCAAGTGCACATCGTTAAACAGATAATTCAATTCTCTTTTCAAACATTCAATTTTTTTTCGAATTTCGTTTGAACGTTTTTTCACAATATGCATTTGAAATGGCAAGTACAAGTGTGGATCTGAATGGTACCCTTAACTCGATAACTTTTGAACAGTTTGATGTGAAACATGAAATATATTAAATATTATTACCGGTCCTACTTTTTGGGATTATAATAATAATAAATATACTTTATTGTCCAAAAACATCTTATTGACAAAGCTTCAAATACATGTATAAATAAAATATTATACAGTGCTTCTCAAAAGTCCCCTCCACCTCTTATTTTTGGAACGATTATACATAAACAAGTGAAATTTGGGAACGGAATACTAAAGGTTGTAAACTTCCCTACTAGTGATGATAGATGACGAAATCGTCAAAGATGACGTCACAAGGCCATTGTGACCAATAATTTTTAATGGAACCTTACGGCAAGCGACACCTCTTTCAAAAGTTATCGAGAAAACCTATTAAATGATACTAATTTTGTTTGTGTTCATGGCAGTTTTAATGGCTCATTAGTAAACATTAAAATTTAAATTCCATTCAGTATGATATTAATTACAGATTTAAGAATCAGTATCTACTTGAAGGAATTGCTCGAAGTGACCTCCATTTACTTCCTGACAGTGAAATATCCTATTTTTAAACTCTTCTCGTACTTTTGCAAATGTGTCTGCGGAAACAGCCTCACATTCTGCAACAATGCGTTGTTTTAAAACGTCAATATTGTCAGGTTCAGAGGCATAAACCTTCGATTCAAGGTACCCCCACAGAAAAAAATCCAAAGGTGTGAGGTCCGGTGATCGAGCTGGCCATTCCGTTGAACCTCGTCGTCCAATCCATCTACCACGATACTCCTCATCCAAATACCGTCTTACTGCACCGTAATAGTGTGGAGGAGCACCATCCTGTTGGAATGTTATTTCCAAATTGCCGAATTCATCTGGATTATCTTCCGAAATTTCAAGGATTAACGGTTCTATTGCGTTTTGCAATAGCTCCATATAAACCTCACCAGTTGAATTAGTATTTGAAAAAAGAGGCTCAACGATGTGGTTTTCCAGGATACCTGCCCAAACATTCACCTTCTGGGGAAATTGGGTATGTGTTTCACGAAACAGGTGAGGATTTGCGTCACTCCAATACCTCACATTCTGTGTATTTACATTTCCATTTAGATAGAAAGTACTTTCGTCACTAAAACAAATTGTTTTGATATAGTCTGGCTGTTGGTTAATTTTAGTTTCCATATTTTCACAAAATTCTAGTCTTCGGTCTCGGTCGTCGTCTGAGAGTTGATGAACCATTTTTAATTGGTATGAATGAAATTTATTTTTTTTCAACACCCTGTGTACTGTACTTCGACTGACTTCACAGGTAGATGCAACGTGAGTTGTTGAAGAAGTAGGATCAACTATTACTCCTGCCAGTATATCAATTTTTTTCTCATCAGAAATTTGTGGTCTGCCAGATCGTTTCGCATCATTAATACTACCCGTTGTTTCAAACTTACGAAGGAGCTCCCTCAAATAAGTCCTCGAAACGGGGCGATCGGGAAACCTCTCATTAAAAATGCGTTCTGCTGCACGAATATTTTGTCCAGTTTCACGAAGAATTAGGATCGCTGCTACTTTATCACCTGAAGCACGTACCATTTTGCTTCTTGAAGCACTCAAACGTTCGGCTCAACAGTTTAACAAATTATTAAAATGTATAAAAATATTAAAAGTACCAAAAGCTGCTAAAACAGTTAAACGTTCGATCAACAATACACAAATTATTAAATGTACAAAAACTTGGACAATTACAAAAAGGTCGAATTAGGGAGACTAACAAAAACGTCAGCTTATTTGACAACTATCCAGAGGAGGAGCTTGAATTTGGAATTTTAGTATCAACTGATTTAATTCATCACAGCTTTGCGTTTTTTGAAAGCGAGTTGCCAAAACTGCCATAAACACAAACAAAATTGGTATCATTGAATAGGTTTTTTGATAACTTTTAAAAGAGGTGTCGCTTGCCGTAGGGTTCCCTTTAAAATTATTGGTCACAATGGCCTTGTGATGTCATCTTTGACGATTTCGTCATCTATCATCACTAGTAGGGAAGTTTACAACCTTTAATATTCAGTTTCCAAATTTCACTTGTTTATGTATAATCGTTCTAAAAATAAGAGGGGGGGAGAGGACTTTTGAGAAGCACTGTATGAAATATTGGACGAAAATACACAGAAATGCATAGAATGAATGAATAAGTGAAACAATCAAAACAATTATTCTATTGTCAGATTATCGTCAGAAAATTCTTGTAAAATATAATACGGTTTTGTACTCAGTAGTCTTTTTATACTTCTCCTAAAACTCTCTATTTCTACATTAGAATCGTTGACTTCGATTGGCGAATAATTATACATCTTAACTCCGGTACAGATAAATGAATCTTTGATTAGAGTGGACGGAGGTGGGGGTAATTTCAAATTATTTCTAGAGCTCTGTCATGTGGAATAATGAGAAGAGATGATTTCAAATTTCAGAATATGTTTCCTTACAAGACAAACGGTTTACAGGATGAAAAGAGCAATGACGGTCAGTGAATCTATGAAATGTTGCCTGCATGAATCACGTGGTCCAATTTTACAAATATTTCTAATTGCTCTTTTTGTATTTTGAGGACCGAGTCAAGTTAATTTGAGCTACACACTCCCCAGAAGGGTATACCATACCTCCAATGAGATTCAATCTAAGCATAATATGCAGTTTAAGTAGTAGATACTCCAAGCTCTCTAGGAATTACTCTAACTTCATAGCATCCGGCAGATTTTTTCTTCTCAATTGTTTTATGTGTATATCAAACTTCAATTTCTTATCTATATTCAAACACAGAAATCTGATACAATCCTCATTCTTAATGATATAATTTTCTATGGTTACATCTAGAAGAAAACATCTAAAGAAAATTATATTCGTTTCTGTGATATTAAATAATAAAAGGTTTGATTCACACCAGGACTTGACAATTTTCATATTTCGAGATATTTTTTCGTTTAGATCTTCAACGGTCTTACCCCTCCACAAAATAGTAGTATCGTCTGCAAATAATGTTAGTTGACCAAAAATGTTAAGAGAATAATAAAAACAGAATTGCTCCTAGAACCGATCCTTGTGGCACTCCCGAATCTATCTCAGTGGTCCTTGAAATTTAATTAGTCTTTACTATTTGACTACGCCCTGTGAGGTATGACTCAAACCAATTCAAAGTAACTCCTCTACATCCATAATGGCACTATCACCGTCATTTATATCACAGTAAAGCTCACGCAGAAAGGAAAAAATTGCATCATGTATGTTCTTTCTATTTTGAAATCCAAATTATCTGCGTGAATGATGTTGTGTGTGCTCATTGAGTCTTTTTTTGACGAGTTTTTCAATTATTTTTGCAAGGGTCTAAAATTTGAGGGATCGTCTAGATTACCGCCTTTGTGCAATGGGATTGTATGGTCATTTTAAGAAAAGACCGAAATATACCATCACGAAACGATAGATTTATTAGTGAGACTAATGTATTGAGCGCAACTCTTGGGAGGTTTTCGAAAATTTTCATGAAATTGCCATCAAAGCCAGCTGCTTTTTTATTTTTTATTTCTTTAAGTATAATATCAAATAATTTTTATTTTCAAAATCTTCAATATATATTAACGGGTCATATGGTACTATGGTATTTTCGTTAAGCTTTTTGGCAATCGATACATTTCAATTACTCAACTTAGGGCGATGGAGGCACATCAACTTGAAAATCTCCTAAGGCATAGAGGTCGAGTTGCACATCGTTGAAAAGGTAATTCAATTTTTTTTTCAACTATGGTTGTTCTATGGGATCACAATTGCGTGTGCTGCTTTTGATAGTCCCCCCTCCCTGTAAACATTTGAACGGTTCGACATAGAACAACGGAACTTAAACTATTCCGAATGATATCACCAATACTACTGTTTGTAATAAAAGACATCGTGATTGCTCGATAGATGGCGCGGGAGGACACATCACCTTAAAAAAACTAATAGCATAGGGGGTCAAGTGGCACATCGTTGAAAAGATAATTCAATTATCTTTTCAATTATCAATTCTCTTTTTGTTTTGTCAATTATTTTTTTCACAATATGCTTTTTAAATATTGTTATACTAGACATTCCAGATGCATATTGTGAAAACATGTATTGACGTAATTGAAAAAAACATTGATTGTTGAAAAGAGAATTGAGTTATATTTTCAACGATGTGCCGCTCCCCCCTATTTGGAATTTTATATTCTACGCCAGAGTTGAGAAATTAACAGGGGGGACTATAAAAAGCCCAACTGTATGGAAATATTGGGAAAAATTCAGGGAGATTTGTATCCTTTGCCAACTTTTGTGAAGAGTTTAAGGTTTATACAAAAATAGTATTTCTGTTTTTTTTATTTGAGCCGGTTGACATAAAAATATTGAAGCGTTCAGAGAGATTTGAACTATCCTTCAATTTTTGATAGTAGAGTGTGAGGTTTATAGAAAAATTTAAATGCTGTTTGTGTTTTCCAGTGAATAAATGTCCTATTTTTTCTGACACATGATTCGTTAGCTTGATGGCTTTTACAGAATCAATAATTAAATTCTAAAATCTACTTTTCCGACCGACCGCGCCATCGGGTTTTTGTTGTTGTAAGAAAAAGGAACTTTTGGAGGTTAATATAATCGATCAACCAGTCCTCCTTGCAACTTGGTAGGTATAATGTGCAAAAACGTTTCCATTAGGTCATTCTGATTAGAGAGAACTAAGCTACTTACAGTTTGAGTAGTGGTCAAAGCTTTATGAGTTATTATTGAAATAATCGGCGTAGTTACTCTAGTTTCAAGAGAATAAGAATCAGAAATGAGCTTTGAGGAAATTTGATAACTAGAAGGATGCTCCACAACGGAATATGTTGATAGTCTAAAAACAATCATAGCACAGGATCCACAGGGGGTCATAGCATGGTGTAATCGTTTTTGCTTCAATATAAATAAAACTAACATCTTAACATTCAGGTTCGGATTGAACAGTATCAATCTGAACACACATAAAGTGGAAAACAAACCATGTATCAAGCTTCGAGGCATACACATTCATAATAAACTTAAATTCGAAGACCATGTTATGTCAATAAAAAAAGATTAGCTTCAGGCTGCTTCATTGTTGGAGTGGTGTCGAACGAACTTGGCCCAGTCATTGCTAGAAATACTTATTCCTGCCTCATGGAATCTCATATCAGGTACGGCATAGCTTTTTGAGTAGCCATCATTTTTTACAGTCTATTTTTGTCCTACAAAAAAGAGTCTTCAGGTACTTGTGTAGGGCTAAAGCAAGATACCATTATATACCTCTTTTTGTCTCCCAAAACATTCTTACTATAACGAGTATCTTCACTTGAAAACTGTCTGTTCGATTCATAACAACCACCCAAACTAACAACCTTTACCTGTCAATACCAAAATCTCTTTAGAAAAAGTCAATTATATATGAGAGCAAAAAATATTTAACCATCCGCCAGAATATTAAAAGTAATAAAAAATCTCAAACACTTTAGAAAGGCCGTAAAGGACTTCATGCCAAAAGATACTATGACCTGCAGGAATACTTTGATGATAAATTCAGGCCTCAATTAATCTAGTCCTACGATGTCTCCAGTATTTTGAGTTTTACATTTGTCTATGTGTTATGACAACTGAATCAAACTCAACCTTGATGATTTTGTAATGTATTCAATTGTTTTCCCGTTTTTCAACCTTTATATCTTTCATATAATTTACAATATATAATTTACATTGTATACTTACATATATATACTTATTTACATCTAGGTATCTGTATATTCTCAATCTATACTTCACATTATATAGTTGTGTGTTTGTACCTATTTACATCTATTTCTCCAGTTATGAAACTGTGGATCTTACCACATTTTATTGCTCTCAATGCTTTGTCAATAAGGACTATTATTCTTGGACAATAAAGCACAGTTTCGATTGATTGATTGAATCTATGAATTTCACACGGTCTCGTCCTGATAACGAATGGATTGAGTCATTTGTAGTATACATATTCCTGTTTTCTCAGTTATAATCAGAAGTTCACGTCTTAGAGTCAATATTTTCCCCATTTCTGCATCGAATATAGAAAAAAAAGTCATTTTTGAATTCCTCGTTCAATTTGTGACATTTTTATGCAAAAAAATAAAACATCTCAACGCGTATTTTTCATTTCTTTAATACATTATCAAGAACTATCTAATACAATAACGTGAAACCAGAACAATAACAGAAAATAATACAAAAGAACAAATAGGCGCGAAGCTACAACAAATGTTCAAAATGACCTTCCTCAGACGTGATACAAGAATCAACTCTTCGCCTCATTGATTGTCGTATTCACGCAAATATTCCTGGTGTATTTCTTATTGTCTCAGAGCCGGCTATAATTCGATTCCTCAGGTCTTCAACATTTTCGATGGGAGTGGAATAAACTAATGACTCAAGAAAACCCCAAACGCCAAAACCTAGAGGATTCAAATCCGGAGATCGAGCAGGCCAATGTCCCGTACCTCCCCTACCTATCCAACGATTTGGATATACTGCTCTAAGTGATCACGTACAATAATGCTGAAATGGACTGGTGCACCATCATGCATGAACCAGAAGTGTTGTCTCAGCTGTAGAGGAATTTCTTCAAGAAGAACAGGTATCTCTTCCTGTAGGAAATTAAGGTAAGAGTCGCCTGTTAGTCGTTGTGGGAGGAAATATGGACCGATTGAATGATCATCAAGTACCCCAAGACATACATTTACTGAAAACTGATGCTGAAAATGAGCTTCAAAGATTCCATGTGGATTTTCCTCAGCCCAGAGGTGCTTGTTATGGAAATTTCGTACATACTGTCTTTCAAAATTAGCCTCGTCAGTGAAAAAAACGCCATTTAAAAAATTAGGAATTTGAGCGATTTGATGAAGAGTCCAATTGCAAAAAACTAGGCGCGGAAAAAAGCTTCTAGGTAGTAGAGCTTGCACACGTTGAATATGAAACGGATACAATTGCTGTTCTTTAAGAATTTTAACTACAATGAAGTTGCTTACATACAGTATGTTGGCAATTTTTCGAGTACTCGTTTCAGGTGACTCCGCAATTAACTCGAGAACTGCTTCCTCTAGTTGCACAGTTCGTACTTCTCGAGGGCGCCCGCAGTCAGCCGTTTGTTCCTTAAATGTACAATTTTCGCACAAACGTTGCTGAAGACGAGCAAATATTGTGTGATGGGGTACCCTACGTCCTGGATACAACTCAGCATATAATCGTCGAGCTTGCCGACCATTTCCATTACTTCGACCATAGACAAAATGCATGACTGACAATTGCGCATTTGTATAATTTTCCATTCTTTTCAATAAAAGAAAAATTAATTACTTAATGTCATTAATGTTATACCAAACTGAAAGCTTAAAAATGAAGAAACGCTAATTTGACATTTCGTTAAACTATTCGTATTTAACAGAATGTTGACAGTAGCCTACTAGCATCGCTACTAGATAATGTATTATAGTAACGACAAATACGCGTTAAGATGTTTTTTTTTATATCTTTGCAATAAAACGGCGCCCCATACTAAAAAATGCAAGAAAGATTTGTTGTCACAAATTGAACAAGAAATTCAAAAATGATTTTTAATTTGTAATATCTTAGTGGCCTACCATTTTTTTCTTTAAAAAAATTGAGATCATTAATCGGATGCGCGCCAATGATGAACATAAAACTCTAAATTGCATGTCAGAAAATGCGCTATAACTACCTCTTGAAATCACCAAATTTAATTTGCATATTTCGACCGATTTCAGAGCAATAAATAAATAGTCAGTTTTTAAGAAAAACTTTAACCCCGTATCTCGGAAAACGAAGCATCTGCGGACAAAAGTTATAAAGCAAACTGTCATTATTTTTTCATGCAGAATCACACCCTGGAGTTTGTCGTACTTATTCACTAACACCCTGTATGTACACGTATTCCAAATTAAAATTGTTTTTTTACTGAATAGTGTCTACACAGGTTCATTCCTTACGAAAGATTCAAACACCTCTCCAAATAATCTTGGAATAAAACTGTTCAATCACTTACCCGATGTGATCCAAAACAGTAGTAATATTTTCGATTTCCAAAGTACACTGATAACTTTTTTACATAAGAATTTCTTCTATAGTGTAGGTGAATTTCTCTCTTGATGAGTCTTTGACTTAATGAAATCGATCTGACTGTTCTTGTATAATTTTGTGAATTATCTTGAGGGAAAAAGGAAGATTTTTATTATTTGTTATATAGAGTTTTTGACTTTAGATCGACAAATTCAGATTTTTGGATATGTCAAATATACATAATATAAATATTACTCCGTATCAGATATTGCCAATTTGGCGATCTTCCCGGAGTTTGGTCCCAAAATGATTTCAATTCTAAGAGTACTAGTAGATTTCACAGAATCTTCTGAATGAAATTGACTGACGAGTGCTCTTGTAAACTTGTTTTGAAGACATCCTGTAACGTTATGCCATTCCATATAAAAAAAAGTTCGGAATCGAATATAGTACTTCATGGAAATAAAACTCCTTTCAGTTACAAAACGCACTGTATGAAGAATCCCAAACTATAACCAACGTTCATCCACTAATGTATTTCGAATAAATAATCTATCGAGTACCCCTGAAATAATCATCCCGAGGGACATTCTTTTCCAGGACCTCTAAAGTAGATTAAAAACTCAGTATGGGATCGGGTTGTCATATGGGAAGTGAGTAACTCATCAGAACTCGAAGTCAATGTCAAAGGAAAACATTAATCAAATATTCATAGCACCGTTAGAGTTGCCTTTTTACTTCCGACGCCGGAGCGCTCTGGCAAGCGAGGCGAAGCGCTGGAAAATAATTGGAAGAAAAAAGAAATGGCAATTACACCACGGATTATTGAAAAACAATATCGAGTGGGGTGGAATTGATGTAACATCAGCGTAACGGTTCTGTTAGAGTACAAGAACTATTTTTAGGATTTTCAATATACCCGGTGATTCTCTAAGGTGGATCACCCCTATAACTTTTTTATTATTGAAGATAGAAAAACGAAATTTGGAGGTTGTGTATTATAGTTCATTTTTTTTACATATTTGCTAGCTTTGCCGTACTTCCGGTTTGACCGGAAATGACCCCAACTTTCGATTTTTAAATGGGACATTCTATATATTTTAACTCATTTCGATCGAGAATGACATTCTAAATCCAACAACATTTCACTTGTCAATATTTGACGAATAAAGTCATTTTTATTCCAATTTTTGTTTTTCGATCTAGAATGCCATGGATCGTGAAAATCGCTTCATTCTTGATTAAGTCACAGTCGTTTAAGGAATTATTTAAAAGTCGCAAATATGAATTTTTCCAGTTAACTTGATTTTTTCAAATGGAAAGGGGGTGGCTCGTCGGCATTTTGTGGAAGATCAATTTCTTACGAATAATTTGATATATGAAAAAATGGATCAGAGCAAACCTTCGCAATGTATATTCGTAGACTTAGCGAAAGCTTTCGATACGGTGTCGCATGAAAAACTTCTGAAAGTTATGGAATCAGAGGAAGCGCATTCGATCTATTGAACAGTTACATGACTGATATATATCAACAAGTACTCATAGATGATCGATTGAGTGATCCCAAAAAATTAATTATGGCGTACCGCAAGAAAACTGTTTTGGGTCCCATTCTATTTATAATGTCCGTAAACGACACCTGGACAAAAATCAAAAAAAAAATAAGTTTTGCTGATGACACCGTTATTCTCTTCAGTGCAGACACGTGGGAAGGTCTTAAAACTTATAGTGAACGAAACTTTTCGATAATTAATAGTTGGTTTGATTATGATTATTATTATTATTATCACTTTATTTTCACTATTTTTCTGAATAATTGTAAGAAGCGATCATACCTGATAACAAATAATACGTATTCGGTATACTTATGCACTAAGTCCTGTTATTCTAGTTATCCGTGACAAACAATTGAAGCTGTTGCTAGGACTACCTGAACAAATAGGCTAATGAATATGCTGTAACTTTAAAAAAATTATTTGTTGCGTAGTTCATAATGTATGTTATCCCAGAATAGAAGACACGAAAGATTTCAGCAGTGCTATGCTGATCAAACTGAAGAATACAAAAACGAAGATACCGAGGTCCTTTACAGTTTCAGGAAACCCTCTACACCGTCCTAAAGAAGTATTGGGCTCTTCGCCCTCCCAATCTGAAGACAGGCAGGTTTTCTTTGCACTATCAAAACGGAAAATTGTACAAGCCAAAACATTGGCATTAACAAAATTGGCAACATGGCTAGAGAAATTGACAAGTTTCTGATGTTAGAGAATCCAGAATCCATCGGCCACAATGTTAGTGAACTCTGGCTCAGATCTTCTAGCCCTCAAACGACATGGAGGGTGGAAATCCAGTACAGTTGCAGGGGGCCATGTGGATGACCCTTCGAAAAATAAAATGGAAGTTTCAAACAGGAAAACGACGACTATGCTTTGGAGAACTGTACTGATAACGCGCCACCTGAAATATTCTCCATTAGCGAAAAGAAGGTCTAGAATAATACTGCTTTTCCTGGCGTAATTTTGAAGGAATGCTCCAATGTTACCATAAATATAAAATTTTAGTTTTTCCATCAGTTTTAGCAGTAAACGAGTTTTACAAAGAAAAATAAGATTTGTGAGGTTTCTATTTGTAGTATAGTAAAAAATTCGTTTGAAAACCTATTTGCACACTCGCTCGACTTGTGGACCTCGCCTTCGCCTCAGTCCACCAATTTGTCTCGCTCGTGTGCAAAGAGTTGTTTTCAAACCTTGTTGTTCAATATACTATTTTCCGACGATATTTGTGAGAATACCAGATCATATGAAATTGTTGTATTGTCATCGGTTCTGAATACGTGTGCAAAATTTCAAATAATTCGGAAGTCTGGAAGTGGGTGAAAATTAATTTCAAAGATTCCATTCATACATACATACAGGTGAAGCTAATGAAGCGTGTAAAAAATAAAAAATTTGTCCACTATGCCACAAAATTCCCTTCTATCATTATGTGTATTTCGGACACAATATTTCCACTTTAACATTATACAGGGTGTCCCTGGACTTCCTCTTTTCCTTCCAGGAATGTATAGATGGGGTCAATATATCACCAGTACTTCATATAACTTTTGTTCCTAAAAGCCTTCGTTACCAAGTTACGGGCCCTCAAAGCTACAAAATGAAAAAATGTTTTTCCCTGATAATTTTCAAAGAGAATATTCAAAATCATCTAAATTTTGGTGATTGACTGAACAAATGAATTCCTTCGATGAGCTTTCATGCAGGAGTCAGTTGTTTTGCTACAAAGTCAGGAACGGACTACCCCCGATGGTCTACACCCCAAAACTTTGAAATTACAGATAATTTTTCAATGATTTTCAACAAAATAAGGTTACGTAGATAATTTTTTGAATAGAAGTACTCGTGTGGAAAGTCGATCGGAGCAATGATTCTTGATAAAAATGCAGTTTTACTCGACGACATCAAACCCGATCGTCCACCATTATTTGAAATGAAAAATGTTCACAGTAGAAATACTAATGTTAACGTTAATTCAACAACATTTATAACAGGGATAATAAAAAATATGCTAAAATAAAGTCGCAAACAAAAAGTACAGTACCTAGTTGAAAGTTTCATTCACAATGTAGATATTTTTTCAAATGAAATATCAAGTTATGTAAATTCGTGGTGTTTTTGAACTAACACTATGGAATATCGAGAATTCAGTCCATATTTTGAATGTTATCTGAATCTCATGTAACTCAACATTTGGATGTTGCACATTCGTATTCATAGCTTAAATGTTGAGGAGTTTCACTGATAAGTATAATTTCATGGAAGAAAATCTTTAACCCGAGATAAATTCAGCTGAAAAAACGCACATCGGAAGACATAACTAATGAAAATGTAAAAATGTATTGAGAGAGACGGGGGTCATATCGAGCAGTTTTTGTAGCGGATTTTGCATTTCTGTTTGATCTTGAGGCTTGCGATTGATTATTTACACCATGAGTTTTGTAAGGTAAACGAGTTTGCATGATGATAATTTGTTATGAACATTGTACCTATCATTTCTATTTTCATTACAAATTAATCTTTTCGAATAATGGTAGACATCTCAGGTTGGATGTCGTCGAACAAGAATGCATTTTTATCAAAACTCGTTGCTCCGATCGATTTTCCACACGCGTACTTTTATTCAGGAAATTGTCCAGGTAACCTTGTTTTGTTAAAACATATTGATAAATCCCAGTCATTTCGAAGTTTTGGGGTATGGATCATCGAGGGTAGTCCGTTTCTGACTTTGTAGCAAAACAACTGACCCTGCATGAAAGCTCATCGAAGGAATTCATTTGTTCAATCAATCACCGAAATTTAGATGATTTTGAATATTCACTTTGAATGTTATCAAAGAAAAACATTTTTCATTTTGTAACTTTGAGGGCCCGTAACTTGGTAACGAAGGCTTTTAGGAACAAAAGTTATATGAAGTACTGGTGATATTTTGACCCCATCTATACATTGCCGAGAGGAGAAGAGTTCAGGGACACCCTGTATATTTGGCTAAATCTTATCAGTGGTTAGAGATCATCTGCCTGAATCTGCTACTGAAATCGTCATATACCCATGAAGTTTAAGTGATAAGTAACGGATCTCGACGGCCAGTGATAAGTACGTTTGATTTTCGATTAACTTCTAACATGAACATTAAATTATGGAAGGAAAGGATTCACGAGTGTGTGTCGATTCCTATGTTCTCGAATGCCTCAGTTGGTTAGAGCGTATGACTAGAGATCATAAGATCGTGGGTTCGACTCCCGCTTGAGACTGCTTTTTTTTCTTTAATTTAATAATTTGTCCACTATGCCACAAAATTCCTTTCTTTCATTATATATTATGTATTTCGGACACAATATTTCCACTTTAACATTATATATTTGGCTAAACATTATCAGTGGTAAGAGATCATCTGTCTGAATCTGCTACTGAAATCATCAAATATCGATGAAGTTCAAGTGACAAGTAACGGATCTCGACGGCCAGTGATAAGTACGTTTGATTTTCGAATCATTTCTAACATGAACATTAAATTATGGAACACACACGAGTGTGTGTCGATTACTATGTCCTCGAATGGCTCAGTTGGTTAGAGCGTATGGCTAGAGAACATAAGGTCGTGGGTTCGACTCCCACTTAAGAATGCTTTTTTTTCTTCAATTCAATAATTTGTCCACTATGCCACAAAATTCCCTCCTTTCATAGAAATACTGTTTGTGTTTTCCAATAAAAATATGTCAATTTCTTCGAACATGTGATTTGTTGATTGGAGTGATGGCAATTTCGCATTCAATAAATGAATAATAAAATCTATCTTTCCGACTAGCAACGCTTCAATTTCTCGTTTTATTTATCGTCAGGCATACATGGTTCTTTTATTGAGGGTTTTAACGGAAGCTGTGCTTGGATCGAAAATTTCAATGGGAGACAAGTGCCATTGAAAAATCATTTTATATGAATCGAATGTTTCTGATTTCCCTATCTGAATTAATTTTTTAAGATTTCTAGATAATGTTTAATATAATGTTAAAATAATAAAATGAAGTAATGGAGGTCAATAATTCAATTTAAATGAGTTTTACCGTGAAAACTTCTCTCGGTTATGTGCGAATTAGGTTTTTACTCATTAAGATTTTTTTAATCATACTAATGTTTAGAAAAAAACTCGTGTGCGGTCGGGGGACCCCCGTCAGGAACTAAATTCCTTACGTTTTTTTTCTCTTTCGATACCCATTTTGACGCTAAGCATATGATTTCACTATTGTCTTTCTGTAATTTATATAAATCGCAAATTGTAAACACTCGAATCACATGTACATTGAACCTAGGTAAACAGTAAATACAGTATCAAGTTATACAATTTCATCAACTTTGTATAACACATACTTGCTGCACTTTCCATTTCTCGAATCTTCATCGCAAAATTGCAATAATGAGACAATATAACTCACGTATGATTTAAAACAAAAAAACAAATAACGAAAATATTTTCTACTTTGCTCCGAAATCTCACATGCGCAATAGAAATATTCAACTCCACAACGCCCATGTGTTGCAAATATACGAATAATTTCAAAGACCATACGGAGCTGCCGTAAAACGAGGGACTACCAAACCAGAGGTCCGGGGTTTGATCCTCAACACGACGATTTTGATGTGAAAAAGCTATTGGCGCAGCTTGGCAGTAAAATCGACCAGTTTGCTGTCACGGCAAACGGCATGACGCTCTCTCATGCCGTGACGACACCCTTGTGTGTGTGCGCGCGCATACTACACACTCCGTTGCTTCTCTGTATGAGCTGCCTATTATATCTATCCGACTATAGTATACTTGACATGTTTATCGCTCGTATGCACGCCTCGTATTTATTTCTTTGAAATATTATTTTATTGTTATTGTGTTACAGCGCTTAAAAGAATTCGAATCAGTGATAATATTATTGAACCAAAATATGAGTGACAGTGATGATCAAGTACCCAAAAATAAACAAAAATTCAATAATGATCAAAGTGCAGGCTCCAGTAAAATGTTTAATATTTGTGCACAACGTTTGCTTTACGAAACAAAATCTATCAACTCGTGTGTGCGTGTTTGGGTGTGTGTGAGTCTGTGTGTGTGTGAGGCTTCTATTTGTACAAAGATTGAAACTAATAAAATTACTGCATATATTTGATTGGTTTTTGGTTTGTATTAATTATAAATTTGAATATTCACTGAGATGTTTCACATCTGCCGGGCGTCCCGTGACTACCAACTTTTTTTAATATTCATTTATATTTTATGTTTGCTGTGAGTACTAACATTTTAAACATATTTCATTCGGTTACTCGATTGGCCAGGTTTCCTTCAAATCCGAATGGAATTCGATATGGAGATTTATATTGTCTATATTTGTATATTTTCGTCACGTTAGAAAAAAGCGTTATGCTTCCTCCATGGTTCCAAACGATTCAATAAATCAATTAATATTGAGGTAGCAGAATATGTTGCTTTCAATCTTATGTATCCACTATTTTATGTTCCTTTTTTTCCCAATATTTTTTCCTTTGAAAGTTGACGTCGCATTTAATTGTCATCGCATTTAATTGTCATTATACCCGACAAACGTTGTCCTGTCCAAATTTCTATGTTCCCTAAAATGTTTTTCCCGAAAATTTACCCGTTATCCCGTTATCCCATTTTCCTGTTACCCCTTTTTGTCTTCACCCCGTTATCCCGTTATCCCCTTATCCTGTCACCCCGTTATCCCGTTATTCTCGTTATCCCATTCTTTCTTCATCCCGTTATCCCGTTTTCCCCTTATCCCCTTATCCTATCATCCCGTTATCCCGTTTTCCCGTTTTTCGTTATCCCCGTTATCCCGTTATTCCGTTATCCCGTTTTCTTGTTATCCCTTTTTCCCTTATCCTGTCATCCCGTTATCCCATTTTTTCGTTATCCCGTTATTCCTGTTATCCCTTTATCCCGTTTTCCTGTTATAAAATAAAATGAAAAATAGGGGTTGATCGTAGAAAGGTGAAAATTAAGAGTAATATGAATTTTTTTATTCTACGTCATGACAACATAAAAATAAAAATCTTGCCAAAGAAATAGGGGTTGATCGTAGAATGGTGAAAATTCAGGATTTTATGTATTTTTGATTGCTGTATCATACAAAAATAAAAACCAGAAATTTTGTTCAAAAAATAAAAAATAAAATTAAGGGGTGGACCACCCTTAACCTTAAGGGGGATAATTTGTGAATCTAAACCATCCAGGGCGTCACCCAAACGCATACACAAAAATTCATTCAAATCGGTACAGCCGTTTAGGAGGAGTTCAGTGACAACACACGTACAGTAGAATTATATATATATATATATATATATCGAGAATGAGAGAAATCTGTTACGAATCCAAAAAGACACACCATCCGTCTACAGCCTGTTTCATGGTTTCCCAATCATCAGGACGGCTTGTGGTCTCCTTCAAATTCGCATCAGATTTCTCGTTGGTTCATAGCCTTAGGCCAATACAAACATGTGAATTGCATCAGATTATTGATAGTGACATCTATAATCTGTGCGGTGAAGCTTGGACCTAATATCGTGGAATTTTAAAATCACGAGATTTCGTGCACTTTAACAGGTCACTAACAAATTATTAGAAAGGCCTACCCACGATATCAATAGTCGTACTTCTCATGCGTTTAACGCAAACATCGATATCGAGAATATATATATATATATATATAAAGATATACTTCTGCCAAACTCCTTCGCCACAGTAAAAGGTATTTTATTCCTGATAATACTAATCGTTATACTATATCAAATTGACGTGCCACACAGGCCTGACGAGAGGGCGGGGAAGCCGAGACAAATTCCCGGGGCCCGGAGCTCGGACCAGATTTGAAGCCGCAAAAAATATTACAAATTTATTCGATATACTTTGGACTTTCCAAAACGCAACTGATAACAAAATTGAAGAAAAAGTCGGCAATCTACACAGAATATATTTTGAGGATCTTCTTAACCCCCAATTAATAGATGAAATTAGACAACTTAAAAATATTTATACTGCAAATTTTGAAGAAATGGAACTTATACCATTAAATTTGCCGAATAAAATATGCAAATTAAATCTAGACACTTTGTTTCCAAACATTGTAATTGCTCTGAGACTGTTCTGCACGTTGCCTGTTACTGTTGCAGAAGGAGAAAGATCTTTCAGTCATTTATCTAGAATTAAAAATGTTTTGAGTTCTACAATGACTCAACAGCGGCTATGTGACCTAGCTATTTTATCAATAGAGTCGGAATTAGCCAGAAATTGTGATTTTTCCGAAACTTTGCACACCGAAAAGCCCGTAAAGCTCCATTATACTGAGAATTACTTTTATGTCTTGAACTTTGAACCGTAAGGTTCATTATTTATTTTGTTCATTTATATGTATGATTGTTATTAGTTATAGGATGAGAGTTCTCTTTTCTATTCTTTGTTTACTTGTTTTTATTTTTAGTATAATACATGTTTATTTTGATTTTCAAGCATTTTCATTTAATGATCTGATCATCAAGCCTTTAATTTTTTTTAAATCAGGAGTAATATGGGTGAGTAAAAGGTTTACCATGATTATTTTAAACGGTCATTATTTAAGCGGGCCCGAAACATATAGCTATCCCGGGGCCCGCACTAGCTCTCGGCGGCCCTGGTGCCACATATTCAATGTAAACCATCAATCCAACATCGGCATACAAAAAACATACGAAAGTTTGTCCAAAAAAAGATATAATCATCTAAACACACGTTATATAGAAATATAAAAGAAACAAAAATATCTTACACGTATTCTGTATTTTTTCACAATTCGTTTCTGATTCACTTGACCAGAGGAACCAGGTGGATGTAATCTTTACTGACTTCAGTAAAGCTTTTGATCGCGTGTCTCACCCTCAACTACTCAAGAAGTTGCTAAGCTTTGGTATATCTACTAATATTCAGTTGCTGCTCAATTCATACCTAACAGAACGGAAACTCTTTGTTGAGTGTGATGGAATAAAATCCTCCTGATTTACAGCCTCATCCGGTGTTCCTCAGGGGTCAAATCTTGGTCCCTTATTATTCCTGATATTCATCAATGATATCACTGATCATATTCATTCTAACAAGCTATTATTTGCTGATGATATGAAGATTTATAGAGAAATAAAGGACGAAACGGATCACATTGTACTTCAGGAAGATTTGAATTCTCTGAGTAACTGGTGCATTCAGAATAAACTCCACTTGAATACCAAAAAATGTAAAGTTATGACTTTCACTCGAAAACTAGTTCCACTCACATTTAATTATGAACTTGATGGTAAAACTCTATTGCGTATCACTGAATCAAAGGACTTAGGAGTTATTTTTGATCAAAAACTGACTTTCTCAAATCATATTGAACATATCATTTCTAAATCGATAAAAAATTTAGGTTTTCTTATACGCAACTGTAAAGATTTCAAGTCGTTTGATTCATTGAAAAATATCTACTTATCTATGGTCAGAAGCAAACTTGAGTACTGCAGTGTTGTTTGGAATCCTTCCCATTCCAAATACATTATGGCTATTGAGAACGTTCAGAAGAAATTCTTGAAATATGCTTATTATAAAAAACATGGTATTTATCCCGCTAGAGGCTATAATTATGACCTCTTGCTACAGGAGTTTAATTTGATATCACTAAGAAAATATCGCGAAATGAGAGACATGTGCTTTATTTACAAATAATACACCAAAATTCCAACTTATACAAATTTAATCCTGTTTCATTTTTTTTTGTCATTTGCACAATTCAAGCGTGATATTCTCAGCATACTTCCTAATTGATAATTATACATTACGCTCTCAGTCACTTAGTATTAATTATGCTTAGTATAAGACTACTCTTATCACCTATTAATAATTTTGTACACCTATTAATGGGCTCTTGGGCCTGTTGGATGTATTTTTGGAAATAAATAAATAAATAAATAAATAAATTACCACCCAACGATAATATCCGACTTGTATTCGTTTAGATATCCTACCGCTCATGTATCATTTTAAATTTCCCGCAAGCATGACAGCAATTCGGATGGTTTCGTACACCTTTGGAATGGTATGAGCAAGGGCTAGACGCTTGTCACACAGACTCGTATATAATAGAAAGAGACGGAGAGAGAGAGAGAGAAAGTCGCTTGGAGGGGACATAACGCTTTTTTCTTACCTGACAATTTCTACCAGTCAACACCTACCGCAAGTCGCGTGAAGGAACTTCGTTCCGAAACTATATGGTGAGTAACAAGAATGGATGAGGAATATTTTCTGATTGCCACTCAAAATTAGCCAGAATTAGTTTGAGAGTTTTTTTCAAGCTCAGCTTTCCTGAATTGTGCAAAGTTTCCAACGCAAGAAATCTGCTTGGGAATTTTTTGGAATACATATTATAATTGAAAAATCCTTTTGTAACTTAATAAATTATATTTTTATGATTTCCACATCTGGAATATAAACAAAATAAATAACTTTCCAATAAAAATCTCCAATATACTTATGTTACAACTGGGTCATAATGAATTCAAAATTCGTCGAAAATGTTGGAAAAGCGGTGCTATCAGTTGTATCCAATCATCTCTAGATGTATCTGGTAGTCGTAGAATTTTCTCTTACCCTGTCATCTTTCATCAACATCTGGAACAGCTTATGCGAATAAAGCGGGAATATCGATTATGGGATCCATAATTTTCTACTGGTGCGAGATAAATAACATATTCTAGATGGTTAATACTTGTTTCAGTTTTCCACGGGCTTCGAATCATCCAGAAACGAGCCTGAATCGACTGAATATATTTCCAGCGAGTTTAAGTTGATTTAAAATATGCTCGGCTTGCTTCAAATGCTCTTCCACCATCGCCTCCGAGTTGGCGTTCCCAGAATTTCCTTTTGATGTGAAGACGAAGCTTTTTCAAACGGTATTACATATTCTTTTGATTAACTGTCGGTGATTAGGGAATAGTTTCATGACTGGCAATTTACACATATATCAGTTTTCATAATCAACATATTTTGATTTTGAGTCTAAGGTAAACTACACACAGTGTAACTCAGTTATCGAAATGCGCATAACTTCTGCAATTTTTTATTTTAAGGGTCTCTTTTTCATTAGTAATCGAAAAATCTTTGGTGGATGCAGATGATGTATATTGGACAATAATTTTCAGTATCTGATCTGTATGCATTTTTGAATGTTCGTATGATTTCTGAGAATTTGAGAGCATGCAGAAATCCATTTATTCAGATAATGCTTTTGAGATGTCAGGCCATGAGATGTTTTTCAAGGTTGCAATCACGTCTACAACTTCAGTCACTGCCACAAGTTGAATACAAAAGTTGAAAGTTGGCATAGGGACGTTTTTGAAACTTAATAATGAGGAGTCTGTTATAGAAGTCTACCACATTAGTGGAGTGTTCAATGGAATAATCGGTAGATAAATAATCTGAAAGGTTATCACATTTACTTTTCATATGATACCTTTCAAAATTTATCAATCGTCAACTAGCCTTCGATTAATTTTCAGAACCCAGTGGATTTTTTTTAAGGTCAACTGACTGGGTGACATATCAACGCACGGCTCAAACTCCTGGGGCTAGGACCGTGAAAAATGGATTTCTTTGACATTGTAGGTGAGCACTAAGGAAGGATTTTCAGAAATATATTTCCTAAGGTGATGAAAAAGGGGATGAAAGTTGTATGAAAATCCGCCATCTTTTAATCATTCAATCTGACAAACTGTCAAATTACTGTTCGAAGCTTGATGTAATCACATAAAATACAAATTCTACGCGGACGAAGTCGCGGGCACCAGCTAGTTACATTCGGAGAAATACCTTTTATCAACCGACGAAATCAAAAAGGAGGAGGTTCTTTAGTCGACGCGTATATTTTTTTTTTATGTATGACCCCGCATAACTTTTTACTGAAACGTCCCATTCCGATAATTCTTTTTTCAGTGGATAGGGTGTACTTTGAAGTTGGTCCCATTCGAATATGAAAGATGCAATCCAGCCCTAAGGGTAGCAAAATGAAGGATATTGATCACTCACCCTCTGAATTCTGGTCCGTTAACCGATTCTATCAGGCATAACTTTGTACTGGGTTCTTCGATTTAGATGATTCTTTTTCATTAGATAGGGTATACCTCATAGTTGATCATATTTGGATTTCGAATGGAATTATCCACCCTTACGGGTAGAAAAATGGGAAATGGGGAATAATTGATTTTTCACTTGTGAACATTGGCACACATATGTAGTCGACAATGACAGATCGCTACTGTCATTATTTTTGTTCTCCTACATCCGTCACTATCATTATATTCTATGAGAGGATGGAATATACAAAGTAATGAAATAAACTAACCAGAACAACAAAAATAATTTATATTTCAACAAATAGTAATAGTAGATAATCATATTATTTAACTGGTAATAGTTGAAGTGAGGTGGGTAAGTAAGTATTTTGGAAGTGATCAAAAAACAAGTAGGTGGTAATTTGTAGATTTCAGCCACAAAAAAAATAAAACAAACCTTCTTAGTCTCAATAACTAAGCTCCTAAACTAATGTAAGTAACTAATTTTGAGTCGGCGCCAAGCAATTAATCAACGAAGATCATTAAATTTCTCCAAAAAAATTATCAGAATGTCACCGCGCAACTCGATCATTTAACGCCTTACCTAATTCATTCGCTTGTTTGTTTGGCGCCGACTCAAAATTAGTTACTAACATTAGTTTAGGAGCTCAGTTATTGAGACTGAGAAGGTTTATTTTATTTTTTACTTTTCAGTTCCGTATTTCGTCCGTTTAATTTTTCGTTTAAAAGTTTTTTTACTTCACAAATTCAAACCTAACAACAAATATAATTTTTCCGTATATATATATATACAGTGTGACCCATTTAAAATGGAACCACCCATGTAGAATACGCATTTTTCAGTCAATGTCAAAAAAATATTTTTAATATCAAGCATCAAAAACTGTATCTTGACACAAATTTTCATAACTTTAGTTTCATTTCCGAGGCACTCTATGGTTTTTTTTCTTTGTCAAAAACGGCAAAAGTTTATGAGGCAATTTTTGTTTTCAAATTTGACTACACCACTGGATTTGTAGTCGTTATAAATGAAAACAATTGAAATTTCATGGAAAAATATTGGTTAACAACGAAGTTACAACAACTTTAATTCTGGAAACAAAGTATTCGATTATAATTTTAATTTAGATTATAGACATATTTAAAATCTGACAACACTGCCGGTACAAAGTAGAACACCAGTAAATTTGTACAGCGAAAATCCGAAGTCAATAGCTCATTCCGTTCTACAGTTATAACTCCTGAAATATGGTAATGTGAGCGATTTGTGGGTACAGCCTACTATTGATTTAGTACAATACCTATGCCTAATGTATTAGTTCAGCTCTCCTCAAATTGAGTTTTGCAGAATTTAAAAGAAACATTTTTTGTCCTGATTTCTGTTTTATTATTCAATAAATAATTTTGATACTTTAAAACTTGATTCGGTTCATTTCGTTTTTATCGGCCAAGGAAGACTGCATAACTTGAAAATGAATTTTTAATTTTCTGTTTTTTTCAAATACACTTATAACCTAAACTCAAATAAATTATTTTATGGGAATATGATTTACAAATCCAGTGGCGTAGTCAGATTTTTATTACAAAATCGCTTCCACCACAAATCGCTCACATCACCATACTTTCAGGAGTTATAACTGTAGAACGGAATGAGCTATTGACTTCGGATTTTCGCTGTACAAATTCACTGGTATTCTTCCTTGTATCGGCAGTGTTGCCATATTTTAAATATGTCTATAATCTAAATAAACATTATAATCAAATACTTTGTTTCCAAAATTAAAGTTGTTGAAACTTCGTTGTTAACCAATATTTTTTTAAATTCTGATGGTTTTCATTTATAACGACTACAAATCCAGTGGTGTAGTCAAATTTCAAAACAAAAATTGCCTAATAAACTTTTGCCGTTTTTGACGAAGAAAAAAAACCATAGAGTGCCTTGGAAATGAAACTGAAGTTATGAAAATTTGTGTCAAGATACAGTTTTGGACGCTTAATATTGATTTTTTTTTATTTTAGAATGATTGAAAAATGCGTATTCTACAGGGGTAATTCCATTTAAAATGGGTCACACTGTATATATACATATATATAATTTTTTCGTATATATATATATATATGTAACAAATATATATGTAACAAATTGATTATTGGGGTATGCAGCAAAAGAAAAAGTGTACTCTTTAAAGTTTGTCCGAGCTTTCGGAATGTTCTATTTCCATCTTCAGGGATACTACAATGAAGAATTGAACAAATTAGTGTGTCATTCGGACCTTAAGGTACTAATAACTTACATCTTTGTTGAGATTAGTTTCTATGTTGTTTATGAATGTTCTTCATGTAAAGTACGGTGAAATATAAGTTCTGAATTTGAAGTTGGCAACACATGTTTTAAATCGTCAACTAATTATACACATTGAAATTCATTGAAACGTTACTAATTAAAATATTAAAAATATAAAGTCTGAACCATGTGTGTCTTGAAAAAGTACAATAGGTTATAAATTGTGGGAAAATTATTTATTCACTTGTCATATGCTTTGACAGTCACTGGTACCAACTGAGGGTAGTACCAACTGATATGAAATATATATATATATATATATATATATATATATATATAATATATATATATATATATATACTTTTCTGTTTTTTTTTTCATCAAATGGCATCACCAAAGTTCTGTTCCAATAACAAGTCACTGTTGATATTAAAATCGATAGGCTATTCAAAGTATCCTCTACCATCGAATTCCTGAGATAATTTTTTACCCGTTTTAAAGTTGATAATGACCTTTCACCACTGGCATTACTAATCATCAGTGATAGGAACATTCTCAGAGCTACTTCTACCTTGAGAAAATTATCGTATCCGGCGACCTCGTATTAAAGAGTCTGTTCAATCTACACGAAATATATCGCTAATAACCTATTAATAGTCGATTTATCTATTGATGCATACTAAACATACACGAAATCAATCGTTAATAACCTATTAATAGTCGATTTATCTATTAATGCATCATTGTGGTATGGGAAACTAAACACGAATTCAAATACTATTCAAATGTCAAATCATATTACCTTCGCGCTGTCAAATTGATTCAAATATTGTTTTCTCCTAGTTGAAGCAAATGAATATCGAAAATTTCACGTTGATCCCAGGAAAGAGGTTGACGGAACAATTTCTCTCGCGCTCTCGCGTTAAAATATCTTGATCATTAATCGATACTGGTTGCGGCTTTTTTTTCTTCTTCTTCAAAGAAAAGTATGTATTTCCATTTCCAATTGCAGAAGCTGTTTCTATGAGCAAATCAAAAACTCACTTCGCTAACACGAGCGTATATACGAAGTAACGGAACGCAACATAATGTGATAGTTTAATTTTCAGAATGTGTTTCTATAAGGAGCAAATCAAAAACTCACTTCGCTAAGACGAGCGTAAATGCGAAGTATAGTACATCCAATATCAATTGCAGAAGCTGTTTCTATAGGGAGCAAATGAAAACTCACTTCGCTAACACGAGCGTATATGCGAAGAAACGGAACGAAAAATAATCTGTACTACTCGTAAACATTTTCCGTCGGCAAACGGTAGATCAGAAGAGCCGATAGTCAACGTGGACTCGAGTTAGGGCTGTCAGTTGTACAACCGATTCGTCTGGACCAATCAAGTTGGACATAATGCTGGCGGCAGATGTGTCTCTACGATAGGAGGTCATAAATCACGCGTTATATTTGTGTTTTAATAGCTATGAAAGATTAAAAACCAGTTGCGTCTATGGTCTTGGTGTGTGCCGATCGAAATACGTTTTAGGATATAATAATAACCTACATCAAACAATGAAAGAAATTATTTTTCTTTCTTAATGTATTTGTCTTTAATTTCTTTTCATTTTTCATTATTTATGGAGTATTTTTAAAATCTTGAAATATCTAAATAGAATTAGTTATCTCCGCCACTGCTGCTCACACGATTTCGCCGCAAGACTTCTTTATGCTTCTGCAATTGATATTGGGAAAACTATAACGGAACACAAAATAATGTGTACTACTCGTAAACATTCTCCGTCGCCGAACGGAAGATCAAGAGAAGATCAAATAAGCAGTCAACGGGGGTTTGAGTGACAGCTGTATAGTTCTACACCAGATTCGCCTGAGCCAATCAAAACGGACCGCAAGCCAATGATAATACTTGTAGGTGTGTCCATACGTTGGGTTTGAGAGACAGTTATCTAGTCCCACAGCAGATTCGCCTTAGTCAATCAAGACGGACCGCGAACCAATTATAATGCTTGTAGGTGTGTCGATACGTTGAGACGTCAAGGCAGATACAATTAGTGATGGATCGTCCGCATGGGCAGAGTGGGGAGAATTCATTAACACATATTCGATTCGATTGATGTATAGGATGAAAAGTACTGTGCCTAACACGAACCCTGAGATTAAGATAATCCGATGTTTCGCGAGATCCTGAATTATTAGAAAATGTTTGCTTGTATATATAAATTGCTTCCTGCCAAAAATGATTGCACCCATTCGAGTAAAATTTCTTCCAAGCCGTATGTTTCTATCAGCTAACAATTTATCGTGACTGATGCATTCGAATGCTCAGGCTCAGGTCACAAAAGACAGCCACTGGGCATTTGCTAGCAACAATATTTTCTATGACTCCATTGTAGAAAGAAAACGTCGCAGTTGATGTTGATTTTCCGTTTTGAAATCCATGCTGTTTATCACACAAAGGCAAGGAAAGTCAATGTGCGAGTGTATTTATCTTTCACTGAATTTTATTTTCATTTGAACGCGAAATAATTTTGGAAAATGCATATTGTGATGAAATAAAAAACATTTCGTTACTCTTCAATAGTTTTCACATGAAATCCCATCATAATTCAACATTTCGTTACTCTTAAATAGTTTCCACATGAAATCCCATCATAATTCATGAAATTTCAATAACGTTAGATATTGGCTTCACCTGTCGGTGATATTTCCATTTTCTGCATGGCAGCCCGATATCTAGGTTAATGGCAGTCGAACGCTGCAAGAAATATTTGAGTTGGTAGGACTGATATAGGGGCAGAGAAGAAGAGAAAAGTCGAGTTCGACACGCTCTCTTGGGCTGTAAACTCGCTAGCGGGTTTCTCCATCAGCAGAACAACAAAGCAAGACAGATGTGTTTTCTCGTCCAGCAGAGCTAGTTTTCCGGTGACATCTTGCAGCAACAGCTCCAACAATTTTGGTTTTTGAGGGATCGTGGCAGAAAACTGTTTCGTCGCGATTATATATTTGACCAGGTTTTTCGTCTATTTTGAGTCCCTAATGAGCTGTGTTAACTTGCCAAATAAGTAGTAAATTACCCGATGCTTTGGGATTTTTTGATAGAAAAACGATGTATTTTTCTGAAGGAAATAAGCCAATCGGTACCAGAACGTTGCTTTTTAAGTCTGGTCTGAGAGATATTTTGTCTATCTAATGTACGCTTGTGATAGGTCCAATACATCTTCTCGTAAAAGGCCAAATGCTTTTCTTTCCATCACCCTAATGCAATTGGCAATCTCACGACAAGTAGAAAGATACACCTCCACCTCCTCTGCCTCCTTTTAATGTAGCACCCTTTCCTCTTGTCCCTTATACATATTTGTGGGTCAATGTTCTTCTTGGGATGTGTGTGCTGCTGCATCTCTAGTTGTTTTATTTCTAGTTCGCACATCTTCAAAAGCCCTTTGGAGGTCTTCATTAGTATATTAGTATGAGCAAACCCGGCACCTTTTTCAGTTTTACGAATATATGTTCGAAGCATGTCCACCACCTGCAAAAACAGTTATATGTAGTATTCTAGACGTCAGTAGAAGAATAAAATGTGTTTTTGGTATTTGGGGTATCTGGATCCTCATCTGATCCAGTTGCCCCAGATACAAGGTCCAGTAAACCCTTTGTGCTGGAAATTTGGGGGTTTGTAACACTCATAAGTCGTTGGTTTTATGATTTTCCTTTCCAAAGGAAAAAATACATTTCAAAATTACGTACAGTGTTCAGGAGTACGGCGTAAATGATAACTTCGCTGTCTTAACACAAGTTCAGAACTTCGCAACCAAGATGGGACGAGTGATTGTTCAACAAAAGGACGACTGCTGCTTCTAGGCCCACCATGTGTCTTGGCCGACAGGGGGAGGGGGATTGCCTGTCACATGATACCAGACACCTCTGGGTCCAGATCCCCTCTCGGTAACATGGTAGCGTGCGGTGAACTCTCACGCGACCGGTAAATCGTCACACGTTAACACGAGTAGTTTCAGATCGGGAGACTGATACGGCGGTAACCCATCAAACGTAATGAGAGGAGTCTTATTGATATGGATACCCAGGGGAAGGAGGATAGCCCCACCGGTTTGCAGGTGCCTCTCCACAAGGTGTTGGATGGACTCTGGGGGGCAGGGTGCTAGAAAGTGGACCAATGGAAAACAATACCGTAATTCAGTAGAGACGGGGGAGTCCTTCACCTATGGGTTGAGGTGATTGTATTCCCTGTCTGACTCGGGTACTGACAACCCAGTGCCAGTAGCTAGTCTTATCAAGCAATCCCACCGTAGCAAGTTATAACGGTAGCTAGGATTACTAAGCGCGCTGATTGGGTGTATCCCAATTTCGGATTCTCCCTAAAGGGTCGGGGCTGAGTTGGAACCGAAAGGTAGGTCTCAGTCCTCTCCTTGGGGTGTTCAAGAAACGGGTGCGGGCTCGCCCCTTGAGTCACCCCTTTGTGGAGTGATCCTGGTGCTTCCTTAGTAGATTTGGAATTTTTGATGAAATGTTGAGATTGTATCTTCTTACATCCAGCCTGACCCATTGGCTCCGCCGTTACACCCTGGTTGTCCATTTCAGCAAAAAATGGTCTCGAACATGCTTTTCCGGAAGGAGAAACATAGTTGGCCTAGAGTTTCCTTGAGCATTCATTGCAACTGTGATGATTTCACCCCGATCCTCGGAAGTGATTGACCCAAATTGTTTCGCACCTTTTTGGGCCAGTATTCTTCTTGGGTGGAGCAGAGTCAAAACGCCTGTTTCATCCATGTTCCAGATTCGAGATGTTTCAAACTGATCACTGAATAAAACATTCGACAGTTTAGCGAAACACATTGTTACGTTCGTACGATTGAAGCTTGTAGCTCTAGCAAGACTCATAGCTTCTGGTTGGCGAAGGGAAAGTTCAGAGTTCCATTTGAGAAAAAGTGAACTACTCGACTTCAGCCTGTTTGTTATCGTCCCATTATTTGATAAGTTTTATATCATGCAAAACTTCACATTGATATGCCAGTTTACGCCACACTAAGTGGATCAAAGGTAAAACAAGCCAGTTGACTATTGACAGTTTTTTATTTTTCAATAAGAATGAACTTCTTTAAAAAAATCCTGCGATGTCACCATTTGTACAGGGAGAAATTGTCTTTGATGACCATGTGTTTAATTAGAATAAAATTTACTCGTATCTACTTTTACCAAAAAACCATTCTTCATTTGAAAATACCTGAATCGAAACTACTCTGTATATACCTATTTTATTTGACATCCATGATTAATGATTGTCAGTGATCAAATTATCATGTCACAACATCTTTTAAGTTTTCCTTTGTACTTTTATAATTATATAATATGTTCCTAATCTTTGATGTCCAAAGAAAATCTCAAATTGCACAGTATGTATACTATTATTGCTTAAATATTTTTATGTCCATATTTTAACTTTGTAGCCCTCGAAAAAGCAAATAAAGATTTGCGAAAGCTCGGGTAGCAAAAAAGAGTGTACCTTCTTCAAGACCGAATCCCCGATAGATACTCATTATATATATATATATATAAATATATATATATATATATATATATATATATATATATATATATATGCGGGAAGTATTTGCTGACTAGTTAGGTACAAAACTGGAGATTGGAGTAAACAGCAATGAAAAAGTAAACTCTTTAAGGTTTATCCAAGCTTTCGGAAATGTTTATTTCCATCATCAATACGATACAATAGATGAAAAAACCAATAGTAATACATATTCAAGTGCAAAAAATTATGCTACTTACAACTTCGTTGAGGTTGGTTTCAATGATGTTAAACATATTCATCTAACAAAGTGATACAAAAGAAAAAAACGAAGATTAGGAATAAAACGAAGTTCGAAGTTACTACAACCACATTAGCATTGTTTTTAATTATATAAATTTAAATGTGTACTCTATGTGGTGTGACAAGTGATACTGACAGGTAAGGAATGAATCCCGCATTTATATTTAAGCCTACGTTCATTTGGAAATAGTTACAGTGGTGCCAGTGGTAATTCATCTGGTGGTCAAATTTATTCACATGTTCTGCCATCCTGAAAAATGGGCTGTGGCAGAACATGTGGATAAATCTGACCACCAGATGAATCACGATTCAGTGAATGTGCTAGTGACAGAGTCACATACATCTAAGAAAGAAAACAATTGTATAAATAGAAAAACAGATATTAACCATTTGAGTGCGATCTACTCTTATTCATTGTCTTTAGATATCAATCAAAATTGACAACAATGTAATATCAAATAATAGTTCTTCTCAACATTACCGCCATCTGATAACATCAGTTGGTACTAATCTAACAGTCGGCACCACTGTACCTATTTCCAAGTGACACCCGTCAGGTGTCGTTGGCCTAAATGTAATTATATTTATATAATTTTAAACAATGCTTATGTGGTTGTAGTATCTTTGAACTTCGTTTTATTCCTTGATCTACGTTTTTTTTGTATCTACTATTGGTTTTTTTCATCTATTGTAGTCTCCCTGATAATGGAAATAAACATTTCCGAAAGCTTAGATAAAACTTAACGAGTTTACTTTTTCTTTGCTGCTCACCACAATATCTCTAGTTTTGTATATATTTAAACTTCTTCAATTTTTTCTACCAAAAATATCTATCGCAAAATGAACGAACTTGGAGTCAATTCCTACGCCCCATTAGATATAATAATGAGATTCCCCATACTTACTTATATTATCTCAACTCCCAGGGTGAAGGTTAGTCACACTCTCTCTTTCGAAAAATGAATATGAATGTTTTCTCATATAATATTTACATATTATAAGGGCAGCTGCTGTCATCAGGGTATATGCAGAAAAATTATATTTTTTGACACATAACACCAATTTTGATAGTGTTCCTATATTAGACAAATGTAGGCACTGGTCTCTATTTCTTCAGTCACCATTAGTATTCGAGACTTCGTTTCAGCCTTTGGTATTTTTGGAATAACTTTTTTTCTCAATATAAATAAAATAGCACTCTATGTTTATTGTCTGGAATGACATTAAGTGATAAAAAAAAAATTAAATGACTTTGCTTCTCAATTAAAATGATTTGACTGAACTCATTTTCAATTTACTCGACTATAGTTCCGAATGATACAAAAAATAACTTACATACGTCTATTAACAAAACAGTATCACAAATTGTATTACAGCTCGAAGCTTGTCGAATAAATGATTTCGACCACTCACATTTTGAGAATTCAAGAAACTAACAGCTTCTAACTACTGATAATCAACGTATTCAAATAGAAGAGCTCATAATTCTTATAGTTGAGGCCTTCCGAAACTAGTCTTGACTTTAAAACAAGACTATCCTTTATAGTTTGTTATGAATACCATGGCATGTGCATGAGGTTCACCCCGCAATCTAGTAATCAAAAGCTATGTGCCAAATTAGTTTTTCTAATTACAAGCCAGCGACTTATCCCCGTATTCGGCGTTCCTGCCATTCCTCTCCCAATTCCAAATGATATTCCCATTTTCTACGGACGAATTTTAGTGTCGACACTCGGAAAAAATGACAGATTTATACATAGCCCCCGAACTGGCTTACAAAACAAGATTTCACGATTTTTACTCCCGTTTGAATTTCGTGATACTTGCCTTGGCCATTGTTTCGAATAAAAATATTTCCGATAATTTTGAGGCTTAGCTGACAACATCCACCAGGCTCGCGCATTCCTGAAGAAACAAAGTTCTGGGACGCTTTCACGTCCCATGCGAGAGACCCGATTCGGCCCCCAAGGAAGACTACTCGATCTTCCAATATTTAGATGCCGACAAGCTAAACCGACGCTTTTCTCTGCATCTTGATTGGTCAAAAATTCTACCCATGGTCAGGAATACAAGTCAAGGTGTACCTTGGCTTCTCTTGCATTCTGTCGACTTGACAGAATTCATTCGCCGAGTTGAATCAATGGTGCTTTGTTGAACATTCTCAGACGATGACATTAGCAACATTGTTTCATATCTTTAACGGGCGAAATACAGGGTGTTTCTTAAGTACGTGTAGAAAATTAGGGAGCATGTTACTGACGTCAAAATAAGAAGAAAAAATCCCATAAACACATGTCCGCAAGTAATTCGTTTCTGAGATACAGGGTGTCGAAGTTGAATTTTATTTTTATTTTTCATGAATATATTTCAAAATAATTGTGATATTCAAGGAAAGTTTGGTATCTGGCAGTATTTTTCAATGACAAAATCAAATTTGTTGTTAGTTTGTCTCTTTCGTGGGGGTGGCGCCACCTACATATCCTCTCAGTCATTTGAAATGTCATAACTTTTTTGTACGTACCTGTATGACGTTTTCTAGTGGAAAAATCGCGTTTTCTAACATTTCTGTGTGAAAAATATATTCTTGGTAGAGGTCGCTGCGAGCAAATGTTTTTGAGTTATTGGGATTTGAAATAATCGATGCAAGTGATTTTAAATGACAAGATTTGTAAATTCAAATTCAATTCAGTAAAAGAAATTATTTTTCTTCAATTTCATTTCAAAATAGGAATCGGGTGTTATTACAATTTGATACTAATAATAATAACAGTTATGAAGACCAATTCAATACTAAAACAGTTAGTTGTGGGTAATAATTGAAGTCATTGTTCAAAATGACCACCTTGCACCATTATGCATACGTCGGCTCGTCGACTCATGGACCCACGTACACGTTCCATTAGACCTGATGTATTTCGGATAGCGTCACATCCAGCAATGATTCGTTAACGAAGTTGTTCTTTGGTTTCTATCGGCACCGTATAAAATAGGGCCTACAAGCGACCCCACAAAAAAAATCGATTGGATTTAAATCCGGGGGCCAGAATTGATTTGAAACTTCAGCTACTCGACCAATCCATCTATTGCTGAATCGCTGATTTAAAAATTCACAAAGTAAAATGCGCTGGCGCTCCATCATACATAAACCATATTCTTTGTCCCAGTAAAAGTGGAATGTCTTCAAGTAATTCAGGCAAAATATTTTCAAGGAAATTATGGTGAGAATTTCCATTAAGAGTTCCTGGAAAAAAGTGGGGACCAATAAAATAATCCCCAACAATACCAATCCACACGTTCGATGAAAACTGGTGTTGAAACCTGGACTGAACTATTGCGTGAGGGTTCTCGTCACACAACATATGATTATTATGAAAGATCATGATGGCGTTCTTTGAAAAATTTGCCTCGTCAGTGATCAATATATCTGCAGTAAATCGAGGGTTTTGTGCATTTTTCTGCAGTATTCATTGGCAAAATGGGGTAGGAAACCACGGGGCAACAATGCTTGGACACGCTGTTGTGATAAGGATACAACTGATTTATTTGAGGATTAATCAAACTAATTTGTGATGTACGTTTAGATTTTGCGCAATTTTTCTTGTGCTTGTCTGTGGATCTTCTTCGATTGCCTGAAGAACAGCTTCTTCAACTTCTGGTATCCTAAAAGTCAACGGGCTGCCACTGGAGCTTTTTTAAAGAATCCAGACTCCATAAGCCGCTGAAAAAGGTTTCTGAATGTCTGGTGATTCGGCGCTCGATGATTAGGGAATCTTTCATTATAAATACGTCTAGCCTCGTAGCAATTGCCATCGGCAAGACCGTACACGTAAATCATAGTAGCCATTTCGCTATTGGTGTATGCTGCTATTTGAAGAAGATTGGAATACAAATACAGAAACCAACTTCACTGTCACAAGAACGGATTGAAATGACATGACAAGTACTCACCTGAATGTTATTTATTGAAATCGGAAAAGAGTCCAAAAAAACCTATGTAACAAAAAACAAGAATCATTTTTTGACTACATTCAAGTAATGAATGTAGAAGACCATTGAATGAAAGAATACAAATGCATTGGCGTATCTTTTCCGATATTTACTACTTGGAAGCGACTAACGAGCCCCACGGAAATAATTCAAATGCCTCGATCATTTCAAATTCCAATAACTCGAAAACAGTTGCTCGCGGCGACCTCTACCGAGAATATATTTTTTACACACAAATCGATTTTTCCATTAGAAAACGTTATACAGATACGTACAAAGAAGTTATGACATTTCAAATTACTAAAAAGACATGTAGGGGGCGCCACCCCCACGAAAGAGACAAACTAACATCAAATTTGATTTTGTCATTGAAAAATACTGCCAGATACCAAACTTCACTCGAATATCACAATTATTTTCACAAAAAATACAAATAAGAATTCAACTTTGACACCCTGCATCTCAAAAACGAATAACTTGCGGACATATATTTATAGGAACTTTTCTTCTTATTTTGACGTCAGCAACATTCTCCTAAATTTTCTACACGTACTTGAGAAACACCCTGTATATTGACGTCGAAATCTCACCGAATTTCTATGTACCGGAATAGAAAGTCTTTTTATCAATTTATTCACATACTTGAAATTGAAATTTATGAAATTCGAAAAATAAAATCTCACCAATAAAAAAAAACAATAACACCTACAGGGTGTTACACAAGCTCAAACATAATCACTGCTTCGTTTGAGACATTGCACCAAAATGTGTTTTTCTCCTTCTTTTGGGCTCCACGAAGTTTTTTTTGTTATAGTAATATACTTCGAAGAGGTAGAATAGTGAATTTGGTGCAAGTCACCTCAAATCATCTGTTGATATAAATTAGTATCGATTATTTAAAACAACATATCAATTCAATCTTGAAACAATACACATACATTGGGGGAATAATGCTTCCTTCCTTTATCCTTCAGCTGTAACTGGACGAAAACACAGAAATCTCAATGAAAAATAGGAACGGGTGACAATATATCGTTGAATAAAGGGCTGGAAATTATGCCCTTGGGATCAACAACGTACCAGTGAACCCTAATGGTGTACATGAATATTACATCAATGCCCTTTTTAATGAACCGGACTTATCCAGTTCACTAGAACACCACTCTTCTTATAGAGGGCAGGCCAGGACGCTGTTGATTTTCTGAAAATTAGGCAAATTAAGCATGGCTCTCTCCATAATGGAATTAGGGGGTGAGCCCAAATATGAATGAACCTCCATGTAAATTTAGGGTGAAAAATAAAGCTCTGAAGCTCTCTGACCATCGTCCTCAATTCACAGAATTTGCATGATTGACTTAATTTAGACCCTGGCATATGAAAAGAGGACATTTGGAGGTTTGCCATCATTTACTGATGTACGTCAAATACTCATTGAAATACTTGACAAATATTTCTATTTTGAAAAGGGAAACATTCTCAATTCAATCAATCAATCAATCAATCAATATTTATTTCCATTTTTTCGACATAGTTTACATGTATTGGAATTGTCATTTAGTTAGTACAATTACATTAGTATATCTAAATAAAAAATTAGTATAGCTAAATAAAAAATTACATTAGTATATCTAAATAAAAAATTACACTTAAAAACAAGAATGTATATATATAAAAAAAGACATGCATAGTATATATAGAAACCAACAATAGACTAATAAAAATATCAAAAAAGAAACACTTTCGTCAAACATAATTATCACAAAGTCTAATTATCACAAAGTCTAGTTTTGTATAAAATCACCTATACTATAAAAACATTCTTTCAATAAAAAATTCTTCAACTCATGTTTGAATGAAGAAAATATGTTAATACCCTTCAGTTCTTCCGGAAGATTGTTAAATATTTTGAGTCCAATATGATCAGGAGCACATGAATTTATTTTTTTTCGAGCTAAATTAACATGAAAATGGTGCTTGTTCCTTGTTTCATAACCATGAATATCAGAATTTCGTATAAAAGTTCCCTTATTTTTGAAAACATGGACACAGGTTTCGAAAATGAAGAGGCATGGAAGTGTCAAGATACAAAATGTTTTGAAAAATGTTCTACACGATTCTCTGTCAGAGATTCTTGCGATACATCTCAAGATTCGTTTTTGTCCAATAAATTGAATATTGATAGAAAGATTTTTCTGTGAATTGAAAAATCCACGATTAAAATGAAGTTATTTTTTGTGAATGTTCTTAATTCAGACTGGAATAGAAAATCAAATAACTATCTGAATGAAAATGCAAATTTTCAATTTCAGATTTTTTTCTTTTGAGTTAGGGCCTTTTCAGAATATCTATCAGATGTAGTTCAATGTCCAGCGTGGCTTTAGCCGGGGAAGTAGTTGTTTTCTGTTAGACATTCACAAAAAATAACTTCATTTTAATCGTGGATTTTTCAATTCACAGAAAAATCTTTCTATCAATATTCAATTGAGAATGTTTCCCTTTTCAACATGAATACCCCACAAGAGGTTATCTTGACGATGGAAGATAGTGACTAAAGTTTATCTTTCAGTCGCAGATGATTCCACATCTGATCTTATGAACATCCTGTTTATATTTTCAACAAATCAATTTCTATTTTCTATATATAAGTAAGAAACATATTTCTATTCATATGTTTACGTTAATATTTCAATGGACTCGTTATCATTGAGTGGAACAGGTATTGAATAGAATTGTTCTGAATGAATTAAAATGATCAGTATAAAAACAAATTGAAGTTGACGTATCGAAGGGCAAACACACACCTTAGCTTTTCATTATTTCACATCTCAACACCGTCTCACTATTTATTGAGCTGGTACTCGGGCCGTTTCAGAATAATTTTCCCATGTGATGGGAAAGGGAGGAATTCGATGAATCTGTTGGATTACAATTAGAACGGGTCTGTTCATATATAATGTCTATACAGGGTGTTAGGTAATAAGTGTCCGATATTTTACAGGACGATTCCTCAGTTATTTATAAGGTGAAAAGTTCAGATAGGTATGGGTCCGCAAGGCCTTCATTTTTTATATACAGGGTGTTGAAAATTAATTTTCATTTTGTTTTTTTGTAAATAATGTCGATATTTGGATGAAAATTGGCATTTGGGGATTTTTTAATATGATAAATTGAAATTTGATCTTAGTTCGGCCCTTAGCTGTAGGGGGCGCCGCCTACAGGTCTTTGTCTCTTTTGGGGGGTGGGGGGGTCACAACTTTGTCGTGCATGTATGTATCACATTTTCTAGGAGAAAAATCGATTCCCCTATCATTTTTACGTGAAAGAGGTATGCTTTTCGAGAGTCGTTACAAGCAGCCAGAAAGTAAAACAATTTTGAAAACTTTTTTTTATTCAACATAAAAACATTTCAAACGCTAATTTTCAAACAACAATAAACAACGGAATACTAGATAATAAATCTAAATCAAAATCACAATAAATATTCGAAATGTCCACCTCCTGCCTGTATGCACGCATCCACTCTTCTTTCATTGATTCGCGCACTCTTTGGAAAATTCCTGGAGCTTTTTGAATCATTCTACCAGAGTTGATTATTCGATTACTCAATTCTTCCTCATTTTGGATAGGTGTCTGGTGAATTGAGGCTTTCAGGTGTCCCCACAGGAAAAAATCCAAACTGTTAAGGTCTGGTGACCTAGGGAGCCATGGTTGATACCCTCCCCGACCTATCCAACGGATGCCGGAAGTTTGATCTGAAAATTGTCGCGCTCGGATGCTGAAATGTGCCGGGGCATCGTCATGCATACACCACATTTTATTTCGTAGTCTAAGCGGCACATCTTCCAGTAAAATAGGCAGATATTCTTCAAGAAAATGACGATATCTCTCTCCGTTTAATCTTTCCGGAATGCAGAATGGACCTACAAAATAATCTCCAAGGATTCCTGCACACACGTTAAGAGAGAACTGTTCTTGGAAATGTGATTCCTGTATCGCATGGGGGTTTTCCTCTGACCACAAATGATTGTTGTGGAAATTGCGTATAGCGGTGCGAGAGAAATTTGCTCCGTCGGTAAACAGGATTTGATTTTCAAATGAAGGATTTTGAATAAGGCATTGGAAAAACCAACGACAGAAGTTGATACGTAACGGAAAGTTACGAGGGAGTAGTGCCTGAACTCTTCGAATATGGTAGGGATATAACAAATTATCAATTGAAATTTTCCATACCAGAACATGAGAAATGTTTAACGTCAGCGCTATTTTTCTGAAGCTTGTTACCGGGTGTTCTCCTACCAGATTAAGAACTGCTTCCTCGGTTTCTGGGGTTTTTACCGTCCGATGTGGGGTTCTCACCGACAGATGACTAGCTGTCTCAAAAGTTTTGCGGTTCGGATATTATTTTTGACATGACACCCCAAAAAAACCATTGGAATAAACTAGCCTACTTGATTCTTTTATTTTCAAAGAGTTCGCGAATCAATGAGAAGAAGATTGGATGCATCGATTAATTTAAATCAAAATATCTCGAAAACGGCTGCTTGTAGCGACTTTTGAAAATCATACCTTTTTCACGGAAAAATGATGGAGGAATCAATTTTATTTCTAGAAAATGTGATTAATTCATGCACGACGAAGTTGTGACTCTTCAAAAGAGACAAATACCTGTAGGCGGCGCTCCCTACAATTAAGGGACAAACTTAGATCAAATTTGAATTTCTCATATTGAAAAATCCCCAAATACCAATTTTTGTCCAAATATCGACATTTTAAAAATTATTTACGAAAAACCAAAATAAAAATAATTTGTAACACCTATATATATATACCAAATTAGGCCTTGCGGACCCATGCTTATATGAACTTTTCACCTTAAAATAACTGAGGAATCGTCCTGTGAAATATTGGACACTTATTACATGACACCCTATATATATATATATATATATATATATATATATATATATATATATATATATATATATATATATATATAGTGTTGAAGAAGGGTAGTCTCGTGACTGGACTAGTTGAAAATAACTATGAATTTGAAATAAACTTTGTAGAAAGGATATTCCTTGAGGTTGCAGTCAAAATAATGGCCTATGAGAAAAAGTAAAACTCTTTCTTATTTAGTCAAGCTTTCGATATATATATATTTGGCTTGTTTTTCTTGGGTTTTAGGTTCGTGGATCTGACTTTCATAAATCAATTACAACTTAGTTTTGGTATAACACGTGTAATTCATACGTTTCTACGTTTCGACGGGAGGATCCTCGTCTTCATCAGGATTACAAACATTACAACTCTTCAAACATAGGATTCGTTTGGACCTTCTTAGTTTGTTATGGTTTTTTGTTAACAAGTTAGTGATTGAGTTGTTTACTTTACGATCCAATTTTGTTTGAACTCTTATAAACTTGAAACTTATGGGAAACGTTATCTGGTATGTATACTTCAGTTTTTAAAAAAATACTCACAGATTGTATACATATTGGAAAAACGAACGTGTATAACTTTAAATTCCAAATAGCTTTTCTAAAAACTGAAAACACACTTTTGACTGACAAACTTGTAAAAATGCTTGGGACAGCTTCTGTAATTCCCGATAGTATGGGTGAAAAAGAAAAAAACTTATTCATAACGGTACAGAAAATAACAACCTTGCAACTCATGCCAGATATATATTTGTAAATTGATTAGTTCTGGGACATTTTCTTGGGTTTAATGTATGATTCCGGTACAATTGTATAGTTCCAGATCAGTGTAGACGGTTACTTCATGTTACTGAATACACCGTACGAATACGAGAAAATGTAGCGTAATTGAGTGATAGATAGATAAATAGAATATATGGATAGATTAGATGATATATATTACCTGTTTTACCATTGTAATATTCCATGTTTTACGTGTACATTCGATACCGATCTTTACAGTTAAGTCGTCCAAGACAAACTGTCTTTTCCCACTTCGGTGTATGGTACAATGTGTATCAAGATTCGCTGATGTCTCATTCATTATGGTTTCAGTATACCCGCGATTATTTTGTTTCTGAACCGCAAGATGACGTATGCGCTGACGGTCTTAGATAAAAATGGCGGTCCTGTAGAAATACAAATTATTCACGGGAATCTATTCGTTGATATAGTTTTCTGTACAATAACAAAACAGGATGCGCTGTTATTAAGTCAGGTACATTAAGTTTCGAAAGCGATAGTCAGTCATGGGAGAAAATTAAATATTGTTCCTAAATCCCGTTAATTACCGAATGCTGATATGTCTGTGATCTGTTATTACCCGAGGAAATTGTCGACGATATTCGTTCGGGATACTTTGATTTGGGATAACCAGGACGTTCCAAAATTATTCGTTTGGAATCAAAATATAGATGCTGTTACAAATTCGATTCTCACTAAACAGATCTCAGAAACAGTTAGAGATATAGATGCAATCAAATTGGAGAAAAGTTACACAATTATTTGCTGAATAAAATGAGAATAAAATGTTTCAAATTGTAGTAGATTTTTTCCGAGCCAATCATTGCAGATAGGAATAATCGGAAAGTCATTGCCACTTTCAAATACCTAGAAAGTGATGACTAATCGGTGCATTCATAAATATATGAATTCTGAGTGGAGATTATGATTGTTTCTGTCGAACATAAAAAATTCAAGATGGTGTACGAGTTTTGTGATTCATTGTCCAATACTATTCAAAATTCTATTGGTATACAGGGGCATCTAGACAACGTCAGACTTGCTCACGGATCCAGGTGAATTTGAAAGATGGGGGCCACTTGGAATCAATCAATGAAAAATTGCCCTCATTTATTATACACCTAGGAGGTGAACAATAGGAGTTTGCCAATATATTGTTAACGCCACTGTATATATTGCCACGATTGATTGATGATTTTTGGAGCCTTTACCAATTTCAATGGAATTGTCACCTACGGAGTGGAATACTCATTCCCCTGTGTTATGAGGCTTGGGGTTGTGACTACAGATAATGATTTTGAAAATACTCTGTGACTCTCAGAATGACAGAACATGAATCCAAAATCTAGGTGACGTAGGGTCAATGAAATAGAAAGTTGTTTAAGTGGGGTTAGTGGCGAAAGTTTGACTCGAATCTAATTATTTCCAGTACAAAAATGGCTAATAATATGAAACCCTTTTATTAATAATTATAGTATCGTTAATTTCCCGAGTATTGCATTGCCTCAGCACAATATCAAGCCTCATAACACAGGTGAACAAATAGTCCACTCCATAGGTGACAATTTGCATTGAAATTGGTAAGGGCTCTGAAAATCAATCTTAGCAATATAGACAGTGGCGTAAACAATATATAGGCACAAATATTGATCACCTTCTAGGTGTTACGACAGATGAGGGCAATTTTTCATTGATTGTGATGACTCTTATGGATGGCAAGTAATGGAATGTTGATTGCAAGTGGCAGCCATCTTTAAAATTCACTTGGAGCAAGTCTCGACACTGTCTAGGTGCGCTTATTTCAAATAATTTTTGATTATTCAGCTTGATCCCTTCAGGCCTCATTTTGCGAAGGAACCTTATACATTTTGAGACATTTTACTCACATTTTGAATCCAAAAGAACACCTACCTACCTACTTGTTGCACTGATGCAAGTAATAGCTTATCTTATCTCTTCTAATCACGAAAGAATTTCACTTTGAAAAAGAAAACATTTTCAATTGGATTTTTAATAAAAATAATTTTCTGTGAATTAAAAAATCCACGATAAAAATTAAGTAATTTTTTGTGAATGTCTAACAGAAAACATCTAGTTTTGCGGCTATAGCCACGCTGGACATTGAACTACATCTGACAGATATTCTGGAAGGACGCGTACCCAGAAGAAAAATCTGATATCGAAAATTCGCATTTTCTTCCCGAAAGTTATTCATCTATTCCAGTCTTAATTAGGATGACTACACATATGATTTTATGAACATCCCGTTCATATTTTCCAACAAATCAATATATCATACCCCATGACAGCTTTTAATGTCAAAAAAATCGAATTGTCTCTCCAAAAGAAATGTTTCTACATTTTTCCTTCTTTGAAAAGTGAGATTGCTTCTAGAAAATGTGTTTTCCATTCCTCCCAGTCTTTCTGTTGATCGTGGAAGCGTGGAACACATTTTCGTCGACAAAAATGTATTGAAGACCTAGTGAATGCGATGCCTCTCTTGCGTCAATGATACAAATTATTTCTGGGGAGTACTCTGTTTTGGAAAACATTCTTCTTTGCCTCATTTATTTATATGAGTTCCTAATTAAGACTGGAATAGAAAATCAAGTAACTATCTGAATGAAAATGCAAATTTTCAATTTCGGACTTTTCTTCTGAGTTAGGGTCCTTTCAGAATATCCATCAGATGTAGTTCAATGTCCAGCGTGACTTTAGCCGGTGAAGTAGTTGTTTTCTGTTAGACATTCACAAAAAATTACTCCATTTCTATCGTGGATTTTTCAATTCAAAGAAAATTATTTTTATTCAATAGAGATTGTTTTCCTTTTCAACATGAATACCCAACAAGAGGTTATCTTGAACGATGGAAGATGGTGACTGAAGTTCATCTCTCAGTCGCAGATGATTCCACATCTGATTTCATGAACCTCCTGTTGATATTTTCAAATAAATCAGATTTTCACTATTTTGCACAAGCCTTCGTACACCCCCGTGAAAGTTGTAATGCAAAAAACCGGGAAATATTTCCTTTGTTTATAGTCTAAAGAAAGGGATGTCCTGGAACTAATCTAAACATATATGTATTTTTATATGTCTAGGTTTTTCTTTTCCCAGAAGTACCGTTGTATCAAAAGATATATTAACAGGACGGTTATGTACGTAGCGGCTAGCGGCGCAAGAATATTGTAACAGAACATAAATATTATATTAACACTAACGAGTGAAATATACGAATTATTATAATACGCTTTATTAGTGTTTTAGTTTCTTCATTATATTCTCGCTTTGGTGATTTTGTTTTATTAAACAAATGTGTCCATTACCGACTTAATTTTGATGATATGTTTGGTGTTTTTTTTTTCATATTATTGGCAACTCGAGGGAAAAAAGCATTGTTGGAAGTTGCAAGATAGTTAAAATGAAATGAAAAAAAAGTATTTTTTCTGATTCGAAGATTCTTCATACTCGTATCATGAAGCTTACTTTGGGAAAGAAAAAGTATGAATGATACATGGAAATCGACAATTATTGACGGGTTTCGGAGTTACAATCTATAACATAGAAAAGCTTGTCCTGACTGATTTGTCATCGCCGAGCTAAAAACGCAGAAGTGAGAAACGTGACATTGAGAAACCATGTCAAGAAACATGGAGGAATAATTTTTCTTGACAAAAAATCTTTTCAATCAATATAGAGTTTTTCTCGACTTATAACCTTCCACAATCCAAATTTAAAAAATATATAAAAGTGTACAAGGCAAACTTTTTTGTTCCTTGATTTTTTTCTCAAGTTTCTATTTGATTTCAATTGTTTGTCAGTTTGGGTCAAACCTTTAATTTGAAATTTCACCTACTTCCAATTATCCAATCGATTGGAGACTTGGCAGGCGTTCATATATGGGTGACAATGCATTATGACATTTTCATAAGAAAAAAAAGATCGGTTTTGAATATACACGTGAAACCGAATATTGCGATGGTAAAACAGGTATTATCTTTCATCTATCTATCTAATCTATCTATATATCTATCTATCTATAAATTACGCTACATTTTCTTGTACTCGTACCGCGTATTTGGTAACATAAAAAACAGTCTACAAGTGTAATGGAATCATACATTAAACCTAAGAAAATGTCCCAGAACTAACCAATTTACAAATATATATCTGGCATGTATTGCGAGATTGTTATTTTCTGTTCTATAATGAATATTTCTTTTTTTCACCGATAGTCAATGATGATTTCATATAGCTGTAACTCTATACTATTGGGATGATAGTAACTGTCCAAGCATGTTTACAATCATGTGTGAAAAAATGCTGCTCACAAGTGAAACGGTAAAAAAAAAACAACTATTTCAATGGATTCTTGGAGCAATTCCACTTGTTGGTCTTGTATTTCAAATACTCACCATTGTCCCTCCGTATGTCAGTTCATCAATCAGAAGTGTGTTTTCAGTTTTTCGAGAAACTATTTGGAAATTAAAATTATACACATCGTCTTTCAAATATGTATACAATCTGTGAGTATTTCACCAAAAACTGATGAGTATACATACCAGATAACGTTTCGCATGAATATCGAGTTTATGAGTGTTCAAATCAGAATGAAGTATGCTATGTTTCGCTTAATGGTTCAGATATGAATAAAAATTATTCAACATTTTCTAAAGGTGGGTTTTCATTAAAATGCATTTGAAATAAAAAAAGACGACATCTTGCGGTTTAGGAACGAAATAATCGCGGGTATACTGGAACCATAATGAACGAGACATCAGCGAATATTAATAGATATCACATTGTAGCATACACTCGAGCGGGAAGAGACCGTTAGTCTTGAACGACTAAACGGTAAAGATCGGTAATGAATATACACGTAAAGCAAAATATTATAGAGGTAAAACAGATAATCTATATCATCTATCTATCTAATCTATCTATCTATCTACAAATTACGCTACATTTTCCCGTACTGGTACCGCGTATTCAGTAATACATAAGAAACAGTCTGCACTGATATGGAACTATACAATTGTCCCGGAATGATACATTAAACCCATGAAAATGTCCCAGAACTAACCAATTTACAAATATATATCTGGCATGTATTGCGAGATTGTTATTTTCTGTTCTATAATGAATAAGTATTTCGTTTTTTCACCGATAGTTAATGATGATTTCATATAGCTGTAACTCTATAGTATTGGGGTGACTGTCCAAGCATTTTTACAATCATGTGTGGAAAAATGCTACCTCACAAGTGAAATGGTAAACACGTTAATTAATCAACTATTTCAGTGGATTTTCGGAGCAATTCCACTTGTTGGTCTTGTCTTTCAAATACTCACCATTGTCCCTCCATAAGTCAGTTTATCCATCAGAAGTGTGTTTTCAGTTTTTCGAAAAATGATTTGGAAATTAAAATTATACACGTTTTTTTTCCAATATGTATACAATCTGTGAGTATTCTACCAAAAACTGATAAGTGTACTGTAGTATACATACCAGATAACGTTTCCCATAAATATCGAGTTTATGAGTGTTCAAATCAAAATGAAGTATACTATTTTTCACTTAATGGTATAGATATGAATAAAAATTATTCAACATTTTCTAAAGGTAAGCTTTCATTAAAATACATTTGAAGAAAAAAAATACCGTCAGAGTCTACGACATCTTGCGGTTCAAAACAAAATAATCGCGGGTATACTGGAACCTTAATGAACAAGACATCAGCGAATATTGATAGATATCACATTGTAACATACACTTAAGCGGGAAGAGACAGTTCCTCTTTGATCACTGAGCGGTAAAGATCGGTATTGAACAGAATATTACATTGGTAAAACATCAACATATCATCTATCTATCTATGAATTATGCTACATTTTCTCGTACTCGAACCGCGTATTCAGTAACGTAAAAAACTGTCTACATTGATCTGGAACTATACAATTGTCCTTGAATCATACGTTAAACCCAAGAAAATGTCCCAGAACTAACCAATTTACAAATATATATCTGGCATGTATTGCCAGATTGTTATTTTCTGTTCTATAATGAATAAGTATTTCCCCTCTTTTTCACCGATAGTTGATAATGATTTCATATAGCTATTGGGATGACAGTAACTGTCCAAGCATCATGTGTGAAAAAATGCTACCTCACAAGTGAAACGGTAAACGCGTTATTTACACAACTATTTCAATGGATTCTTGGATCAATTCCACTTGTTGGTCTTGTATTTCAAATACATTGTCTCTCCGTATGTCAGTTTATCAATCAGAAGGGTGTTTTCAGTTTTTCGAAAAACTATTTGGAAATTAAAATTATACACGATTGTTTTTGCATATGTATACAATCTGTGAGTATTTTACCAAATACTGATAATTATACATTCCAGATAACGTATTCAATAAATATCGAGTTTATGACTGTTCAAATCAAAATGAAGTATACTATTTTTCGCTCAATGGTTTAGATATGAATAAAAATCAATTCAACATTTTCTGAAGGTAAGCTTTCATTAAAATGCATTTAAAAGGAAAACAAACTTTAATTTCTACAGGACGGCCATTTGTATCCAAGACCGTCAGCGCATACGACATCTTGCGGTTCAGAAACTGAAACCTTAAAGAACGAGACATCAGAGAATATTGATAGATATCACATTGTATCATACACTGAAGTGGAGAGAGACAGTTTGTCTTAGACGACTGGACGGTAAAGATCGGTATGGAATATAAACGTAAAACAAAATATTACAATGGTAAAACAGGTAATATCTATCATCTATCTATCTAATCTATCTATCTATCTTTGATTGGCGCTACATTTTCTTGTACCCAGTAATCAGAAACATGAAAATCTGTCTATACTGATCTGGAACTATTCAATTGTCCCGGAATCATACATAAAACCGAAGAAAATGTCCCAGAACTAACCGGTTTGCAAATATATAACTGGCATGTATTGCGATATTGTTATTTTCTGTTCTATAATAAGTAAGTATCATGTGTGGAAAAATGCTACCTCACGAGTGAAATGTATAATCGTTAATTTCTCAACTATTTCAATGAATTCCTGGGGATACTTCACTTGTTGGTCTTGCATTTCAAATACCCACAATTATCTCTTCGTATGTCAGTTTGTCAATCAGAAGTGTGTTTTCAGTTTTTCAAAAAACTATTTGGAAATTAAAATTATACACGTTTGTTTTTCCAATATGTATACAATCTGTGAGTATTTTACCAAAAACTGATAAGTATACATACCAGATAACGTTTCCCATAAGTATCGAGTTTATGAGTGTTCACATCAAGATGAAGTAGACTATTCTTTGCTTAATGGTTTAAATATGAATGAAAATGAATTCAACATTTTCTAACGGTAAGCTCTCATTAAAATGCATTAAAGAGGAAAAAACTATGTCTACAGGACGGCCATTTGTATCCAAGACCGTCAGCGCCTTGCGGTTCGGAAACAGAATAATTGCGGGTATACTGAAACCTTCACTTCAGTGAATCTTGATAGATATCATATTGTACCATCAATTGAAGTGGAAAGAGACAGTTTGTCTTGGACTATCGAACACTAAAGATCGGTATTGAATATATACGTAAAACATAGATTACTACAATGGCAAAACAATTAATATCTATCATCTATATATCTACCAAATACGCTACATTTTCTGTTACCATACCGCGTATTCACTAACATAAAAATCTGTCTACACTGATCTGGAACTATACAATTGTCCTGGAATCATACATTAAACCCAAGAAAATGTCCCAGAACTAATCAATTTACAAATATATATCTGGTATGTGTTGAGACATTGTTATTTTCTGTTCTATAATGAATAAGTATTTATTTTTTTCACCGATTGTAAATGATGATTTTATATAGCTGTAGCTCTATACTATTGAGATGACAGTAGCTGTCCAAGCATTTTTAAAACCATCTGTGAAAAAATGCTACCTCACAAGTGAAATGGTAAAATAGTTATTTCATCAACTACTTTATATGGTGGCGATTAATCCTCGAGATATTTTAACGCGAGAGCGAATCGAGCGCGTTAATGTTCGAGATTATTAATCGCCGTTTCAATATACGAGTTGATTAGAAATTTTTTTCATCGACATTCGAATAATATTCAAATCCGAGTATGTGTAGTTGCCTATAATACAATTATACATTAATGGACCAAATCGACCATTTACAGATAATTAGTGGTCGATTTTGGTGTAAGTTTGGTTGCATATATCACAAGCATGCATTAAAAGATACCTAGAAGGTTGATAGGAGTCATTAGCGATCGATTTCATGTGGATTAAACAGACTCGTTGATACGAGGTCGCCAGAAAACGTTATTTACTCAACTATTTCAATGAATTGTTGGTCTTGTATTTCAAATACTCACTATTGCCCCTTCGTATGTCAGTTTGTCAATCAGAAGTGTGTTTTCAGTTTTTCGAAAAACCATTTGAAAATTAAAATCTGTCAGTATTTTACCAAAAACTGATAAGTATGCATACCCGATAACGGGTCCCTTAAGTATCATGTTTGTGAGTGTTCAAATCAAAATGAAGTATACTATTTTTTGCTGAATGGTTAAGATAGGAATAAAAATGAATTCAACATCTCCAAAGGGTAAGCTTTCATTAAAATGCATTTATAGAAAAAAAACTTCAATTTCCACAGGACGGCCAGTTGTATCCCAGCCCGTCAACGCCTTGCGATTCAGAAACAGAATAATCGCGGGTATACTGAAACCTTAATGAATGGGACTTCAGTGAATCTTGATAGATATCGCACATTGTACCATGCACTGAAGTGGAAAGAGACAGTTTTTCTTGGACGATTGAACAGTGAAGATCGGCATTGAATATACATGTAATACATATATTATTACAATGGCAAAACAACTAATACCTATCATCTATATATCCACCAAATACGCTACATTTTCTGGTACAGTACCGCGTATTCACTAGCATAAAAATCTGTCCACCCTGTGCCGGAATCATACATCAAATAAGGAAATGTCCCAGAACTAATCAATTTATAAATATATATCTGGTATGGGTTGCGAGATTGATAATTTCTGTTCTATAATGAATAAGTATTTCTCTTTTTCACCGATTCTGAATGATGTTTTCATATAGATGTAACTCTATACTATTGAGATGACAGTAGCTGTCCAAGCATTTTCACAAGCATGTGTGAAAAAAATGCAACCTCACAAGTAAAACGGTAAACACGTTATTTACTCAACTATTTCTATGAATTGCTGTAGCAAATTCACTTGTTGGTCATGTCTTTCAAACACTCACCATTGCTCCTTCGTATGTCAGTTTGTCAATCAGAAGTGTGTTATCAGTTTCTCGAAAAACCATTCTGAAGTTAAAATTATACACGTTCGTTTTTCCAATATGTATAAAATCTGTGAGTATTTTACCAATAACTGATAGGTATACATACCAAAGTTTCCCATAAGTATCATATGAGTGTTCAAATCAAAATGAAATATACTATTTTTCGCTAAATGGTTGAGATATGAATGAAAATTAATTGAACATTTTCGAAAGGTAAGTATTAAAATGCATCCAATAAGGAAAAAGTCTTTAATTTCTACAGGACGGCCATTTTTATCCAAGACCGTCAACGCCTTGCGGTTCAGAAACAGAATAATCGCGGGTATTCTGAAACCTTAATGAATGAGACTCCAGTGAATCTTGATAGATATCACATTGTACCATACACTGAAGTGGAAAGAGACAGTTTTTCTTGAACGATTGAACAGAAAAAATCGGTATTGAATATACATGTAATACATAGATTATTACAATGGCAGAACAACTAATACCTATCATCTATATATCCACCAAATACGCTACATTTTCTGGTACCGTACCGCGTATTCACTAACTTAAAAATGTATCTACACTGATCTGGAACTATACAATTGTCCTGGAATCATACATTAACCCCAAGAAAATGTCCCAGAACTAATCAATTTACAAATATATATTTAGTATGTGTTGCGACATTTTTATTTTCTGTTCTATAATGAGTAAGTATTTTTCTTTTTCACCGATTGAAATGATGATATCATATAGCTCCCTCCACCTCTATACTATTGAGATGACAGTAACTGTCCAAGCATTTTTAGAAGCATGTGTGAAAAATGCTCCTCACAAGTGAAGTAAAATAGTTATGTAATCAATTAGTGTATTAATTGTGGCGATTAATAATCGAGATATTTTAACGCGAGGCGAAGCGAGCGAGTTAATGTTCAGATCATTAATCCCATTTTAATACTAGTTGATTCAAAATCGTCGACCTCTTTCCTGGGGCCATGTGAAATTCTCGATATTAATTTCCTTCAACTAGGAGGAAACTTACAATATTTGGATTTTAAAATACATAAATTTGACAGCGCGAAGGTAATATGATTTGACATTTGAATAATATTCGAGTTGGTGTATGTTTAGTTTCCTATAGCACAATTATACATCAAAGGAATAAATCGACCATTTAAATGTTTTTAATGGTCAATTTTGGTGTATGTTTAGTTGCATATATCACAATTTTGCATCAAAAGATAAATTGAAGGTTAATAGGAGTCATTAACGATCGATTTCGTGTAGATTAAACAGACTCGTTAATACGAGGTCGCCGGAAATAGTTATTTAATCAACTAGTATATTAATGGTGGCGATTAATGATGGAGATATTTTGACGCGAGAGCGAAGCGAGCGCGTTAATGTTCGAGATCATCAATCGCCATTTCAATATACGATTTGAATACAAAATTTGTTCATCAACATTTGAATAATAGTTGAATTCGTTTATGTGCAGTTCCCCATACCACAATTATACATTAATGGACCAAATCGACCATTTACTGATTATTAATGGTCGATTTTGGTGTATGTTAGGTTGCATATATCACAATAATGCATTAAAAGTTAAATTGAAGGTTAATAAGAGTCATCAACGATCGATTTCGTGTAGATTAAACAGACTCTTCAATACGAGGTCGCAGGAAAACGTTATTTAATCAACTATTTCAATGAATTCCTGGAGCAATTTCACTTGTTGGTCTTGAATTTCAAATACTCACCATTGCCCCTTTGTATGTCAGTTTGTCAATCAGAAGAGAAACGGTAAAAACTTTATTGACTCAACTATTTCAATGAATTCATGGAGCAATTCCACTTGTTGGTCTTGTATTTCAAATCCTCACCATTGTCTCTTCGTGTGTCAATTTGTCAGTCAGACGTATGTTCTCCGAAAAACTATTTGGATATTGAAATTTTAAACGTTCATATTTCCAATATGTATACAATCTGTCAGTATTTTACCAAAAACTGACAATTATTCATACCAGATAACACGTTTCCTATAAATATCAAGTTCATGAGTGTTCAAATCAAAATGAAGTATACCTACTATTTTCCGCTAAATGGCTCAGATATGGATAAAAATTAATTAAGCGTTTTCTAAAGGTGAGCTTTCATTAAAATGCATTAGAAAGAAAAAAAAAACTGTAGACATATCAGGAGCAGATTCAAAAACTTGCCGCGTTTTCAGTTTGGTTTGGTATTCTTGCGTTTTTGGATATGTTGTAGGCGACACATTTGGAAAAACAAAATTTCTTTTTTATGCATTTCAATAAAAGCATTTCTTTTTCTTTCCATTCATTTTTGTTCAATTCTCCCCAGTCATTCATGAAATACGTCATCTTGAATTATCGGGTTTTAACAACAAATTCATCTCGAATTATTACGGAATCGAATCATAATCACAAAACTCGTTCATCATTTTGGAGCCGTTACCTTGAATCCCTAAAAACCAATTTTAAATAGAATCACGAAACTCGTCCGCTATATTGAGATGCTATCTTGAATTTTTCAACTTCGACAAAAAATTCATGAAGTCGCCATTTTGTTTTTTATCTAACAAAAATGTCATATTGCATATTATGAACCTGTGTCATTTCAAGTTAATCGGACGACTAGAAGTGGATCAAAATTCAATACAAGATTTGATTCAGACAGTGTGGGTTTAATAAAAGCGCGTAACAAGGCAAGTAAAACGAAAGATTGTAAAAAATGGCACTCATCTCAGGAATAATTTTCTACTCCATTATCGTAGGGTATTGCGCCAACTTTCGAAAACATCTCCTGTAGGTATTTAAGTTATAAAACATGAGTTCTCAATTCATGTCCTGGAAGTATTCATTGAACATAAAAAACTTCCGGGACGTCCCTGAACTATGCGTATTATATAAAAAACTTCCAGGACTGACCCGGAACTATACAGTTGTCCCTGAATCATACTTTAAACCAGAAAAAATGTCCCGGAACTCGTCAATCTACATACATATATTATATATATATATATATGAAAAACAATTCCGAGATATCACGATGAGGTACCAATGCGGTATAATTGTTGCGATATTTATTGGATTCAACTGTTGCTAAACTGTTGCCTTGTACAGTGTTGTTGCGATACCTAGTAGATCAAACTAATGCGATATCTTGAAGTATATGTCTCATGTGTACATGTACCTTGAGTATTAAGTTGATATAATAGCTGACCTGCGTGTAACTTGGATCTGTAAACAATGCTCGGACAACAGGGACACCGTTGATGGTAATCAATCAAATTCCACGTCAGTTTTGATCGATCTCAGTGGTAAATTAGAAATTGTTCATGAAAATATGAGCGGAGTGAAACAAAAACAATCCGAAGTTTTTATATCCTTACGGTGATAAATTATATGGATTCAACTCCCAAATGAAGGATGCCAAAAATATGATAAACTCAGTTAAGGGTATCAAACAAGGTATCTTGGACGTTAGGTCTGAATGTTCACCTCTAATGAATGAGTTCGAGATTCAAGAAAATAGGGAAGGACAAACATAATTGAGTTCGTGGAGTACCAGAAAGAAAAGAGATAAATCCTGTTGAAATTCCCAAAGTCATTTTCTATGGGTAATGTAACATTGAACGGTTAGTTGATTGAAATTGTTCACAGTGTTATGCAGTTTCCAATGCAGTTAAAGAAGAAACTTACACAAGAACAGCATTGTAAAGTTCACCTCCCATGCTATGGAAGACGAACTACTCGGAGCAATCCAAGAAAATAAATATATTACGACCCGACTTTCAAACTTTGTTGATGACCAACCTATTGACTTGAATGAGCACCTCTCTCTATACTGTGAAACATTGTATAAAAGAGCATGGGTCTTTTGCCAATCAAATAACTTCAAATTCCACTGGATTATACAAACATATTCAAAAGAGATTAAAATGGAGCAGTATCGTTTTCATGTGACAGATGATATTATTTTCACCGAATTGAAATAAGATGAAATTAATGAATGACATTGCCACGTAAACCAACTTTCGTCTTTAATAACAGTAAAACCGGATGGCGCGGCAAGGATCGTCAAATACTTCTCTTCATAAATATATTCCAAACTCCAAAGATCAAATATATACATAATATGGTCGCTTCTCTAGGCCAGAAGCAAAAATCACAGCTCTGTGATAATTATCACCAAATCAGAAACTATCCAGAAAATACATCCCCAAGACCTTGAAGAATGTATAGTATTCAACTATATCATATTCTTCTCGTGATCAACACCAAAAACATATCCAAATGCAGTGTAAGTGATATCAGAATATTTGAGAAACTTTTCACCCCAATGAACCAAATCCAATCCAAAAATATTTATTGTTCAACATTATTAAAATACATTTGACTTAACCTAATATATACACACTAATATACTACTATACATCATTCCTTAAAATTAATGTATGAACGTGGGCTTGCCCTCCTTATCGAAAGGCGAAGGACACGTCCTCGCTGGATGGCGATGGCACGGTATGTACTAGTCATAGTCATTAGGAATATTTCTTGTTGTATATGTAACTCTCCTCCTGCTCGCGCTTATGAGAGTATAGTCTTGTTATTTAATTTTGAGAATTTTCCGATAATTCCGTTCAGTTATTCCAGTCTGCGTATTTAGTTTGTGCGGTAGTTGTCTGGAAAAAGGTGGCGCAAAGCACAAACTTCACGTACCACCAAAAAACCAGCTCAAGAAAATTCTGTACAAGTTGGTGTTTGTAGTGTTTTATTTGTGTGGTTTTGCTTTGAGTGATTTTTGTGTTGGGTTTAGTAGAGTGTTTTGTTTTGCGTCATATTTATGTACATTGAAGTTTTACGAGTGTTGTATTTGTAACTAGGTATTTTTATGTGCGTTTTATGTGGTTTGTGGGGTGTTTGTGTGGGCTTTGTGGCCTGTTTTTAGGTTGGATTTTGGGGTATTCAGTTATTGTTCCTGTACTTTGCTTGTATGGGGTTGCGGTTTATGTATTTTGTATGTTTCGAGTGTTGTTTTCTGTAGGTTTTTACACGTCGATGTATCCCCCTGCCAGAGGGGGCACGGAGGGCGGTTTGGGTTACTGAGTTGTCCCTATCCCCGTCCCTCTCCTCCAAAACATGAGAAATTTATAATTCCATCTGAACTCATTTGGACAATAAATATGGTACTGCACTGGAGTCGAATCGTTCGCTCGACCTGAATAACTTATTTGCTGTGAACTGACCAAGGATTAGCGATGAATCACATGAAGAAATATTTCACGTTCTCTTGAGATATTTCTACATTACTTCTATATTTGAATGGGCAAAATATTCCTACATTCCTCGATATCACACTATAATTCACTGCTTTGAAATCACTTTCAAAGAAGAAAGGAAGATGCTCTAATTCATTAGTTATTTAAACATGAACAAATTTCATTTCTTCACGCAATGGCTGTGGACTTCAAAGAAGACAAAAGGTGTCCCGATCAAAGATGCAGAGATAAGGGGCGAGCATCGCTCGTCGCTTTCTTGAAAACACAATTATTAACCGATCCTCCATGCTGCCAAATGCTTTGCGTTCTTCTTGTCTCTTACTCTATTGACTGTTCGCCGTTAGATGGCGTTGAGACTTGCAATAGTGGTTCTTAGATTGGAATTGATAAGATAACTTGAGCTACTCTGTTATCTTGTATCTCTGAGCATATCAATAAGAAATGTAACAGATTTATCGTTACAAAATACACAGGGAATTCTTGGGGACGAGGTTCATATAACTGACATTCACTAAGGCTTGTTTATTTCCATTTTGGAACAAACTTCCTTTACGCGGCTTGCGGTAGGTGTTGACTGGCAGAAATCGTCACGTAAGAAAATAGCGTTATGTCCCCTCCATGCGACTTTCTCTCTCTCTGTTTCTCTCTCTATTATATAGGTACGAGTCTGTGTGACAAGCTCTTGCTCATACGATTTTGAAAGTGTACGAAACCATCCAAACTGCTGTTCTGCTTGGGAGTTATATGAAATAATACATAAGCGGTAGGATATCTATGCAAATACAAGTCGAATATTATCGTTGAGTGGTAATACGTGGAAGATATTTTTGTTAATTTTATATTTCTATGTTTAGATGATTTTATCCTTTTTTGGACATAATTTCTTATGTTTTTTGTATGACGAAGTTGGATCAATGGTTTACATTGAATATGTGGCACGTCAATTTGATACAATCGTCTTTTTTACTTAGATATTGTGCAATGATATTCGCAAAACCGTTGGCAGTAATTTTTAATTTATCTCTTCGAACAAATATTTTTCCCGATTCATGGAAAACTGCTAAAGTATGTCCTTTATTTAAAAAAGGAGATATGTGTAATATCGAAAATTATAGGCCAATTTTCATTTTATGCAATGTTAGTAAGTTATTTGAAATGGTCCTTCATGAATTTTTATCTGCTCATGTCAACTCACAAATCATTGAAAATCAGCATAGTTTTATGAGCGGACCATCTACTATCACTAATTTAGTATGTCTAACTCAATATCAATATCAATATGAAAAAACTATTTCATGTGGTGTACCCCAAGGAACAGTCTCAGGACCAATGTTATTTAATATCACCTCAATAATCTCTTCTTATTGAGTACCCACTCGAAAATTATCAGCTTTGCCGATGACACAGTCATATTCTGCGAAGACGATGACTGGTTCAATCTGAAACTCAAGTTAGAGTGCGACCTACGCGACATAAAGAAGTGGTTTAACTATAGATTACTATCAATAAATTTTGACAAAACGCACTACGTACCATTCAGTAGCTATAATGTATCATTGCCAGAATATGACATCGCAATATCCGACACGGCCGTCATCAAACCTGTCAAAAAAATCAAATACCTCGGCATTATTCTAGATACCCATCTAAGATGGGACCAACAAGTATTACATCTTGTAAAAAACTACGTTGCATTCTGAAACAAATTTAGAAAAATAATCACATACTCGACCACAAACAAAAATAATTTTGTACAAAAGTTTGGTAGAATCTCACTTGAACTATGGCATAATTGGGTGGGAGGAGTTCTAAAACACATTCATTCACTTAATCATTAAAGACGTTTTAAGATTAAAAAGGATAAATATCCTAGCAACCTCCTCTACTCGGAAACTGAAATATTTGACCCAAGGCAACTATTCTTCATAAACATAACCGCAGTCCAAATAAACACAAACACGAATTGATCACCTACAGTCATAACTATAGCACCCGCCACAGAAAACGTATCGTAATACCAGTCATGCACAAGTCAGTCGGTCAAAGGAACTATTGTTACTTGGGCCCTAAACTTTTCAGCTGTCTACCTGAAACACTGAAATGCGAGCCAAACCCTAGAAAATTTAAAACAAACTCAAACTTTTCGTTCAGCATACTTCCCGTGCAGAAATACATGAGAAAATTTAAAACTAAATGCAAGACTTGACTCTTTCTCATATACGATTGTCAAACACTTATATATATATATATATGTGTATATATGTGTGTATGTATGTATATGTGTATATGTATGTATATATATATGTATATATATGTATATATATGAATGTGTGTATGTATGTGTATATGTGTGTGTATATGTATGTGTGTATATGTGTGTATATATATATCATTTTATAGATTTATTATCACTATTCGTTTTACTTCAAAATCTTTTAATACCTTAGTTTCATCTTGTGACAGTTATATACCCCGATTTTTACACCATTTTCTTGTTGTCTGTATTACCAATATTATATATCTTTTTTTTTCTTCAAAATCTTTTAATACATTAGTTTTATCTTGTGACAGTTATATACCCTGATTTTTACACCATTTTCTTGTTGTCTGTATTACCAATCTTTTAATATTGTATACCTTCCATAGTTAATTATTTATATCTCAAATGAATGTTTATTATTGCACAATCTTACTATATTGTTAAACTACTGTATTCTTACACACAAGCAGGCATACCCTGCTTCGTAAGTATTTTCTTAAATTTATTCACCATTCGCCATTCCAAGAATGCAATTACACTATGAAATTATAAATTATAAACTTGAGTGAATAAATTATGATTATGATTATGATCTAGCTGGTACTTTGGACAGCGGTGAACAGGCAGATGTTATATATACAGATTTCTCGAAATCTTTCGATCGACTCGACCAAGGGTTACTGCTGAGTGAACTCTCCTGCTTTGGACCTACTACAAAACTGATCGATTTCTTCATGTCATATTTGACGAACAGAAAACTGCAAAAGTTCAGTACCACGGGTTCAAGTCTACTGGAATATCAGCTTTATCTGGTGTTCCACAGGGATCAATTCTGGTACCTCTTTTGTTCACCATCTTCATAAATGACATCTGCCTGACCCAATGTTTTATTATATACTGACGATTGTAAACTATACAGGACAATCAATTACCTTCAGGATTGTACATGACTTCAAGAGGATTTTGAAAGATTTAATATCTGGTGTAATTCTAACTTATTGCCCCTTAACATAAAAAGTGTAAATATGTGTCCTTCACGAGAAAAAAACATATAATGGGCTTGTATCAATGAAATATTTTCTCGGTTTTTTTCACGTTATATTGTAAAACTCAATAATCAAAATAACTGGTGAAATTTTTTGCTCTTGAACTTGCCCCATTACTTAGATAATAAACGTTGAAAATGGAGCTCCGTTAAAAAGCGGCAGAACCGACTGTGACGTCACCTTGCATATTGTGGTCTGATATTGGGCAGTACACCGTTGCGTTTCACATAAGTAAGTTGCTTCCAGCTGCCATATCTTTAAATTTTAAAAGTGTAAGTGGTTTTTGCTAGTTAAGATGTATTCAGTAGATACTGGATTTATTAAAGCAGATTCTGCAAATTAACCTGAATTTGATATCTTTATGGTGATGGACTATTTTAATAAAAACAAAGACTTTATAAGTGTGGAAATGCGAGGAATAAAATTGCAAAGGTAAGTAAAATAAATTCAATATTTTGACTTACGCTTTTTACGGTCACGCAATACCAGGGTCGAATGAAACATTCTTAGAACTTTTTTTTATTAAAATGCACTGAAAATACAGTGAAAAAACATGGCACTGAGTAATCTTATGGGAAATACTCTCACTTAAATTGACTAATATTTTGGTGCTTATGTTGTTCTAATCAACCACTTGAACCAAATTATCTGTACTCAAAAAAATCTGTCGAGTAGTTTTCGAGATACAGGGCGTTGAAATTGAAAAATGATGATTTTTAATTCAGTTAACTATTACCCAAATATTTGTTCATTACCCTCTGGGCTTATTTTTATACAGGGTGAATAAAAAATAAAATAGAGTTATTATATACATATAAATTTTGTATAAAGGGTGAGTCAAAATTCATGCTAGGTATTATTTTAAGTTGTGGGATAATCTTTTATTAGTTCATAAACAGAGTTGAGCCAGTAAGTATTTCAGGAGTATGTTGAAAATTAATATAAAAAATTCAAAAGAACGACTTTTTATATATAAGGGCGTAACATTAAAAAAGGCATTTTCTAATAAAAAATATAATCATAGTCTAAAATATGTGGGAAAAAGTTTCAAATATGTGTAAAACCTGTTAACAGTTGAAACAACAAGGAGCACTTTGTGAACTAAAAGCGAAAATCACGCCAGAACATAAAATAAAATCTAGAAATTACAGTGTATCCTGCTCAATTAATACCAAAGAAAAGGTGGTGGTGAATGCAAAATGCCATGATTGTCCAGCTTCGGAGGGAGGATGTAAGCACGCAGTGGCATTTTTGATGTGGTTACATAGACGCAGCGAGGAGCCTTCTCCCACAGAAACAACTTGTTATTGGAAGAAATCAAAATTATCATCAGCACCGAGTACCAAAAAATTCATTTCAACCTCTGATTTTGGTAAAGAAATTCAAGCTTGTTATGATGACTCACTCTTACAAGAATATGTACGCGAAGCTAAAAGGCAAAAAATAGAAAACAGTTTAATGCGTTACTACAATACAGGAAAATATAATGATCTGTCCATTTACAGCCTTGCTATTAATTTTAAAAATTCCAGACAAGAGAAGGATGCACATAATTTTGTTGAATTTTGTGAAACCAAAATGAGCGGCAATTTAATTTCAGAAGTAGAACAAGATACTCGAGGACAAAGTGAGAGTAACATTTGGCAGGAAATGAGGTATGGACGAATTACCGCATCAAAAGCTTTTGATGTAACAAGATGTGAAGTTTTAGACGGTTGTTTAGTAGAAGGCATCTTAGGAGCAAAATTGTTTAAGACAAAAGCAATGATACGAGGATTAAAGCTAGAAACTGCTATCCTGAAATCGCTAGAAATGAAAACTGGACAAACATTTTCCAAAGCAGGAATCTTTCTTTCGCAACAAAATCCACTAGTTGGTGCTTCCCCTGACGCCATTAACGAAGAATTCATTGTTGAGATTAAGAGCCCAACAACAGAAAAATCATGTTTGAATTATATAGATTTAGATGGTAACATAAAGGAAAAATGTGTATATCAACTTCAACTTCAAATGTATCTCAGTAAAAGAAAACGTGGAATTTTTGTTATGTCACACCCGCATTTTGAAACTTCAAAAGAGATTACAATAAAATATTGCAGATATGATGAAGAACTTGTTGAGTTTATTATGCAAAAACTACAAAAGTTTTGGTACGAAAACATACTTAATAAAATAATGTAAAATATATTTTTGGTTTTATTTGATTAGATAAGCTTGTATGTTGATTATTCCACAGACTACTTTGCACTATTAGGTCCAAGTATTTCACTAAATTTAAGTTAATCGTGGCATGTGGTTGAAGAATGGCAAACTCCCTTACTCTAGATATTACTCGTTCTATGTGAATTCTCAAGCTTGCAATTCGTTTTGCTTCCTTAACTTCTTCCTTAGAACTTTTTTGTCCAGATAAAACAGATGGCGGCCTAACTCGTTTATTTTTAGCAGTTGCAAGTTGATCTTCAAGATGCTTAAAGCCTCTATCTGCCATTACCTCAGCGCTTGGATCTAATAAATTTAAAAATGTCGATTCTTCAACAATCATCTTGTCTGTAGTTCTACCACCAACACCAAAAGAAATATAAGATATCAAACCATCTGGTGAAAATGCAATTAAATATTTCATTGTATTGCAACCTTTATATTCCGACCATGTGAGACTCTGTTATATCGGATCACTTGGTTTTTGAATCGAAATTTCAAAACAATCTATAATACATTGTATATTTTTATATCTGCTTCTGAAGGGAATCGGAAGTCTTTTCTTAACTTCAGATAAAATGATCTTCACAGCAATACACATGCGATTTGTTAGATACAAAAACTTCACGACGCATTGCTTTCTGCCAAACATTTCTTATTTTAATATCAGAGGGCACATTAATAAACCATTTTTCTGGGGCATTCTTGGATGTGTTAGGACAGTCGAGAATCAAACAATATTTATTTAGCACTTTATTCTCACTCATTATGCAATAAAATAACGAAACAGTCCAGCGATTTGCTTCTTACACACAGAGACAACACGGTAGGTACTTACGAAATATACAGTCGACTCTCGACTCGCGGCGCGGCGTTGCAAACGTTAGGTATCGCATATGCAGTGTGACGTCACAGGTAACCACGCCCCGTTTTCGTTCGCTCCAATTTCTTTAATTAATTTGAGGGTTTAAACGTTCGCGGAAAAATCTAAAATTTTGGGAATCCGTTTACAAGGAGTTATAGTTTCGATTATTGAATTAATAATTTTTTCTTGAACAAGCCCATTGAGTATACCTACCATATCGATAATAATTCACGAGATAGATGTTATCAGTTCAAAGACTCGGGTCTGATCTTCGATGCTAAGCTAACCTTTGTTGATCATATAACTGAAACCGTTGCTAAAGCTTATAAAACACTGGGTTTCATCATAAGAAATTCAAAATTAATGGAACAAAATGAGTCCCTGAAGTTAATTTCCAATGCTTCCGTAAGGTCCAAACTGGAGTATGCATCGGTTGTCTAGAGTCCTGGATATGATATACCTTTGCCATAAAACCGGATGGTATCTATCCAGATAGAGGATCACCTCAATTAACACAATCAAGCAGTATATAAAATTGCCTTGTCATCTGCAAAACTTATTCTTTTTTCCATTTGTTTCTAGTGAAAAGAGATCATTGATATAGAATGAAAACAGGAGAGGGCTGAGTACGGTGCCTTGAGGTATCCCATATTCGATATTTCTTGATTTACTTTGATGATTATCAATACTTACTTTCTCTTCCGTGTGAATAATCTTGAAAGAGTTCAAACGACTGTCCCCGTATTCTTGTATTTTCCAACACCTACGTCAGGTGGCTATGGCCGACTGTGTTGAAAGCCTTGGCTGAATCCAGGAATACACACAGTGTGCGTTTACTTTCATCTAGAAGGCTATATATATTTTCGGAAGGAGTCGAAATGGCGTCATTAGTCGATAGTCCTTCGCGGAATCCAAACTGACAATTAGATATGATTTTATAACTGATTAGATAGTCAGCTAATCTTGACTTTTTCAAGCATTTTGCAAAAGTTGTGATTAGTGAGATTGGCCTATAGTTGGAAATTCATTTTTATTTAACTTCTTTGAATATAGGTAAAATAGCTGACTTTTCAAAATCTGATCGGCATTTTCCTTTAAAAAAAATAAGATTAACCAAGAGAGGTCCTCACTCATCAGCTGCTGCTTTAACTGTTCATGTTCTAATTGCATCTATTATTGGTGCTTTTTTTGTTTTAAGTGATTTAATTATATCAATAATATCTTTTTCTGTTACTGGTGTTAAATAGAATGAATTTTGGAGGCGCCTTATCCTTGGGAATGGAGTGTTCGGGTTAAGTATTTCCCGCGCATATGTTCTCCCACTTTCGAAAAATATCCATCTGATCAGTGAGGTGTTTATATTCCTTCCCTCTAGTAATCTGATGATAGAGTTATACGAGATATTATCTATATCACCCTCTATATCTATGAATGCACTAAAGCCAGGCTGTAGAGCATGAATTGTAGGTTTGCGTGCTTGATAAAAAAACTGTTTTTTGTGAAGCGGTATGTGCAACATATGATGAAGTAACTGACATAGTCAAGAAAGTGCAGAGGACAGCCACCATTGGAGCATAGCAGTTGGCATGGAAGAACACGATGAAAGCACAATGGACTAAGAGTAACTACAAAACCACTGACTTCTTCCTGACTCAGGCACTCAGTGGGCACGGTTTATTCAAATCTTACCTATAAAATAGATAAATCAGCTGATGGAAACTGCATGCACTGCATGGAAGAGACGATGCACACTACACTCTGTTCATATGCCACAGATGGAACAGCTAAAGATTGAGGTTAGAGTTAGAGTTAGAGCTCGACGCTAACGTCACCCACCGACAACCTCATATCTATCATATTAGATAAACAATTATGGTATTAGGGCAAAAATTTTCTCCGCTACGCAATGCACACCAGTCATGGAGAAAAAGTTAGACGAACGGAAATACAATAATTTGTCGATATTGTTGGACAGCACGCTGAACGCAGCTAAATTTGAAGGAATTCTACGGCAACCCAGTTGTATCTGAAGTTATGTCTATCGACGGTTTCAAGTACAAGATACCTAAGGTTGGTAGGCTAGAATTGCACACCCCACTCGAGTCGAACACCCCCGTATCGCGATGGAGGATGAAGCGAATGGAGAACATGAGTTTTCTCCTCCGAAAAAAAAGACCTACTTCATTGTGAGAAGTTCGGACAAACTATGTTGAAAATTATAGAAGACTTTCAATGATATGGGAGTTTTAGGTTTTTGACTGCCGAGAAAGGACGGAATGAAAAAATACTTATTCCCAGCTTTCACATTCAACTTCAGTTGTTCAAGCTTCAAACTTATCTGGTAATGGTAATTTAATTAACAGTAGAGAAAATTAGGGAGGAGTTAATTAAAATCTGACCTAGAATGATTTCTGCGAAGTTTAGTTAACTGTGTAAAGATTGTGAGATATTTCGTGAAATAATTATTTCCAAACAGAGTCAGGAGAAGAAGTCATTGTGGAGTTTTTATTGGGGAATTTATTATGGAAATTATCAAACAAATTTTCATTGAGTTGCTTAGTCCAGGCCAGCCTATATGAGTGGGCCCTCTACACAATCCCGTGGCAAAATATGCAATTTTCAGGAAAACATGCAGAGTGTTAATGTGTTATTTGGGAGAAATATCTTACGGCTAAATAGTCATGGAATATTTTTTGGTCTGGAAAATCAAGAATGTTGTGAATATCATGCAAATTATTGAGGTATAGAGTAAATAATATGGGTCACAGTACTGTACCCTGTGAAACCCCCATTTTTACAGGTAGGGGGTTACTTGAAGTTTTTTTATTTGTATCTGTATAAGTATCTGTAAATTCCGTAGTGATTACTTTGAAATATGGTTTTTTTTTCCTATTACATGAGGAGCCCAAATCCTCAACCAGCATATATAAATTTTCCAATCCGATCCTCGAGAAAGGGAAACGGGGGGAGTGAAAGGAAGAGTGTGAGCGGGGAAACGGCGCAACAGATTAAAGATCAATTGGGGAATCATAAGTCACACTTCGCAGGCTGTTTGGGCTCGAGTGGCTCGCGTTTTATCCCCACTCCATGGAGATAAAGCAAACACTATTTTTGTTTTCTAATAGCGAGAGCTGCTTCATCTCTAAAACGGTGAAAACGATTGGAATAGCAGGAAATGAGGGAAATAATCCAACATCTTGAGAAAATGCTCGAAGAGAAGACGGGATAATTGAAAGCCTTGGAATATGTTTTGTTCGAACATATTACCCGCATTGCGAACATGTGTTACACTTCAAATTCATTGTAGATGAGATTTCTTCGGAAGAATCCACTTAACTTTTTATGGAGTGTTGGGATTTTGATTGTCTGAAAAATACAGTTATGGTAGAATGCTTAGTTTTAGAAAATATATTTTTCATTATAATTAGCTATCCTATGTTCAAAATAATGTCTATGAAGATGCGAATGTTGCGATCTGTATTCCGGCGTTCAGTTTTCGAACATATGAACTTGGGAGAGACTTGCCTTTTTTATTCTTTCCGAAGCTATTTTATGTAAAACTAGGTATAAAATAATTGCACTAGTAATCCCTTCATCCCACTTATTCACTTCACACCCATATGCGCATTTTGATAACTAAGTTATCATCATCAGTAGGTTAACTGAATTTCAAAAAACTAGCTGACCCGACAGACGTGGTCCTGTCCAAATTTCTATATTCTAACTGATGTTGTCAGCTTTTGACTGTCCTCAAACTAAGTTTCAATAAAGTCGGTTAAGCTTCTCGTCTGTTTGTATCGGTGAAACTCGATGAAGGTTTATCATTGTTTCACCGAATTTGAATTCTGTTTGGAGTCTACATTTATGCATCCTTCTCATTCACTCACATAATATTGATACTTAATTTCATTTGTTATTGTTCGTGAATCGATAACATAACAGAGAGACAAAGCTAATAAATATTACAATACATTTTTTTCTGGAATTAAATAATATCAGTATATGTCTGTTGCTACGTTTTGACATATAGTGATTTGAGGGTATATTTACAATATATCAGTATCAAAACTTCAATGATAGCTGGGTTAGGTCGTGCGGAAACAGAGTCATGGCCAGCTATATTCCCAGACCTAATCAGTCTAGCTAATTCCCCATGAAAACATCGTAAGACCTTCGTTTACGGTAAAACAATTCAATTAGAGGAAGAATTAAGTGACCTCCTAATAGTTTTCGGTGAAGCTATGATGAATACTCCAGAAATTTTCCAAAGAATACGCGAGTCAGTGAGAAGGAGGGCTGAAGCGTGCATACCTGATGGAGGTGGACATTTTGAACAATTAATTTGATTTTGGTATTTTTTGTTCAAAATAGTTGTTAGGTTGAGATAATCAAATAGGTATTTTTATGCGTACTTATTATTAGAACTAAATAATAGTTACTATAAAATTATAAATTGTGGTTACAACAAATTGTAAAATTGAGGCTCGAAGAAAAAATCGCGTAGGGACAAGCAAATGCATGTATTTCATTTTACAAATAAAAAACCGTCCGTCAGACGAAAAAAAGAAAAAGTGAGACCATTTTTATGAGAATATAAAGAATAATTATAAAAATAATATTAATGAAAAAACAGTGGCGTATCAATATTTTGATTGAAAATTGTGCAGGGATGGGAAATTACCTCCTGGACAAAAATTATTTTGATGCTCACTTTGCATGTACCAAAATAAAAAATAAATACAAAGCGGTTTTGGAGATAATGGGAAAAAACTGATTATTTGATTTCAACACACTGTATCTTGGAAATAAAGCGGTAAAACGGGTACCTTTTTTGTACACATTCAGGGATTTCAGACGATCCAATTTGGATACGTTCCCAACTGATCTAGGTAACAATAATCTAGGACGAGTCTATCTAGCTAATAATATAGATGAAAAGGTTAGAATATTTAGTCAAACTATTCTGCTAACTTTCAATTAATAAGCACCCATGAGAACCGTGAAAGTTCGCAAGAAAAAGGCTCCTTGGCCGACCAATAACATTGGCTCGATGATGAACATTCGAGACAAATTCAAGAAAACTAAGCAGGCCGGGCACTGGAATCAATATAAAGAATTACGTAATTACAAAATTCAGCAATCAAGCGAGAAAAGAAAGCATTTTTAGAATATAGAAAGAAAAATTAAAACGGCAACACCGTGTGGAAAGACCTGGAAGGACACTCTGGATGACATCAATAACATTAATCATTATTTCATTGACTCATCTAAAAGCGAGTCGGAACCTGATACTGACACTCGCTTCAGTATGGCCAAGACCCTGATAAAAACATATTTTCAATTTCTCACTCACCACAGATGTATTGTTCTGCACTGCTATCTATCAAATCAGGGGCAATGGGTGCTGATGATATTGGAATTGATATGCTGTTACTTCCTTTCATCTTGCAATTCATTACGCATATCTTCAACTCCTACATAATATATCCCTCTTTGTCGAAACGTACTCATATAATTCCTCTGCCCAAAATTAATGCCACTGAAGAATATAAAGAGCTGCGGCCTATCAGTATATTGTGTGGTATATCGAAAGCATAGGATGAACTCCTAGCTAGTCAGATGAAAAATAATTTCGATAATTATAATATATTACCGATGTGCTAGTCAGGATATATGCCTTCACAGAACTGTACCACAGCTTTGTTGAAGGTGACATATGACATACTCTGTATCTTGGTACTATTAGATTACAGCAAAGCTTTTGATCGAATCGGTCATCAGCTTCTTTTCTCTATCATGCATTATATCGGTTTCAGCAAAAACTCTATCAACTTTATGAGAAGCTACTTGCACAGACAGGTGCAGGCAGTGATGTATGAGGGGAAACTTGCCCAATACATTCAAGTCGAGAGTTGGGTACTACAAGGTCCGTCCTTGGACCACCTTTTATTCATCCTCTTCACGCATGAATTCCACAAAAGCCTACGTCACTGCTCTTCACATATTTATTCTGATGACACCCAGGTGTTCCTTAGTTTCGACGAGTATGCCTGCTCACTCATCAATAACGACCTCAACTCTTTGATATCCGTATCCAAATAATTTTGCCACCAAATCCAATGTTGATGCAAAAATATGGTTCGTATTGCAGCGAATAATATTATCGCTTCAACTGAAAGTTCTAAGGATATATCATATATCAGTTATACGTATGCCCATTGAAATCTTGAACTCATCTGAAGTGATAGATCACAACACACAATTTCCTTTTACAAATGCTCCTTCTCATATAACATAACTGAACTATACAATTGGTTACCCGATAAGTATAAACATATGTCACTTTCATGCATGAAAAAACTCTCAAGAACCATATTTTGTTAAATTTATTGATTTTGAATTGTGTGTCACTTCTGTATATTCTCCTATACGACACGGTCCCCGTAAACCAAACCATTAATTTTTTCGGGGAATTTCTCCATTTCATTATATGTTTATTGATTAAGGCTGCAAAAGGAAATTATTTTGGAGTCTACAGGGTGGCTCAAAAAAGTGTGACATATCAAAGTTGTGTTTTTTTAAATGGAACACCCTGTATTTCGTTACACTTTTGAATAGGTCAGGAAAAAATAATATGATTTCATATAACTATTTACCTAACTATAACCGTTCTCCAGTTATTGATTTTTTATGAAAATGCTAGGTACAATTGGAAACTAAATAACATCGAAATGTATATGAATCATCCCTTCGAATTCTGACCAAGCATGAAAGAGGTTTCGAGCTATTGATTTCGATGAAACCCGTTTCTCAATATTATACAGAATGTTCAAAAATCATTGTCATATTTTTATAATTTCGGACAAAAATAACTTTGTTATTTCAAATAGAACACCCTGTATTTCTTTGGTCTGAACAATATAAAATTCAATCATCCTTCATTTCATATTGGGGTTCCCTATACCTAACCTAAAATAGTTTTTCAGATATTGGCTTTTTCAAATAGTAGTTCTTATTTCAATGCATTCTTTGAATCAAGATAGCTTTGAAACGACATTTATTTGATTTGCTCACAGAATTCTCATTGACAGTTGTTATACTTCACTTCATCGAAAATATTTACTGTTCACTAAAATGAAGTTATCATTTACATTCATATTCCGACAGTAGTTCATTAAACAGATTATACATTTTTTTATTATTATTCAACTGAAACAACAACAAAATATGAAATACAAATGTAATCAATTCAAAGTAGGTGCTCGAAATGACGGCCATCCTGTTGAATACAAAGATCCACTCTTTCTATGAAAGACTTCTTAACATTGAATAACATTCGAGGCGCCACTCTTCGAAAAGCAGCCCTTATTCTCGCCTTCATATTTTTCAGTGTGGTTGGATGAGTGTCGTAAACCTCATTTTTCAAGTATCCCCTTAGGAAAAAATCGAGTCGAGTCAAATCTGGTGATCTCGCTGGCCACTTTTGTGGTCCTCCCCTACCAATCCATTTATTCGGAAAGCACATATTCAAAAACTGTCTGACACTGAATTTGAAATGTGCTGGAGCTCCATTCAATTGTAACCACATCCGTTGTCTGATATTCAGCGGCACATTCTCCAGAAGCTCAGGCAGATCATCTCGTAAAAATTGTAAAAAAATTTACCATTCAAGTTTCCATAAGAAAAGTATGGTCCTATAACTTGTGTACCAATAATTTTTGTGTTTTGTTTTTCCCTGTATCTTTCTCGATCTTACAATGACTCGTATGAGGTTTTTCTATGATTGATCCCATAATAAGAAATTCATTTTCCTCATTTAAAATGATAGGTTTTGGTCTATTTGCCTTTTCATAAGCTACACTTCCAGTCCTACGAAATTGATGTGGCAATCGTTTGAAAACGAACTTGTTTGGATGATTCCGGTCTGGATATTTTTGGGCATACACCCTCGACGCCGAAAGGCATTTCTCCAAACATTCACCAATCGCTAAAATAATATCTATCTGCTCTTGAATGGGATAAGTTAACGTGAAACACAATAACTGTCAATAAGAATTCTTTCAACAAGTTGAATAAATGTCGTCTCAAAGCTATCTTGATTTAAAGAATGCATTGAAATAAGAACTTCCATTTGAAAAAGCCAATATCTGAAAAACTATTCAGGTTAGGTATAGGGAACCCAATATAAAATGAAAGATAATTGAATTTAATATTGTTCAGACCGAAAAAATACAGGGTGTTCCATTTGAAATAACAAAGTTATCTTTGTCCGAAATTATAAAAAAGTGACAATTATTTTTGAACATTCTGTATAATATTGAGGAACGGGTTTTATCGAAATCAATAGCCCAAAACCTCTTTTATGCTTGGTCAGAATTCGGAGGGATGATTTCTATACATTTCGATGTTATTTAGTTTCCAATTGACCCAGCATTTTCATAAAAAATCAATAACTCGTACATGGTACCTTAAATGAAATCATAAATTTTTTTCTGACCTATTAAAAATGTATCGATATACAGGATGTTCCATTTAAAAAAACACAACTTTGATGTCACACTTTTTTGAGCCTTAATCAATATACATTTAATGAAATGGAGAAATTCCCGAAAAAAATTATGGTTTGGTTCACAGGGACCGTGTCGTATGGGGTGCCCCACCCTGTATGGGCAACATGGACATATAAATCTGTTCGTTCTTTGATGGACTATCAACTGTAAGCGGTTGTGCAAGAGGTTAGATCACACCCTGTATGTGAACTTCCTTTTGAACTATAGATATTTTTAGTTTCTGGGTACTATGATATTCATACCAAATTATTTTCAAAGGAAAACTAAAGAACGTGCTACCACAGGGATCAGTCCTTGCCCCACTCCTCTTCAGCCTGTATACTGCCGATATGCCAGAAACAAGATCAAGAACGTTTGGCTACGCTGATGAGTGGGTACTTGCAATAAGGAGCAGTTCTATTGGACAGACAGAGGAGACCCTAACGACAGATCTGAAAGCAGTGGGGAAATTTTTTCGCAAGTAGAGGCTCCAACCTAATGCCACCAAAACAGAAGTTACCTGCTTTCACCTGAATAACAAACTCGCCAGAAGAGAACTCAACATACAATTTGAAAACACCCTACAATAAAACACCTAAATATCTAGGCATAACCCTTGATAGAACACTATCTTTCAGAGAGCATCTATCGAGAACTGCTGAAAAAATAAAAACAAGAAACAACATAATTCCAAAACTGTGCGGCTCAACTTGGGGAGCATCGGCTTCCACTCTGCGTTCCTCTGCGCTAGGTCTTGTTTTTTTAACTGCTGAATACTGCGCTCCAATCTGGCTAAACAGCCCAAATGCACATAAAATAGATGCAGAGCTAAATAACACCATGAGAATGATTGCTGGCGTTATCAAACTAAGTCCCACGCAATGGCTTCCAGTCCTAATCCACATCCCACCTCCTCAACTGCGACGAATAACTGCCTTTACGAACGAGTTTGAAAAGATCGTGGACAATAGAAATCTACCCATTCATCAGGATATCGAAGACGCCAACCTTAACCGACTCCGGTCTAGACGACGACCACCAACAAGAACGGGTGGCTGTGGAAGATGATTTCAATCTTACATGGACTCAAGGATGGACTGCACAACAAAACAATAACATGCCGTGCATCACCCATAAGCCACCGGGTTCAGATCTACTACCTTAAACATGGTCCACGCTTAATAGAATCAGAACACAACATTTGTGCATACTCCTTACACAAATGGGGCAAGCAACCATCTCCTCTCTATGACTGCGGAGAAACCCAAACCATCAGACACATCACAGAAGAGTGTACCATACGATCATATGATGGCAGACCCGAAGACTTCCTGATAGGGACCCCAGAGTCGATAAATTACATAAATAGACTAGATCTTCGTTTGTAACCTTCAAACTATGTCCCATACTATTATATGATCTATGTTGTATTCTATTCTACATTATATATTCTAGTGATATTGTAACGAATTTTTCGTTACTTCCTTATACATAACCAATTTATCATAATTTTTTCGGTTATCTTTACGGTGGTACGGGTCAGTAGTCACTGCTCAGATCGTGAACTGCAAAACAGCGCTCTTTATTATCGACCCTTGAAAATGGGCTCATGACAGTTCCTATTTCATGTCAAGTGATCGCTTGTTTTTTCCATAAGTGTTTTTGAATAGAGAAAAAAAAACCGAGAATGGTTTGTGAAAAAACGGGAAATTGGTGATTTGTTCGAACCGAAAGGATGATCGTTCTTTTTCTTGATTGAACCTCGACAAAGGCAGGTGTGCTGAATGAACTGATTCTGGTACATTACGATTTTTAAATTGAATGACTATCGCTGTTGATATTGGTGGATTATAATTATTTTCCTATTTTGCAATCAATGTTGTAGTTGATTAGCATATTTTTCTGCTTTTTATATGCTTGTAATATTCAAATTCTTGTAAGTTCTGCATGGTAATTGAAGGTCAAGTATAGATTCTATACTGTTAGATTCTATACTGTTAGAATTATCAGTGAATTTACGATTAAATTTTTTCATATTATTTCATATCTAACATATCGTATATGATACTTCCTTTGGCTGATTCCTATCAAGGTTGATTTGTGTTTTGGAGTTAAGTAAAGAAAAAACCAAAGAAAAAAATATATTCCGGCCATTTTGGCAAATATTTTACGGCACATGTCTATGTGGCTGACGTAGTATCCGTTCAGACCATTGGGGACTAATTTTTTTGAAAATCAGTTCTACGCTTTTTCCATATTCAGGTACCAGATAATTGGTAATTTCGAGTGGACTACCGCTTACTTACCTCACACTACCAGGGGATTATTCCAAGGACTCCGATTGCAAAGGGTGAATTCGACTATTCTGGGGCAGTTTACCTTATAGGACAGCCCTCCGGTAAGCAATTTTCTTTATTTCATAACTAGACGTTTATGAGATTTTTTTTCTCTTGAGGAAGAATTGCTTTTGGAGAGGATTGTACCTCTGCTTAACTTGTCTTAGAACACTCGATTTAATATATTCCTCAAGCATTACATTTGATACACATTTAATAGGTTCCTTTTATCGATTAACTTCATTCAATTCACAGTGGGGGTTATTTGATTTTTGATCGTTGTGGGATCAATTCATTTCAGTTACTACCTTGTCGCCAAGAGCAGGGAAATTCATTCAATTTTTTTTGAGAATTACCTGGTTTATTGATTCGAAAAGGGAATTGCCCTATTTCGAAATTATCTTTATATAAGAGAGTTGTGCCCACTGAAAGACGTGCGGTCTCCCGCTTCTTATCTTAACTGAATAGTATACTTTTGCCCTAGGGCCTGATTGATATTTTGGTTCATAACGTTATATTTTCCTATGGTACTTGCTTTAAAATAGTATATTTTTTGTCTGGCAACTTTAGAGTATTTTGCTTTCAAATACTATATTTTGAATACATTTACTCATTCAATTTTTTTGACTCTTCTGGTACATTTATTCACCTTATCAAAGCTTCTTTGTTTCAAAATTCAACTGAATTTTAACATTACGTTTTGGGTGAGGTTTGTTCAATTCTGTTTTGAATTTTTCTCATTGTTGTTTTTTTTAAATGATTAAAATTAACTTGGAAATTTAAAACCAGAATAGCATATTTCATTGCTACTTAATTTTTCCTTTCACTGTTATCTTCCAGTCTTATATATGGACTGAGGCATATTCTTTTGTATGCTCATTTGAATCCATCTTTTGACTCTAGATTAAAATTTGAATCATAAAAACTTGAGGTTTAAAGGATATCCTTCGTTCTCCCCCATTTTGTACAAATTTTGATTCCTATCATCTTCTTCGCATGATATATACCACGGAGTGAAGCCACCTACTGAGACAGAAGGACTGGTACCCTAGGAGGTCATACAACACGTCAAAATCAGCCTGGTCCGTGAAGATCAAACCAATTCACGCCAACAAGGGGGTCCAAAAATCAATAGATAACCACCCACGTCCAGATTCGTCGTCGTACCGCTGAGACCAGTTTTGTCGTCGCACCGCTGGGACCATCTTCGTATGAACCAGCCTTCTTCATCTCCCTCCATTGAAGACCTCCGCAGGTATATACCGTATCACCAACGTCTAGAGGAATCTTGACTATTTGTAAATGTTCAAATTTTATTAGGAGTGAAAAATTTTTCATATACATGTCATTTTTCAATTTTTTCATTAAATTTTTTCCCACTCTTCAAATAACATTGTTGAAAGTTTTTATAATTTTTTTATCCAGTCAATGTTATGATTCAGTCTGGAATAAATTTGTTGAGTTGATTCCTGCATATTTATTTGCCTTCCCATTCAAGCTAGGTGACATTTATTCAGTAAACTTTTGTTCCTCTTTGGCTTTTGTCTTTAGCAAGCCTGGCGCCCAACTCTTGAACTAGTCAAGTTAATTAATGTATAATTTTTTTAGTGGCCAATTTGATAAACTAAGAAAAGTCATTAATTGAAAGTGATTTCACCTTCTTGATTTTGAGTCGGATACTTCAAATTTGGGGTTCAAAAATAAGGGGTGTTACAATGTTATATTCTAAAACACTCATTTAATATGTCTAATAGCCATACGATAATAAAAATAAATTTTTCAAAGTCGTCGAGTGGATACATCCCCAATTTTATTATTTTTATGGAATGTACCTACCTGAAAGACTCACCAAATTTACAAAATATTGAAATAAAAAAATCTAATACAGATCATCCTGGACGTTTATTCTATTCCAATGATTGGGAAACCAATGGCGTTTCAGATCAAATACATTTCGAAAGAAGTTTCACATTTATTTTATCGTCCATTCAACGAATCCAAAGCATTATTCTTCCATTGCTCTTTTCACTTTATTCAAGATCATTTTCTTCAAAACCTCTCGTCATATTCCATCGCCGCAAGTCAAAGCGCCGCATCGCGTCGTCTGTATTAAATTTTCGTTTCATCAAACCCATCCCGGCGTGAAACGATGACGAATTTCACAGCGAGCCGATTTCTGTGAATGTAAATCTGGAAGTGTTTATTCTGGACCGGTGGTGCTGGGGATTAGGGACTCCATTATCTTGGCTGCGACTTGCACCGCACCATTTACATACTCCGCTACAACGACACCTTAACTGTCTAATAAATACATTTCGCGAGGCTTTGGTAAACCCTTCCGAGAAATATCTTATCGAAACGTTGGCGTTGAATGTCCTTATCTCCGTGAATATTATTTCAAGCAGCTGGCCTTGGGAGGGCGAAATATTGAAACAATGGAAGTTTGGTGTTACATAATTTATACGCATTGTCGATATACTCTGGGACTGAAGCGCACCCTCTGCGCTGGCTGGCGCTTGTTAACACGAAACAATGTGATTATATTTAATTTTCCCCTCGGTTTGCGCTTTGTTGCAACTTGAATAGGGTATAGGAGACTATTATAGCCAATCTCTAATCGATTGGAATCCAATTAATCCTTTGTTGCCTGACTAATCAAAAATATAAGTATTCCAATTTTTTTGTGACCAAGTCTATTGAAATGATGGAATGAGTATATTAAAAATCTTTTAGATTTTTTGAAACTTTTTTTCAAATAGAGGTGGTACTTGAAGTACCGGCAGGCAATTGGAAGTACCTTCAAATGGTAAAATTTTTTTTTGATATAAATTAAAAAGGCTTCTTATGATTATAAAAAATATTGAAATCAATCAGAAATAGTTCTTTATTGAATGATAAGGTAGCATAGTTCGGAATACTTCACAAATGTAGCACTACATATTGTTTATCATCGGGAAACATCCTCAATTGAATATTGAATAGATATATTTTTCTGTGAATTGAAAAATCCACGATAAATGAAGTTATTTTTAGTGAATGTCTAACAGAAAACAACTACTTCCCCAATTAAAGCCACGCTGGACATTGAACTACATCTGATATATATTCTAAAAAGACACTAACTAAAAAGAAAAAATATGTAATTGAAAATTTGCATTTTCATTCAGATAGTTATTTGATTTTCTATTCCAGTCCTAATTAAGAACTCATAAAGATGAATGAGGCAAAGAAGAATGTTTTCCAAAAGAGAGTACTCACCAGAAATAATTCGTAACATTGACGCAAGAGAGGCATCGCATTCACTACGTCTTCAATACATGTTTGTCGACGAAAATCTATTTCACGCTTTCACGATCATCAGGAAGACCGGAAAAATGGGAAACACATTTTCAAGAAGCAATCTCACTTTGGAAAGATGGAAAATGTCAGAATCATTTCTTTTGGAGAGACTTTGAAATTTGTGATTTTTGACATTAAAACCTGTCATGGGGTATGATAGATTGATTTGTTGAAAATATGAACAGAATAAAATCAGATGTGACTAAAGTTTATCTTTCAGTCGCAGATGATTTTATGAACATCCTGTTCATATTTTCAACAAATCAATCTTTAGGAGTTCTGCATCTGTTAGAGATTTATTCTTTTGATACTTATCATGAATTATTTCTTTTGATGTCGACTGAAAGACCATAAATGAGCAAAAACAATTGAAATAATCAACTGAACATACCGCCTATCCATCCATTTCACCGAACTGTAGCCTGACAGTACTTCACAGTATGGTACCAAAAATAACCATAATACAATAGAGCTTCTTGACATGATTTTTGGGTAACCTTCCACAGTCTGAAAATGAAAATATAATCAGAAAATCTATACAAGTGTAGAAAGGCAAACGATTAGTTCACCCCGATAAGTTATTGGTTACAAATTATATTTCCTATGGAAAATGTTCAATTTGTCAATAACTTGCCGTTTTCTGAATTTGCCTATCAAGAAAATTTTTAAAAAATTCAAAAGATACTTCTCTATATAGTTTTTTGCTTGACGTTTCGGGGACTATATCTGCCCCCGTTCTCAAAATCTTCTAAATCTCCTCTAATTGTTTTATAATTTGGATTTTTGCTCGCAGAGTCTTTTTTGCTTTTTCAACTGACGGATTTTCCTGATTATATTTTCATTTTCAGACTGTGGAAGGTTACCCAAAAATCATGTCAAGAAACGTTGTTCCTCCACAAAAAACCACATTCATTCAATACAATAGAGCTACTATTCACTCCATATAATAATTCACCACATTCGTTAATGAACGTTTCCTCAAGTGAATAGTGCAACTACACTCATTAACAATTTCACCCAACCGATAAGTAATGAAATAAACAATGCATAGGGCTGTTCTCTAGCGGCAACTCAATCGCAGTGACTATTCAAGTATACTTAAGGGTACCGTCCGGCTGGGAGAAGCTTTATGGTAACATATAATTTATATGAATTAAAATAAATCCGGTGGCAAAAGTCATACTTATAGTCGAATATAGGTGAATATTGAAATGATGCAAACTCCTCAATTGGACAATTATAGGGTTTTGTACAGTAGAATCAATCAAATGGAGGTCTCCCAGTCATTCTTCTCAGTTCTCTGTTATTTTAACCTGACAACGACAGGAAAAATAGTAATTTCTGCGCGAGATGGGAATAAAATTTCATGGTAGAGTTTGAATGCAACGTTTTCATGTAAGGTTTTATGGCCCAAGTACACGGGGCGAGTTTACAAGCTACAATCCGGCTTTTTCACAATCGGCTCGTAAACTACTCCAGTGTACTCGATGCACTCGCTCCGTTAGCTGCTTGTTAAAACGCTCTGGAAGAAGTTGAACTGCCGGCGACTTTACACACCACTCGCTGGCTTTTGAGCAAGCTAGCTTGTGAACTAGCCACGTGTACTCACAGCAAGTGGCTAGTGTCATTGGCCTTGAAGATGTCGGAGGAGCTGGTTCTAGCATGAAGTGTGGGTGAAACCGTGAATAGGAAGACGTACTGATTATGGTGCATCAAATAATTTACTGAGAGAGTTAAAATGGAAGATCCTGCGGCTTATAGAAATATTTTGAGAATCACAGGAAAACAGTTTAATGGACTACTGGGAATGGTAGACAAAATATCAAAACAGGACACGACAATCAGGATGGCCATCCCAGTAACTACAAAATTAGAAATAACATTACTCTATTTAGCGACTCTGAAGTACCCGTTTCAAGTTCCAGAAACAACAATATCGAGGTTTCTACCCCATGTACTTACGGTAATTTGTTGTGTTCTTCAACCTCATTGAGGCAAGTATAAATAATTTATAGTGATTTATTTCAAAGAATTTATTTCATGGAATCTTTTTAAATGATCTGTGAAAATGTATTGATAATCGCTGTTTGTGAGATGCCCTCTTCGTCGTTTGAAGAACTAGTTGCGAGAGCCATTAATTGAGAAGACGCGAGTAGGGGAAAGTTGTGAAATTCTTGTTGGACTGATGCATTGTCCAATATGTCCAACTTAGCACGAGTTATACAATTTTGAATATCCTGCTGCAGCAAGATGGCTGCTCGCTTTGTTAGCTGACGGGAGTTCACTTGCTACATACTTGCCAAAAAGATCATATGGCTTATCCACAGCAGCAATGTTTGCAATATCGTCTAACTTCTGGATTGCTTGGGATATCTCCTCATTGTCGGATTTACAAGTTTCTACATGTTTTCTAAACCTTTTCCTTGGTGGCTCAGGTGGCTTGATGAATCCAGACAAGTGGGCCGTGTTTGTTTCAACAGTGGAGTTTTTCGCGATACCAGGCATAGCAGGGTCGAAGGTGCCGCCTCCCTCTTAATCTTCTTCTGAATTTTGACTTTGGTTTGAGTCCTGAATAAAAGGCAAAAATTATTAATAATGTATATTTTATGTTTCATTCATTAAAACATAATGAGAACTTGAAAACAATCTTTTTCTTTCAGGTACCAAAAACTGTTGAGGATTGGAAAGAAATTTAAAAGTTATTTCTCTAGCGCTGGAATTTCCCTAGATGCTGTGGGGCGATTGATGGTAAGCACGTTGTCATGAAGAGACCTCCATGTTCAGGTTCATTATACTGAAGTTACAAGAAAACCTACAGTATCATACTATTTGCTAGGTTGATGCAGATTATTGCTTCACTCATATTGACGTAGGAGGAAATGGAACAAGCAGTGGACAGAGAATATTTTAACACAGGAGATGTAACACCTGGTGAATGGAGACAAAATACCAACATCCTACATCCAGTGACCAGACTAGGCAGCAACAATGTAAGCCAAATCGCTAAAGGGATCAGACAAGCGTACATGACGTACTTCACGGAAAAAAATACTCTACCGTGGCAATGGGAGAAACTTGGACTTAAAAAGGCATAAACAATTTTTTTTGAATATAGTATGCATCCGTGATGTATTAAATTAACAATTCATTAAAATTGATGAAATGCTTGTCACAACCTCACTCAAATAAGTAGCATCCTTAAACCAGGTTAACTTTGGTACATAAACTTCATCAGTTCCACAACCACTATTTTTGATTTTGTAATTTTTTTTTTATTTCCGTTCTGTAGACATCTTCAATGGATTTGATTTTAGACTTGCAGCTTAACCTTTCGCCATCATTTTCTTTCGCTAGACGTAAGTCGCTTAAAACTCGCATCCCTCGACGATTTGTTGCTGTAGTCTTTATCTTCAATGTTCCACAATGTAGGAAATTGTTGGTACACTTGTAAAAACAATGAAATATTACTCGTGTTCCACTTCATTTTCACAGCAGGATCTAGGTAGGACACTGTGGGGAAACCACCATAGTTTAGCGAAATTTTCCCAATACCTAACCTAACAGCAGACGACAACACGTGGTTTTCACACGCCAGCTAGTTGGCTATGAGCAAGTGGGAAATTTTGTGTGTACTCGACTACTATCGCATTCGCCGACTCGCCGGTTTTTTACAAGCCGGCTTGTTAGCTTGCAAACTCACCCCGTGTGCTTGAGCCTTTAAGTAAAACGCATCTGGCGCAAAAACGATAAAAATAGGTACTTGACTAGAGAGAGAAAGAGGGAAAAATACGGTGCCAGCCTCGTTTTGGATTAGTAGCTCAGCTACATGGAAGATATTATACTCTGTTTTCTAATGTGAGAGAGTAATAAATCATTATTGAACTGTGAAGTTGATGTCATTGGATAGCTTATGAAAAACTAAGAAAGGAATGTGCAAGTAGATATAGGAGATCGTGAATGAAACATATCTTGAATTTTCCGGAGCTCCCAAAAATGCAATAATATACTGGGTGCCCCATTAGAAAAAACAAAAGTTCATATCACAGATTCTTAATTTTTTATTTAACCATTTTTCTAGCTCTTCAAATGAGGAGGATATCTATTGACTCAAATATAACCAATAACCCTGTGAAGTTGGTTCAAAGATATTTCGTATCAGCTTAGTGACTGTTAATATGATTATGATAATAATATTGGACAACGCTTAAGTATGCTCTGTAATTTCCTGTTCCAGGTTCAATAAAATAATGAATTTACAATCACCCTCCTGATTATCTTTTCCTTACTTCAAAAGTTTTATTTAACAAATAATATTATGTAGATATAAATATGCGATGAGAGATAACAATAGGGTCGGATTTGTTTCACAAATGGAAGGTTTTTCTAAGAAAACGATTATAAGCTCAGGTAGAGGCACAGGTAATCCACCCACCTGTGCCTCAGTGTTTGAAAAATTTGAAATGTTTAGTTACTTTCCGGCAGTTGTTGGAAAAGTTCGTACTGGAAAATGGCTAGTGTTTCTAAATTTGTACAAGTACAAGTGCGCTTTCTAAAAATGAGAAAATTATTATTCTCAATGTGTTCAACGCTGTTCGTCACCAAAACTTAACATTCCGAGTCAGAAAAATAGTTGAAACGTGTTCGAATATGACTGGAGTCGGACAGTCAACAAAATACCGACTTGTGCAAGAAGATAAACACGGCCCAGTCAGGCCGCCACCAAAGAGAAGTACAGGAGAAAAGAAACTATAATAAAGGCGGATGAAAACACCTCATAGGTCGAGGTACGGAGAGGCTGAAGAGCCATATCAACCCCTCCTCCCCCCCACCCTTACAATTTACAATCTCCTTAGTTTAGTGCTGAGTAGAAGTACCTATTGCGCAGCCGACAGAGAAGGTGGCGCCGGGTATTTTCAAACTCAAACCTTTTCGAACAATCGTATTATCTCGACTCCTACATAGAATAAAAACTTTTTAACAAAAAATTAAACCGACGAAAAAATCATCTGAAAAGCAAAAAATAAAATGAACCTCCTTAGTCTGAATGATAATTGAGCCCCTGAACTAATGTAAGTAACTGATTTCAAGTCGGCGCCAAACAAACAATTATCGAAGATCATTATCTATGAAAGAAGTCATCAAAACGCAGCCGTGCATCTCGCTGCCATCATTTTACGCTTCACCTAATTCAATTGCTAGTTTGTTTGGCGCCGACTCAAAATCAGTTACTTACATTAGTTTAGGAGCTCAATTATCATCTAGACTAGGAAGGTTCATTTTAGTTTTTGCTTTTCAGTTGATTTTTTCGTCGGTTTAATTTTGTTAAAAAGTTTTTATTTTTTACTTTTTAGTTCCGTATTTCGTCGGTTTAATTTTTTGTTAAAAAGTTTTTATTTTTCCATTTTTTGTGGCTAAAATCTACCAATTACTACCTACTTGTTTTTTTATTACTTCCAAAATACTTACTTACCCACCTTACTTCAACTATCAGTTAAATAATATGATTATCTACTGTTACTATTTGTTGTAATATAAATTATTTTCGTTGTTCTGGTTAGTTTATTTCATTACTTTGTATATCATTCCATCCTCTCATAAAGTATACTGATTCTGACGGGTGTGGAACAAGAATAATGTCAGTAGCGATCTGTCATTGTCAACTACGTATGTGTGTGCTAATGTTCACTAGTGAAAAATCAATTATCCCCTATTTTTCTACCCGTAAGGGTGGCTAATTCCTTTTTGGTTTCATCGGTTAAAAATTGAACTACTATGAGAGCTTGATAACTTCTTGAATAGAATTTCAAGTTTTCTGAAATCCCTTACATACTCTGGCCCATACCGTCTTTGTGAGTATTAATTAAAAGTTATTGTGTGTGCAGGACTTGGAAATGGAAATGAATAAAAATAAGAAACTCAAACCCGACTACTGAAAAATCACGCTTTGAAAAGTATGAAACAAGAGAATATTCGGGAATTGTTATGTACAAACTATTCAAAATTTATCATCTATTGAATTAATAACTGACACGTTATATATTTTAATGTATTTAGTGATGTTCAGAGGACAGCCGTGGTCATATGCCACCTACCCTAACACAACAACAAAGTGGCATATGACCACGGCTGTCCTCTAAACATCACTATGGATATGTATTATACAGGGTGAGTCAGAATAAGACCGACAAACTTCGACTACAGATTCCTCACCTCATTTCGAAGTGAAAAGTATGCATCGACGATTGAAGGAAACGGGGTCCTTTAAATTCGGTAAACACCATTGTGGTGCGAATAGAATAAGAAGAGATATTGATACGGAAGCACAAATTCTTGAACTATTGTATTCACTTGGCGTACAGAAAGTGATGGCCCTAGATGCTGGTGATTATGGCCTTCGTAGATTTTCTTTAATGGTTTTTGAGGATGTATGAAGGAGCAAACGACTTTCCTAGATATATTCTATTCACGGATGAGGCACGTTTCACAAGAGATGGATATTTCAATAGTAGGAACAGCCAATTATGGGATGAACAAAATCCGCATGGAATGTTTCGAAAAGGCTACCAACAGAAGTTTTCGGTGAATATTTGGGTGGGAATTATCGAAAATCGTATCCTTGGACCATATCTTCTTCCTCCCCGTTTGAATGGGCAGAACTACCGAGTGTTTCTTGAACATGTTTTAACTGGGCTACTTGAAGACGTACCTCTATTGGTTTGTCAAAGATTTGGTATCAATATGACGGAGCACCGGCCCATTTCCAACGAATCGTTCGTCAATTCCTTGATCAAATATTCCATGATCTGTGGAAAGGTAGACGTGGTCCCATACATTGGCCTGCACGTTCTCCGGATTTAACTTCACTAGACTTTTTTTGTGGGGATACTTTAAATTCCTAGGGTATGAAACACCTGTAGAATCTGTGGAAGATTTAACGGCAAGAATTTTAGCAGCATGTACGTTAATACAGGATACACCAGGAATATTCCAAAGCGTGCGACAGTCGATGATACGGAGACGCCAATTCTGTATTGAACAAAATGGTGGTCCATTTGAACATTTGCTTTAATGCCTTGTTTGTTTCTATGTAGTGCACCAACTAAACCGTTTCTATCATTCAGGTAGATATTATAATTGTTTTTCTTCATAAAAAACATGTTGATTGGATAATATTTTCCTAGATATTTCAATCAGAAATGGCTTTGATTATGATACTCCAACATAAACTTCAACAAATTAAGAGTACTTATCTTCTGTTTCGCAAAAATTATTTCAGACCTTAACTCTTATCTAAGTGGAGTATTATGAATTTGAGGTTGGGCTTGTTTGTCAGTTGATCTGTCAAAACAATCATATGCAAGAAATTATGGTAACATATCCGCGACATCGATTCGATCAAATAATATGATGAATGAAAAAATGGAATTATCGGTCTTATTCTGACTCACCCGAAAAAATATGACCACATACCATCGTAACTACGCCACTGGTTTACGAAAATAAAAAATTATAACTTCAAATTAGCACGTTGATAAACCTTGATTAGTGTACCAAGTTTAAAAAAAATTCTCCGAGGAATTTTGCAGAAAACAAATAAATCTGAATTCTTTTCGTACTTTCGACACCCTGTATCTCAGGGGGGATGCATTTTAGGACATACCTTGATGGCGGCTTTTCACCTCGAAATGAGGAATTTGTAGTTGGAGTTTGTCGGTCTTATTCTGAATATATGACGTGTAAGTTGTTCATTTAATAGATGATAAATATTGAATAGTTTGTACATAACAATTACAGATCAGAATATTTTCTTGTTTCAAACTTTCTAAAGCGTGATTTTTCAGTAGTCGGGTTTTAGTTTTTGAACTTATTTTTATTTCATACTTTTTAGAGCGTGAGTTTTCAGCAGTCGGGTTTTAGTTTTTGAACTTATTACACGCTTCATATTAGCTTCACTTGTATGTTTGTTTGTTTGTGTTTGTTTGTTTGTAACCGACTCCTTTGGGCGCGATTTTCACCCACTTTAAACGGTCCGATTTCATTCAAACTTCGTAGATTTATCGAGGACCGATGACAATACACTAATTTGATAGGATTATTCCATTTTTTAATTTGCAAAAAAATAATAAAAATAATAGTTAAAAAAAACTAAAAAGCACGCTTTTATGAATAAACCAAACTAAAAAGTAGGAAATAAATAATAGTTTAAAAAAACTAAAAAACACACTTTTATAGAAAACCAAAATAGAAAAGAAGAAAAAAAAATATTTTATTTAAAAAAAAATCGTGGGGTGCATGGTATCAATAATGATATAGTTCATTACACACCTAGGGCAGTTAAGTAAGAAATGTCTCGGAATACAGGTAGATCTTTTCCTCACCACCAATCCTGACCCGTATAGAATAGAAGTTTGTGCCCCACTTGGAAACTCTGATCACACCCTCATCTCCACAACATGCTCTTTCCATTTACCATCGAGCAGCACAATACCACCCCGTCTCATGTGGCATTACAATTCGGCCGACTGGGAAGGTCTTCGTATGTTTTTCTCAGCGTTTCCATGGAAGAGAGTTTGTTTCTCTTCAGTAGATCCAACACGATGTGCTGAAACAATTTCTGAAATCATCATGTTGGGGATGCAAACTTACATACCGAATACCGAAAGAAGAACATCATCCGATAAGACCTGGTTTAACAGAAACTGCTCTAGAGCTGTGGCTTCCAAACAGGCAGCATACCATCGATGGCAAAAAAATCCGGGACCTGAGACCAGAGCAGCATACGTTGAGGCTAGAGGCATATGCAAAGAGACAATAGAATGTTCAAAAGATGCTCATAATGCCAAAATAAGATCAAAACTTGTTGAATGTCCCAACGGATCCCGTTCATTTTGGTCTTTCGCCAAAGCTGTGGGAAGAAACTTCACTTCCAGCTCTTTTCCTCCCCTAACCAAAGAAGATGGAACACTAGCAACGACTGCCCAGGAAAAGCCAATATCTTTGCGCACCTATTTGCTGGAAATTCCACTCTGGATTCTTCGGGAAAACAACCCCCGAACATTACACCTATTGACAGTCACATGCCCGAGATCACCTTTCGCCAACGTACTATCAGAAAGATTTTGCTGGGTCTCAACACCAACAAAGCCTGTGGATCTGACGGAATCCCGCCGATTGTTCTCAAGAAATGTGCCCCCGAACTAACACCTGTTCTTTGCAAGTTGTTCAACCACTCTTACAATTTGGGAGTATTTCCGTCCAATTGGAAAATTGCAAGAGTACAGCCAGTCCCTAAAAAGGCAAAAGACCCTACCTAGCAACTACAGACCTATCGCACTGCTATCTATTATTTCGAAGGTCATGGAAAAGCCATCAACATCGAGCTCATGAAATATCTGGAAGACTCAGGAATTATCAATGATAGGCAATATGGCTTCCGCCATCAGAGATCAACTGGTGACCTGCTCGCATACGTCTCACATATATGGCAGCTATCTATTGAAAAGTATGGAGAAACTTTAGCTGTGGCATTAGATATATCCAAGGCGTTCGATCGAGTTTGGCACCAGGGACTCCTCGCCAAGCTTCCATCTTATGGCTTGCCCCTCAGCTGTGTTCTCTGCTTGCTAGTTTTCTCTCAAACAGGTTCTCCATGTAGTGGTCGATGGAGTTTCATCTGACACTCTACTCATAAATGCTGGTGTTCCGCAAGGATCCATTCTAGCACCAACACTATTTTTACTCCACATCAACGACCTATTGAAAGCAACTTCATGTCCCGTACACAGCTTTGCTGATGATAGTACCCTCCATACCGCTTTCTCTTCCAGGGCCCCTATATCAGCCCGTGAAACCAGAAATGAACGAGGAAGAAATGTTAACAATGTAAATATGGACTTAGCAACAATTCTCGAATGGGGATCCAATAACTTGGTAGAATTCAATGCAAACAAAACACAAGCATGTCTTTTCTCTAGAAAAGCCGATCTCACTGTGCCTAACATAACTTTGTCAGGAGTAACCATACCACTGAAGTCATCCATATCGATGCTTGGTATTACTATCAGCAATAACCTTTCCTGGGAAAATCACGTGAGGTCCATTGCCAAAAGTGCATCCCAAAACTTGGTTTTTGTTTCGTGCCAAGAGCTATTTCACCTCCAGTCAGCTGCTTATGATCTATAAGGCACAGATCCGACCTGTCCTGGAATACTGTTCCCATATTTGGAGTGCGGCACCTAAACATATCCTGAAGCTATTGGATTCTGTCCAAAAAAGGGCAATTCGTCTCGTCGGTGATGCCTCGCTTACAAACTCGCTCACTTGTCTGGAACACCGTAGAAAAGTTGGCGATTTGTCTCTATTTTATAGATATTTTCATGGGCGATGCTCTTCTGAAATATCAACAATCGTTCCTCCTTTGGCAGTCTCTTCGAGATTAACCCGTCAAGTTCAGTCTTCACACCCCTTCGTGGTCACTTTGGAGACCTGCAGAACATCACTTTCCAAAGACTCATTCTTCCAACGAACTGCGAGGCTTTGGAACTCATTGCCTAGGAGGTGTTCCCCGAGGCATACAACCTCCAGAAATTTAAGAAGAACACCAACTCCTACCTTCTTTCCCTTGGTTCCCACGATGTTCTCTGAACATTACAGGATATCCCTTTTCGTGGGAACCAGAACATATAAAAAAAAAAAAAAAAAAAATTGTTAGCCGAGGCGATACCATGCTTTTTTTAAAAAAAATTAAAAAAAATCTTATTTTCTATTTTTTTAGTTTGGTTTTCTATAAAAGCATGTTTTTTAGTTTTTTTTAAACTATTATTTATTTTTATTTCATACTCTTTAGAGCGTGATTTTTCAGTAGTCGGGTTTGAACTTACTTTTTATTTAAATTACTTTGGGGTTATAATTTCGTGATAAAGTATTTGCAGAGCTGCTTAACATTTTTCTTTGTTTAGGTTTTATTGTTTCACACGTACCTAGGTAATATACCGCGTGGAGGTACCGTCAGCTTATGTCATTATTATAACACACGTTTTGTGTTTTTTTTATATAATTTTAACATGTGTACCATAGCCCATAATGAAGAACGTATTTTTTTATATGTGTTTTGAGTAGGTTTGGAAAGAAAATATGTTTGGCTCACATCTGAGGCGTGATTTTAGAATTAATTCCCAATTATCGAGTGCATGAAAGCAAAGCCGCAAGCAACAGCTAACAATATATATATTTTTGAAATGTGCTAATTAATTTAATACCCACCACGGCATCATTAAAAAAAAAATTTTTTTTAGTTCATGACTTTATGTTTTTTATAGAGCGCCATATTCAATTGAATGTGACGTCACATAGCCTCTAACTAGCGGACAATCAAGACGCTTCCAACGATACCTCATTTGTCAAATTATAATAAGTAGTTTAGACGTTATGAGGAAACAGATGAACATACATACATACCGGTCAAAATCATTACCCTCCTTTTTGCTTCGCCGTAGTCGGCTGAAAATATATATCAAGGAACTTTATACAAGTGTAGAAATAACATTGAACTAATTTGCCCTGATAAGTTATCGATTTATTGAGAAACATATCTGCTTATTACAACTTAGAATAATATGACCTTGTGAGTATTTCAGACAATTTTTTAGTTCAAAACTCCAGGCTTACTATGTTAACTTTCGAATGAATGAATGAGTAAATCACGTTTGCCTGGTGCCTTCACTCATTATTCATACCATTATAACATTATAGTGGAATACATTCGCCCACAAGATTGTTCTTCAACATTATATGGAGGAGACCAGGTGATTAATTAATTTGTTAACCGACGGATAAACATTTCTCGATCAAACATTCATGCAAAGGAAAACATTTTCTGTTTTCAGTGATAATAAACAACATAAAGTACAGAATAATACTCGTGCCGTAAACACAACACTCTGCGAAGGATCGATCGACATAATTTGTATTTTGTCAGAATAAAACAGAACGCCGAATTGCCCGAGGGCATTATATAAACCCAATAACGTGATGTGGACCAATCGATAGCGAATTTGCTTTAGGGAGACAAAAAAGTTTATACCTAACGTTATTAAGAGCTTGTCCTAATTGGATGAAGATGTGAGCATGAAGGAAATCTAGTTTGATGTGCCTAGAGGCGCGATTTTCACCTCGTCCCCTGTCATGAAGAAACTCTTCTGAACAATGCAGTGATTGGTGGGGAGTTGAGGAGGTGACTCCTGCATATTCATCACCATTTACAAACCACAACTTTCAGTTTTTATTTTTTCAATAGATTGGATAATTTTTTGAAGTATGCTTTCAATAAAATTCCATCGAATCTGAGATGATTTGGCATATTAATGGGACTTTTGATGTGACTTTCAATGATATTAATAATAGTTGGTAAGAACCATTCAATTCTATAGGGAATTCATGGAGTTGATATTAGGTCATTTTCGGATAAATGACCTCGTAAATCAAGACAAGAATAGAAGGGTGTGTATTCTTTAAATCACAAATTTGAAGAATCTGATTGAATTATGAAAGAGGAAATCACTAGGCCGATAGTTTGATTCGGTAAGTTCGTGAGTAAAGTTCAATTAATTACTTTCAATAGTTTTTTCAGATTAGGCCACTTGAAAAATCATTGGCTAATTGACTTGACTTCGATATTTGGGCGCCAGACTTGCAGAGGAACAAAATCCCAAGATAACAAAATATATAAAATAAGCAAATGTTACCTTGCTTGTATGGGAAGGAAAAATGAATATATACAGAAACTCAACTTAAAACATTTTATTCCTTAATAACGAAAACAAACCCAAAATATTTGTAAACGAATGATAAAAGATTGAAAATATTATTAAACAATTTTACAACTAAAATATTGCTAGATCAAAAATTAGAAGTGGAACAATCGATAAGAAATTTCCGAGTGGAAAAAGGAAAAAAAATTCCAAGTGAATTATAGCGACAGCAGTAAAATTTAGAACATTTACAATTTCTTTTTTGATTCCAGCAGAAGATGGTCTTTGGTGATATGATTATATGAGGTGCTAGTTATGGGTTAATCCCAGCTGAAGATGGTTTCGGTTGAGGAATAATTGGGAAGGCTGATTTATTCGAAATCTGGGTCTCAGCAGCAATATTGGTCTTGTTTGAAGGTTGTTTGAAGGTTGTAGACGATGTGGTAACTTTAATACTCTCGTTTTGGACGTCCATCGTCTTAATGGATTCAAAAGGTTCTCACGACGTTTCGAATGCTTGTATCTGCAATCGTCTTCAGGTGAATACTGACAAGTTTAGGTGCTACTTACCAATTTATATGACTGCCGGTGCAATGATGCGTGTAATCTCGCCATGTGCGGTGGTGCGTGTAGTTTCGCGCGGTGTGGTGGTGCGTGAAGTTTCGCGCCTCTGCAGCCCGCCATAAAGAGCTAGCAATAGTTTTCATACGTTCTTGATCTCAACGTTTGGTTGACTAAAGGCGTTATTGGCTTCGATGTAGACGGCCTCTTTGAACTTTCGTTTGAACCAATGCTCCTCTCTATGTAAAACACTTGCGTCATCCCATAGAACTCGATGGTGCTCAGTCCGGGCGTGGTCAGCGATTTCCGATTTTGACGATTGGTCTTGTATTGGTGGCGGTAGTGGTTGCCATACCTTGATGTGCCTCAATGACCACGGTGACGTAGACTGCTGTACGACCTCTGAGAGCTACCAGTCCTTCTGTCCCCAATTATGCAGCTTTCCTCAGTAGTATATGACATGCGAAGAACACAATGGAAACATTCTCAATTGAATATTGATAGAAAGATTTTTTTGTGAATTGAAAAATCCACGATTGAAATGAAGTTATTTTTGTGAATGTCTAACAGAAAACAACTACTTCCCCGGCTAAAGCCACGCTGGACATTGAACTACATCTGATAGATATTCTGAAAAGGCCCTAACTCGAAAGAAAAAATCTGAAATTGAAAATTTGCATTTTCATTCAGATAGTTATTTGATTTTTTATTCCAGTCTTAATTAAGAACTCATAAAGATGAATGAGGCAAAGAAGGATGTTTTCCAAAAGAGAGTACTCACCAGAAATCATTCGTAACATTGACGCAGGAGAAACATCGCATTCACTAGGTCTTCAATACATTTTTGTAGACGAAAATCTATTTCACGCTTCCAAGATCATCAGGAAGACCGGAAGAAATGGGAAACACATTTTCAAGAAGCAATCTCACTTTGCAAAGATGGAAGAAGTTAGAATCATTTCTTTTGGAGAGTCACTTTGAAATTAGTGTTTTCTGACATTAAAACCTGTCATGGGGTATGATAGATTGATTTGTTGAAAATATAAACAGGATGTTCATATAATCAGATGTGGAATCATCTACGACTGAAAGATAAACCTTAGTCACTATCTTCCATCGTCAAGATAACCTCTTGTGGGGTATTCATGTTGAAAAGGGAAACATTCTCAATTGAATATTGATAGAAAGATTTTTTTGTGAATTGAAAAATCCACGATTAAAATGAAGTTATTTTTTGTGAATGTCTAACAGAAAACAACTACTTCCCCGGCTAAAGCCACGCTGGACATTGAACTACATCTGATAGATATTCTGAAAAGGCCCTAACTCAAAGAAAAATCTGAAATTGAAAATTTGCATTTTCATTCAGATAGTTATTTGATTTTTTATTCCAGTCTTAATTAAGAACTCATAAAGATGAATGAGGCAAAGAAGAATGTTTTCCAAAAGAGAGTACTCACCAGAAATCATTCGTAACATTGACGCAGGAGAGACATCGCATTCACTAGGTCTTCAATACATTTTTGTCGACGAAAATCTATTTCACGCTTCCAAGATCATCAGGAAGACCGGAAGAAATGGGAAACACATTTTCAAGAAGCAATCTCACTTTGCAAAGATGGAAAAAGTTAGAATCATTTCTTTTGGAGAGTCACTTTGAAATTAGTGTTTTTAATACAAAAAATGAAATGTGCTTTGATAACTTGTAGATTGTACCGAATACTGAGTGGAATAAGGTAGCGAAACCTTCGCAAAATCCTCCAAGGAGAGAAACGAAGATAACGATAAATATATATATATATATATATATATATATATATATATATATATATATATATATATATGTAGCTAATTCTTCTAACAGAACATGCGATATATGAGGGTGGCAAGTCCCCTTTGAACAAGTTCATGCCCTAAACCTCTTCGATGCGAGGAAAGAGTGAGCAGGAATTGAATCGATCTCTGAGATACCCTCTTGATGAGAATCTCCCTAATGATCAATTGAGTTAAACAGTAATCATGAAATCAAGAAAATTGTCATCAATTCATGATGCTTGAAAAATACAGGAACGAAAGACATTAGGAGATTGAGTACTCTGTGACAAATAAAGCCGCGCAATAATTCACTCAGATTGAAGCATCATATTCCCAGAGGGAAAATGATATAATAATCTCAACAAGATTGGAATAATAAGAAATAAATGACTACCCTGAGGAATCGTCCGTCTGGGGAACAGACTCCTTAGATATCACAGAATAGTCAACTCAGCTTCTCGTCCCTGAGAATCTCCTGGTGATAATCATACATCCTCAGTCAGGGAGGTGGGAATTGGTCCACTGAATTTATTACCATTCATCTGGTAGCGTAGATACTGTCTTCACAAAATAAACGTTTACAACAAGATAAACTTTGTGTGTTAGCCTTTTAGGCATGCGAAATAACCGGAATGAGGAAAATACTTGAAGGATGGAAATTTGGGGAATCTTTGAGAAAAAAAATAGGTATTGAGTTTAAATCAACGCAATGAAAAGCCTTGATGAGCAAAAAAGACGAGCACGGAGGTTATTTGAAAATTACATGGAAATATGATTTGAATCCAAAAATACGTTGATAGATAGTGCAATCGGAAAATAGGTAGCAATTAGGCAGGTCAGAAACTCAGGGATGAGCTACGATAATGCGAATAATTTGAAATTTCTAACCTTGCCACATGCCACAAGATTATACTATTTCCATAGTTTTAATCTCAGGTGAACGGAAAGTGAGTTGATAAATAAGCAATTCAACAAGCAGTTATAGATATACTCAACAAATTATTAGCGATTCTATTAGATATTCAAAGGTAATTACTCCGATACCCATTCACTCAGCCTCGTTTTTACACGCTTTATATCAGCTTCACTTGTATGTTTGTAACCGTATGTTTGTTTGTAACCGACTCCTTTGGGCGTGATTTTGACCCACTTCCAGACGTACGAATGATTTGAAATTTGGCAGGTGTACATAATTCCAGTGACAATGTATTGAGAAATTTTTGTTTGAAAAAAAACAAAATGGCGGCTCCAATATGGCGTGCGAGTTTTGTGATTATGATCCGATTCGCTTCAAAATTGGTATCTGAGGGTTTTCGTGGTTAGGAATTATGATTCTTCTGTCAAAACTGAAAAATGCAGGATGGCGGATCCAAAATGGTGGACGAGTTTTCTGATTATGGTCCGATTTCATTCAAAATTGGTATGTGGGGGTTTTTGGGGTCCAATATTATGATTCGTATGTAAAAATTGAAAAAATCCAGATAACGGCTCCAAAATGGCGGACGAGTTTTATGATTATGCTCCAATTCTATTCAAAATTGGAGAATAATAGTTAAAAAAATTAAATAATAATAATAATAGTTTGAAAAACTGAGAAACCCGCTCAAATAGAAAACAAAACTAAAAAGTTGAACTAAATGATAGTTTAAAAACTGAGGAACACGCTTTAATAGAAAACTGAACTGAAAAGTAGAAAATAATTTTAAATGAGTTTGAAATGAGAATACAGTGATTAACAACGAATTCATTTCATCGTAAAAAAGCGTGGGGTGCTTTTTAAGATATTTTCATAATGATTCTACTTTTACCAATATCTGTCCATGAAATATTGACAACAATTGACATCAAGCACTCCACGCTTTTTTACGATGGAATAAATTTGTTGGTAATCACTGTATTCTTATTTCAAACTCATTTAAAATTATTTTCTACTTTTTAGTTTAGTTTTCTATTAAAGCGTGTTCTTTAGTTTTTGAACTATCATTTATTTTTTCATTCAAAAGGCACTCATGCGAAACAGAACAAAACAACCGATTCATACTCGATTTGTGAAAGGTCACCGAAGAGTGACCTACACCTTCACACCGGGTTTTAATTTGGCAGTGACTATCGAACCTCCACCGGAAAGTAAGGTCAAAAATGATTTGATGGATGTTTATTTTCCAATGGACAATAATGTAATGAAGAGTTCGTTACAGGCGCAGTTTAGGCCGTGCCGCAAATTTATAACAAGTGTTTCGTATTAATATGTAATTTGACTAACAATCTCTTTACACAGAGGTATAGGATCTCTGGTGACAGTCTACCATAGCATCCTCCATCAATGCACGCACGCAATAATGCCCGACGTGTTGGTGTTGGTTGACAACACGACGATATTTGGTGGTCGCGATACACACGTTTCCATCGATCTCTATATTATCACTATTCCCACTATTACTCTCCAACAACGCCTGCACATAATAAATAGACGTTTGGACTGTCATTGGGCAACGTATGCTGGTTGGGCCAGCTACGTAATCGCATCGCACCATTTCTCCATTTCCTTTTTGACGCAGGCTCAGCTCTCGCAATAGGATTATCGGATTTTTTTCAACGTGAGCTTTTCTCTGATTTACGTTTTTTATAATCCCGAGCATATTTACTAGTCGTTTGAGACGACATCTTCAATCATGTTGTAATTATCAATGTGATACCGATTTTCACGTATATTCCGGTTAATATTTTTATTGTCTCACTTTGGGTTCTAGTAGTGCCCCGCAAACTCTTTACAATGACACACGAATCAATGTCCTAGCTGAACGCGTTTCCACGCTACCGTAACAAAGAGTAGAGAGAGCAAGAGAAATCACTTGCCTTATTCATAAATGAAATTGTTGTGAAATTGTGTTGGAATCCTTGGAAGTTGAAATTTAGCCTGTTATTCAAGTTTCATTCTTGAATTTGAGATCTGGTTTAGTTCTGGTTTAACCACTCACGAGCCAGAATAGCACGTCATGTGGCAGACTGTACGCTTCAGGTATTTTCGTATTTGCAAGATCAATTAAATAATATTGAGTTTTTGGGTAGAATTAAATACATATATTATGAGACTATATTGTCATAATCAGTCAAAAAATTTATTCCGAGTTTCCTTTGATTGAAACATTCACGTGATCACTGCATTCGTAATTCATTCGATGTGTTACCTCATCGACAATCAGTATAAGTATTCCATTATTTATCATTATTGTTCATATTCATTTCGGAATATAAGTTCATTGTTAATTATGAATATATAATACCCGGGCAAATCCTTTCATTAAAAAAAGCAATTTATTTCCCACAGGGGTACCCAGTTACAGGAAATGTTATTACAACAATCAATTATTTATATATATATATATTATATATATATATATATATATATATATATATATATATATATATGAACAGCATCAAATTATAGATAGTGACACCTATAATCTGTGCGGCGCAGCTTGGACCTAATATCGTGGAATTTTAATGGCACGAAATTTCGTGCACATTAATAGGTCACCGACAGATGCCAGCATAGGCCAACCCACGACACCAATAGTCGTACTACTAGTGCGTTCAGAGTAACGCAATACAAATAATTAGATAAAGAGAAATTTGTTACGAATCCAAGAGTGTCCACCATTCGCCAACAGCTGTTTCATGGTTTCCCAATCATCAGGACGGCTTGTGGTCTCTTTCAAATTCATATCAAATCGTGACCTATTAATGTGCACGTAATTTCGTGCCATTAAAATTCCACGCTATTAGGTCTAAGCTTCGCCGCACAGATTATAGGTGTCACTAGCTATAATATGATGATTTTCACATTTTGGTACTTGCCGGTAGGTATTAACAATGCGAGAGATTTGATGCGAATTTGAAAGAGACCAAAAGCCGTCCTGATGATTGGGAAACCATGAAACAGCTGTTGGCGGATGGTGGACTCTCTTGGATTCGTAACAAATTTCTCTTCATCTGGTTATATGTATTGCGTTACTCTAAACGCACTGGGAGTACGACTATTGGTGTCGTGGGTTGGCCTATGCTGGCATCTGTCGGTGACCTATTAATGTGCACGAAATTTCGTGCCATTAAAATTCCACGTTATCAGGTCTAAGCTTCGCCGCACAGATTAAAGGTGTCGCTATCTATAATTTGATGTTTTTCACATTTTTGTACTTGCCGGTAGGTATTAACAAAGCGAGAGATTTGATACGAATTTGAAAGAGACCACAAGCCGTCCTGATGATTGGGAAACCATGAAACAGCTGTTGGCGGATGGTGGACTCTCTTGGATTCGTAACAAATTTCTCTTTATTTATATATATATATATATATATATATATATATAGATATATATATATATATATATATATATAAATATATATGGAAGTGAATGCTGATAAGAAAATTTCTAATATTTAACATACAATTAAATTCTAAAGTTCAGGAGAAAAGTTTGAGTAAACACATAGACAAGAAAACAAGAGAATACATAACACCAAAGTACTGTAAGGTTGCCGTAGTAGACATGAACATTATAGATACTCAATAATACACGATGTAACAGCATTCAATGAGTCAAAATGAATGTCACCAATTTCACAAATTTTGTTGAAGCTACCGCACATGATATTCAACGGTGATCGTAGTTTGTTCGTGATGCTTCGCAATGGAACTTGGCATTGTGATGACCTCCAATTCTAGGTAAGGGGAAATTAATTTCGTTTAAAGGAGCAGCACAATCAATATTGTTAATAATTAATTTATACAAAAATTTCATACCAAGAATAATTCTCCGTATTTCCAAAGTGATGATATCGGTATAGATCAGTATGTATGTGCTGGTAATTTCAACAAAGAATATATTTTGAGAAGTTCGACATACATGATGGATCCACAATTACAAAGGACGTTTGCTCATGATAAAAATATTATGATGGAGCGGATAATGCTCTTATGAAGTGCTGTAAATGACATACAATTACTTAATTTAGCACTCAAACCAATGAGTTCGGGAGATGCAATCTTTCGCTTTCTGAAAAATCTATATTCTAGTCTGAAGGAAGTGAGCGCTGCAGTATTTTGTGATATATCTAATATCTAAAGCTTTTGACTGTTACTAAGCTTCATCCCTAAAGTCTCAGAGGATGAAGCTTCAGTTGGTTCGAGTCCTATCTGAGTGAAAGAACCCAAATTGTGTGAACTGATATCTCTCAGTTCATGAGCAAATTGAGGGATGTTCACTATTTTGGCAGACAACACGACCATCTCATCACAGGAACACAAATCACCTTCACTTGTACATATGCATAAATCAATTTGTATCTTCTCTGAACTACCTTTGCCCATTGTAATAATTTTTTTCAACTTGTGCTTGTAATTTATCTAGTAACTAGCAAGTCAAATATTTGTATTATTACTTTCATATTTATTTTTTATATCATATATTTTGCACAAGAATTTGCCCATTAGATTACAATCTTCTGACTATGAGTATATTTCATTCGGAGATAGTGGATACTTTTATCCAAAGAGCTATGGGACCGTTCGAAATTCACTAGCCGAAATCACGATACCTCCATAGCATGAAAAGTCCACGATTACTTGTGAAATTCATGTGTTTATTAAAAAGTGATAATTATACTAATCATAATCATTAGCCTTTTCGATCTTGGGAGTGGGCCTTGGTCTTCCGACCAACTGCTTGTTTTAGATCGCCCTCCTTCTCCGATTATCTCATGCGTAGTGTTACTGAAAAAATAAAAGAGAAGCTGATTAAGATTATTGTTTTCTATTCTCATCTTTATTAGCAGGGCTCACTTTTTCCGGATAAGATAACTGGAAGCAGCCTAGACTGTCGCAGACCAGGATTCATCGATTTCTCAACTTCATCAAAAGATTTCATGATATCTACAATGAACTCTCTTATTTTGTTCGGGTCAGAAGGTTGTCACAGAGGTGATAGTGTGGCAGAGATGGGCAATGAATGGCTTGGTAATAGTTCGTATCGGAAAGTTTAATGGAACAATGTCATCGGGGATATTTTCCGATCCCCTCAATTTTCAAGTTCATTCATTGTTCAGAGACATCAGTCCTCTTCTCCATGATCCCCAAAAAAGAAGAAATCACTTTGGAATTTTAAAAAACACCAGGTAGGCTTCAAGAAAAATTGAGCAGTCATCTGATTCATGACAGACAGATGAACACATTGTAGTAACTGCTTGTTTGCTTGTTCTTTAATGGCCTATCACATAGGAACGTTTTCTGTCGGATTCGATTTCCCTTCGGGGGGCACCCGGGATTGTCTCGAAGTGATACCACGAGAGCCCAATACTTTCACAACATAAAATTTATAACTTTTCGATGCACGTGAAACGACTGTACAAAAACTAACATTAACCTGACTTCCTGTCCGCGTGGTCGACATCCATCTCCCACGACGCCAGAAAGTCGAATCATATTGTAATAAATTTCAAGGATTTCACTTTATTTTCGCACCAACTGTTCTGTGCGGGATCTTGTTCGTAGAACTATAATCTTTGACACTAATTTATAACTTCACGAAGTTCGTTCACGTTCACAAAATTTTTTTTTAACAAAAAATTAAATCGACGGAATACGGAACTGAAAAGTAAAAAATCAAATGAACCTTCTTAGTCTCAATAACTAAGCTCCTAAGCTAATGTAAGTAACTGATTTTGAGACGGCGCCAAACAAACAAGCAAATGAATAAGGTAAGGCGTAAAATGATGGCATCGAGTTATGCGGTGACATTCTGATGATTTTTTTGAAGTAATTCAATGATCTTCGTTGATTGTTTGTTTGGCGCCGACTCAAAATTAATTACTCACATTAGTTTAGGAACTTAGTTATTGAGACTAAGAAGAAGGTTTATTTTATTTTTCACTTCTCAGTTCCGTATTTCGTCGGCTTAATTTTTTGTTAAAAAGTTTTTATTTTTCAATTTTTTGTGGTTGAAATCTACTAATTACTAACTGCTTGTTTTTTTATTACTTCTAAAATACTTACTCACCCACCTTACTTCAACTATTACCAGTTGAATAATATGATTATCTACTTTTACTATTTGTTGTAATATAAATTATTTTTGTTGTTCTGGTTAGTTTATTTCATTACTTTGTATATCATTCCATCCTCTCATAGAATATATTTATTGTGATAATGACACTAGCGATCTGTCATTGTCAACTACATATGTGTGCTAATGTTCACGGAACAAGAATAATGCCAGTAGCGATCTGTCATTGTCAACTACGTATGTGTGTGCCAATGTTCACAAGTGAAAAATCAATTATCCCCTATTTTTCTACCCGTGAGGGTGGATAATTCCATTCGAAATCCAAATATGATCAACTATGAGGTATATCCTATCTGATAAAAGGAGAATAATCCAAATCGAAGATCCCAGTACAAAGTTATAGCTGATAGAATCGGTTAACGGACCAGAATTCAGAGGGTGAGTGATTAATATCCTTCATTTTGCTACCCTTAGGGGTGGATTTCATCTTTTAAATTCGAATGGGACCAACTTAGAAGTACACCCTACCCACTGAAAAAATTATCGGAATCGCACGTCTCAGTTAAAAGTAATGCGTGATCATACATTAAAAAAAATATACGCGTCGACCAGAGAACCTCCTTCTTTTTGGTTTGGTCGGTTAATAAATGATTTTGTGTTTTCATTCCATCCGAACTAGTTCGGGACAGTTACGAATAGGTTCAAAATAGTACGAGCATCTTAGCAAGGACAGTTTCTGACTTCTGTGTATTATTTTGGGTACGCATGCGTACAACGTACACGCTTCTGAAGTTCTAACCTCCTTTTCTTGTACACATTATCATTTGATTGATTTGTCGAAGATTCGAATGAAAAATATGGATACTAGCTTCAGCTCATGGTCTTCTTCTAGTTCAGGTGAAGGAAATACGTTCCTGAATATCGTGTGCCGTCCTCAAAACAAATCCGCAAAAAGGTGGATTCATAAAGGACACCATAAACCTCCCAAGTAGCACAGAGTCATAAATTAACATAATGACTTCTTATACCGTCTTGAAGACCACGTATTTGTAATGTTTTAGAACCAAAAAATTCATGTGCGTTTTATAACATTTAGGCGTTGCTACGATGTAGTAGATATAACGAGAGTACAATAAATAATTCTCGAGATGAAGTTGTACTGTGGTTTGTATGTTAATAAATTGTATGCGTCGTTGAGTAGAACTTAAGAGCAGTTGCTGTGAGGTTATTATGACAATAAACATGTGGTTCTAATGAACAGATTTTTGAAACGTTTCTACGACTATACATTGTACTCATGTAATGTAGTTTTATCAACTGATGAACTTTGGTCGTAATGATTATATTATGTATCTATGGTTAGATTATTTTTGTTGGTTATGTTATTTTTGTTGGATAGGTATATTGTGTTATGTATGTAGAATATTCAGTTCCGTATAAATACTTAAAATGTCAAAACAAAAATCCAATCTGCCTCACAAGAGAACTGGAGCATGGAGAAAAAATATGAAGAGGAAGGAGTGCCTACTCCAAAATTAACATCTGAAATAATTAATCAGTCTATCAGGACACTGCAAAAAAATGAAGTTTATCCAGCCCCTTCAATTGTTTTCACAGCAAGGGAAGACATAAATAATATGTATGTGCACTTCGAGTGATGAATGAAAAATATTTAAATTTAACTGTTCAACATCAACATAACCTCTATTGTAAATGTCAGTTGTCAGTTATTCTAGCGTTTTTCATTAGGCGGAACTAGCGGAATGCTAATGCACTCAGTATATATATATTTATGTTTTGATAGCTCTACGACGTTAGTACCACAAAACTTGCTACTTGTGGTTACAGCGACTACATTACAACTTTTTTATGTAAGATATTGCGATGTCTTTGAGACACTCGTAAACTATTCTATGATAGTACATACCGTAGTAACTTTCCGACACTAGAAGGACGGCATCCATGTTAATCGATTGATAAACTTGTGATAACTTCATTCTGGTAGCCATATTGGAACAAAAATATTTAAAATAAAAAATATGGAACCCTGGGTGTTATATCAATTTAAAAATCATTGGAAATGTGCTAATCAGGTATCTTTCGTAATATGGTCTACATATTCCATCGATTCATGAGAAAAATTGATAAAATATATTTTTTCTGAAATGAAAATAAATATTTATCTCTCTTCATTTTCGGGGCGCATGAATTTTAAGTGAGTAGAATTGAATTTTGATTGTAAAAATGGATTTGCTTGGTAACTAGAGTTTCAGAGCAATTCTCAAAGACACATCATTTTTATCTCGATAAATATCACGGCCATTTGTTGTTGGTATATATATAGTGGATATAGGACATTACCACAGAGTATCATGAACATGTAAAGGAAGACTGAATTATGTATTATATTAATATGATATAAAATCTTTTGATATGGTATACATATTGTAATACTATATTAGAAAAATTATGACCTTCATGCATAATGTTATAATGACTACACTAAAACCACAGAACGACGAAATAATAATATTCAATCCAACCCTTCTGCGACTGGATTATATGAGTCTATATTGGCAAGTCATTACCACTACTTTATAACGTCGATGTGACGTCGCAAGAGTGTACCTTTCTGTCGTATTGGCATACATAGCGACGTATTAGTATATTGCAAGACATAAGTCATGGACTTTTGCGAAAGGTCTAGTAGACGTCTGTACAACCGAATTATGACCTCTGTGGGCTACTTGGGCTGTTCTCAGATAGAGTATTCAAAGATCCTAATGATCTATACCCGAAGCTAATTGTTTGTTGAATGCCTCAACATAACCTAAAACCTAATCGTTATCATAAATAGCGTGTTCGTTTATTTGTTGTCTGGACCGTCCTAGAAATATATTGGATTCAATTTACTGCGCATCTGGTTGTGCGCAATCCTAGAACATTTCCTAAAGTTTGGAACGCGAACAAACCCACATGAAGCTAATTCTTAACAATCACGCGCATGCGTCTTCACCGGTACGATGACGTCACAGGCTAAACGAATACTGTGCGACAAACACGTCCAGACATGATTTTTCCAAGCAATGGATAGGTTCTGAATCACAAAAGGTTAAGAAGAGTTCTCATTTGGTAGATTTGTGGAGTTTGGTGTCCTAATTAATATTCCGAATAAAAAATTATAGAATATGGACTTTTCTGCAACTTTTGTGTGGAACATTCTCCAATCAGATTGAGTACATTTTCCAGTATAGTATATACATTCTCAGTTGAATAGCTGAAAAACTGGAGGTAAGCCTAATAGGATTTGGCGTTTTGACCAAAGTTGCCGACCATAGGCGGAGATTTATTCTTCTACTAATGTAACTTTTTATATTTTTGTTTAAATATGTTTCTTCGAAGACAATTCAATGTACCGAAAACATCATAATGGAACTGAATATCCAATAATTTTTTTTCCGGGCTCGGGATCGGCAGATGTTATTCAAGATATAAGATATAAAAAGTATCAGAAAAGTGTAGAATGAAATAAATAATAGTTTAAAAACTAAAGAACACGCTTTAATAGAAAACTAAACTAAAAAGTAGAAAATAAATTCAAATGAGTTTGAAATAAGAATACAGTGATTAACAACAAATTTATATTATCGTAAAAAAGCGTGGGGTTCTTGATATCAATTGTTGTTAATATTTCATGGACAGATATTGGTAAAAGTAGAATCATCATGGAAATATCTTACGCTTTTTTACGATGAAATAAATTTGTTGTTAATAATCACTGTATACTTATTTCAAACTCATTTAAAATTATTTTCTACTTTTTAGTTTAGTTTTCTATTGAAGCGTGTTCTTTAGTTTTTAAACTATTATTCATTTTCAACTTTTTAGTTTTGTTTTCTATTAAAGCGTGTTCTTTAGTTTTCAAACTATTATTATTATTATTATTTAATTTTTTTAACTATTATTCTCCAATTTTGAATATAATCGGACCATTATCACAAAACTCGTTCGCCATTTTGGAGCCGCCATCTTAAATCCTTCAATTTGGACGAAATAATCATAATTTTCGACCCCAAAAACCTCCACATACCAATTTTGAATAGAATCGTACCGTAATCACAAAACTCGTCTACCATTTTGGAGCCGCCATCTTGAATTTCCCAGTTTTGACAAAAGAATCATAATCTCTGACCACGAAAACCCTGAGATATCAATTTTGAAGCGAATCGGACCATAATCGCAAAACTCGTCCGTCATATTAAAGCCGCCATTATGTTTTTTTTCAAACAAAAATTTCTCAATGCATTGTCACCGGAATTATGTACACCTGCCAAATTTCAAATCATTCGGACGTCTGGAAGTGGGTCAAAATCGTGCCCAAAGGAGTCGGTTACAAACAAACAAACATACAAGTGAAGCTATATAAAGCGTGTAAAAAAGATGACAAACACGCTAATATTTAGCTATAAACAAATTTTCTCAAAAGTTCTTGAACTGATTTGAATTATCGCAGTTTTGAATAGTCACAGGTTCAATGAATGATTTCTATAAAATAATCTTGAAGTCTAATTGTATAAAGTCCCAGGATTAAATATCTTAATAGGAGTGAATGAATTTTCAACTGACTCAATCTAATCCTCTTACGCTAATAAACGATAAAAATGAATTAAAACCTCTATTCTAATAATTGATATTTCAAACATGTCTTGATATAATTATCATTTCGGTAATAACCCGCAAAATTGTGATGGTCTCTATTGGGGTTATGGAAAATTTCAATAAACTATCTAGGAAAGGAGATTATTTAAGGATTTAGAAGGGATTTTCACTAAAAAAATTTGATAGGAAAGTGTAGAATACAAAAAAATCAATAATAAGCATCACTGTTTATTCAGTGTTCTATGATGATAAAAATTCATTTATTTAGCATCAATGCTACAACCAAATTATACGAAAGTTGGCCCATTTTTCATATAAAGGCGCAGTCATGTTCTCATGTTGATCTACTGAACATTTTTTTCCTTAAGCTGACAACAGCAGCGCGTTCGGTAAAAAAACATTTCCAGTCATGGTGCTTGAAGGCAAAAGTTTTTTGAGTTATTTACCCATTCATACCGAATCACATCATTACTATCAAACCGAGTCCCGTCAAGATATAATAAATGTCTCTTAGATTCCCGATGTTCTTTTATTTGACGTAAATAATCCTGTCTTTGGAGAACGAGTCTGGGCGATTCTATTAATCTCATTCGCTGATTGATTTTCTTGTGTTTGAAGCCACAGTCTGAAAGGATTTTGCGTAGTGTTTTCAGTGACTTATAGATATATTCAGGATAGTCGGATAATTTCTTGTGAATTGAGTCCAAGCCTTATAATGAAATCTCTAGTGGCCTCATCAACTTTTATACATTTTTGATCTTTCCGTTCTCTCTTCAGAGAATGATGTACGGAATCTCCTTGTTTTACGATTCTGTGAATAGTTGAATGCCCTAAGCTTCTGAGATGAGCAATGCTTCCGAAGATTTTATAGTTGGATTTGTCCTTCAGTATGAGTATCTGGGTTTGAACATGGAGATTTTTGTTTAAATTCCCATTTTCTTCAGTTTGTGCATCTTGTTCAAGTTGTTCCCCACATTCTTTGAATGGTCTCCAATATGTCATGTTGCACAAATGAATACACACACACACACACACAGACACACGCGGAAGTAAGATCGGCCGCTTAACGGAATCTCAATCTTCATAGGTAAACTCGGACAGTAGATACCTAGGCCCACTCACCTGCTATTTTGACCCTTTGATTAGTATTAAACACGTTCATTGATTGTTTTGCATTATGAAGGCGTATAACTTCCTTCCTTTTCTTGAAACAAATTTGGCCAAAATATCAAATAAATGAGTGTTTAGTAATTTTACAGATTCAAAGCAGCTCTGCTTGAGCTAGAAGTTTCATGAGGATGGTACTTTCGACTACTGCAAAACAAAATCTTGCCTTTGTTTACCTTACATGGCTTCCTCTGCCCAAATACACACCACATCACTGTCCTACTGATAGACTCAACCTCAAACACGATAAAGTAATCCGTGGTGGATTACGGTAATTTATTTTGCGGCCAGCGAAGTTATCAACTGGTTTTTACGCGGCCAACAGGTTTCACTCAATTTGGTCCACTATATTCTTTATACGGGAAATCTTGTTTATATATCTTTCCGTTTTTCTTCCTATTTAAACATTATAATATGTACGATTTTTAACGAACCCCATATTTTGGGTTGGAAATGAATTCATTAGACTGAGAATGGTTATACTATAAATACCAACTATTTAATACAAACTACCGTTTTCTCATTTTCGCATCACCATGAGGTAGAATGAGAGGGGCGTTTTTTGATGAACTATATGGTTCAGGCTCACTGATATCAATATGTTCTTGCAAATGTCATCCTCTTCCGAATTCTCATCTTCGTTGTCTCCTTCGACCTCGTGTGCCAATAATATCGCAACGGTCAGGTCTTCATTTTCGTCGTCGTCGTCCCCTTCTTCTTCTCCAGAGCCCGCCGAAATCTTTGCGCTGTTTTCACGCGCGTCTCCATTGCAGCATGTACAGATAACAGAATACTTCCAGCCGGTTTTCCTACACCCACAGGCTTCACCGCACCCCTTTTTGCATTTGAACGAAAGTAATTTCAGGTTTGCTTCGGGTGCCAGATCTTCTGTTGTTTTTACTGGAGTAAGTCCAATCTTGCTTCTTCCGAACCCCATTACTCTAGACTTTCGCGTATATTATACCAAGCCTGAACTTGGTGGTATGTTCAAAAGGAATGTTGCTTTGCAGCTTCTCTTGTAGGGGTAATGCGGCAAGATTAAATTCACTTTACGTCACGGATCTTGATAACTTAAAAAAAATTCATTAGTTGTTCAATTGACCAACTCGGTTTTTTTTTCCGACAATGAAGATAGTTGGTGTACTAACTTGATACCAATTTGGGCTCGAGTACACACCTGAAATGTTTTCTCATCAAAATGAAATAAATGTAAAGTAACGGTTTTTCTTTCACTGATTATCGATATATTTATTGAAATATTTATGTAGTCTCAGCTATACAGGGTGTTTTCTAACTACGGTACGAAACTTCAGGTGGTGATTCGTTAGGTCATTTGACAGAAAAAAGTTCCTATGAACATATTCCGGAGTTGCTTCGTTTCTGAGATACAGGGCGTCGAAGTGTTAAGAAAAAGGTATTAACAAAATATCCTGAATACCCTAAAACCGATGTGGTTGAAATGTGGTACAGCTATTTGAAGTAATAAGGCAATAATTTGGCCCCAAGTAGGTCCAGGGGCGTCTCAGTGGGCACCACACCCAACAATACTGTTAAAAAAAAGTACTTTTTTTGTAGTATTTTATTTTTTCGGATTAAACAACTGAAAATACAACTCTTTGGTCCCTTGTGTTTTATTCATATCAAGCTTCGTTTTCGAGAAAAAAATACTTTAACTTATTCTACAAATTATCCATTATCCGTCTGATAAAATATACGACTGAAATCAATGTGTCATTGATTGTCTGACACGTTCAAAAATACCTGGAGTATTTCTTATGACATTGCAATTGTCACTTATTCGATTCCTCAAGTCATTCGCATCTAGTATAGGGGTTTTATAAACAAGAGCCTCCAGATGACCCCATAAATATGAATCAAGAGGATTCATATCAGGACTGCGAGCGGGCCAATGTTGAGGTCCTGCACGTCCAATCCAGCGATTAGGGTAGGTGATGTCGAGATGCTGACGAGCAAGAACACTAAAATGTGCTGGAGCTCCGTCGTGCATAAACCACATGTTGCCTCTTACAAGTACGGGTACTTCTTTCAACAAAATGGAAAAATGATTTCGCAAAAAAACCGTGTAGGATGGACCTGATAATCTTGCTGGTAAAAAAAAGGATCCAATTGGGTAGTCACCAATAATTCCTACCCAAACGTTCAGCGAAAATTGTTGCCGAAAATGACTTTCTCTAATAATGTGGGGATTTTCGTCGGCCCAGAAATGGTTATTGTGAAAGTTCATAATAGAATCTCGTGAAAAATTTGCCTCGTCCGTAAATAAATTATTTGGTAGAGAATTATCATTGTGTGCCATCGTATGAATCAACCACCTGCACAACATCAATCTTGGGTGAGAATCCCTAGGCAGTAGAGCTTGGACCCGCTGTATGTGATATGGGTATAGGAGGTTTCTTTTTAGAACTTTCCAAACGGTTTTTGGGCTTACTTCAAGCTGCAGTGCAATCTTCCTAGTACTATTTGAAGGATCTTCTTCTATTGCATCAAGTATAGCTTCTTCTAGTTCAGGCGTTGTTACAGTTTCTGGTCTTCCACCACTTACATTTTTATTAAAACTCCCAGATTCACATAATCTTGCATGTAGCGTTCTAAATGTTTTAGCACATGGAATCATTCTGTTAAGATATCTATCCTGGTAGATTATCCGTGCTTCTTCCGCATTTCCATTTGCTAATCCATAAATAAAGTGCATGTCAGCCATTTCAGCGTTAGTAAAAGTATTCATGATGGAATCACTGCTAATTGACAACTCTGACTTTTACTGATATGACAATACTATCACTGTCAGCTGGTCTCCTTAGCAGGTAATCATGATTGTAGAGTGCCTTCATTTTTTTTGTTCTCGAAAAATAAGCTAAATATAAAAAAAAAACAGGGGGCCAAAAAGTTTTATTTTTACCACGCTTATAAAAAACTTTTCAGAACCCACGCTTTTATTCAAATGCACTGAAAAGAACAAAATAATTTTTTTCTCAGTATTGTTGGCTGTGGTGCCCACTGAGACGCCACTGGACCTACTTAGGGCCGAATAATTGCCTTATTACTTCAAATAGTTGTACCACATTTCAACCACATCGGTTTAAGGATATTCAGGATATTTTATAAATACCTTTTTTTATACTTCAACGCCCTGTATCTCAGAAACTCCGGACATATGTTCATGGGAACTTTTTTTTGTCAAATGACCTAACGAGACACCCCCTGAAGCTTCGTACTGTAGTTAGGAAACACCCTGTATTGAACGATTATTCGCTTCGGCGTTACATAAGAAAGTGTGGGACCACCTCACCAAAGCCCAAAGGACTAATTCGGAGGCTTGGAGTCGAATTGTTGGTAATCATCCACTTGGACTGTGTTGAATGAAATACAAAAATATTTTGCTATTTAGACCTATGCTATTCGTTAGTTGTTCTAAGGAATTTTGATAGATTTTATCGCTTTTCATGGAACCACTGTGAAAGATCAAATTTTATGAAATATTGTAGCATTATTATATAAAATTTTTTTCTACCGTTTCATGAATCTATCAGATCAAATATAATTGTATTCCATTCAACAGGTCCACGTTTATAACTAACATTTTTCCCAAAAAGCTACAAGTGAGTTATGCTACATATAAGTCACACAATAACACTAACCCAAAACACTAACCCCTCGAATGTAAAAATAACGAAAAACATTTTTCTCCTATTATCGGAGATATAGCTGGTGAAATATGGGTAGTTTCAGAGATATAGATAGAAAGATAGATAGATTTATTCCACAACTTTACATTGAATGTTTGCTGCAAGTTAAGAGTTACAAGAATTATACAAGATATACATATGAAAGTCCTTGAAAAAACACTATATAAATATATATATATATATATATATATATATATATATATATATATATATATACAATATAAAAACGATTCACATAATAAATATTCGGATATAAAATCCTAAATTAATTATGACAAAATAAAAAAAATAAAACATCTATAACAAGCACGTGTACGAAAAAATGAATTGACCCTGGCAAGGTGACAAAAATGTATTTACTCAAAACAAAAAAGTTGCATTCAAATACTCCTCAGTGCTATAAAAACAGTTTTCCAACATGAATGAATTAATTTTTAGTTTGAATGACTTTGGGTTAAGTTGTTTGATATATTCAGGTATATGGTTGTAAAGGTTAATATTTGGGGAGTTTTTCTGGGACTTTGTTAGTCTTAAGTACGGTATTATGGGCAGTTCAGCATTTCTTGTATGATACTGATGAACATCCTGATGTTTAGAGAATCAATGGTTATTTTTATGGATTTCAAGAATGATGTAAAGAGATGGAAGGGGTAAGATACCCAAGCTTTTGAAAAGTGGTTTGCAATTGTCTCTGTACTCCGCGTGCATAATAATCCTTATGGCCTTTTTTTGTTGTCTGAAAATTTAAATGGATTGGGAGGAATCACCCCATGAAATTATGCCGTAATTTATGTGTGAATGAAACATGGCAAAATAGGCAGTTTTCAAAGCATGAAGGTCCACTATTTTTTTAAATTGTCTTAGAGCGAAAATGCTCTTAGAAAGTTTAACATTCAACTCATGTATGTGGGTTGACCATAATAAGTTTCCATCAAGAGTTATTCCCAGTAGTTTTCCATTTTTAACGCTACTGTTACTGTTGTTCGAAGAAAATATAGTTTCCTTGGTCTTCTCTTCATTCAGTTTCAGTTGATTTACTGTGAACCAATCTGTACCCAGTTTCAATGCTTTATCCTGATTGACGGATAACATTTCCAAGTTTTCGCCGTTTGACACTGAAGAGGTATCATCTGCGAAGAGAACACTCCTGTTCGGCAAAATGGAATTGCTGAAGTCATTGACATAAATCAAAAATAACAAGGGTCCTAAAACAGAGCCTTGGGGAACCCTGTGTAAGACATTTTCAACACCAGAAAACGTGTTATTCATACACACTGACTGAGTTCTATCTGTCAAATAGGATTTGAACAATTTGAGGGGTAGTCAACATGGGAAACACAGTCGAAGGCCTTGGAGAGGTCACACAGTGTAATGGCCACGATATCACCATTCTCAAGACCTTCCACAATGTAATTCATAACCTGTTATGTTTTTAGCGCCTGGTGTTCGAAGAAAGAAATAATCTCAAACAGAAAGGTAAAACCCTTATTACACTATGCCTTTTTCGTGCCTATTTGTCTGCCTGACTGCCCGTGGCTGAAATTTTAAACAAATACGCATGCGCGCGTGGGGATTTTGTTGATTGTTTCAGGCGTGAAAATAAATAGGACTGGTTCTATTTTTTCCGCCTGAATCGAGGGATTTCGGACGTTTGTGAAAATGTCAGGTTTGCAAAAAGATCGTGACATCAAGTTCAACAAATAGATTAAATTATCACAAGTTTTCGCTTTTGTTCAGGTACAGAAAAACACCGAAAAAATCAGTATTGCAGGTAAAAAAAAGTCTAAAAAATAGCCAGGATACTAAAATTTTAATCATTTAAGGTTAAATGACTATTTATCGTCATAATAGGATTTGAACAACTTTGAAATAGCACATGAAACACATCAAAAGGACACGTGTAATAGTCCATTATTAAATTACAAGAACAAACTAGCTCTATGATAATAAGCAGCAATGTGCTCGAAAAGATATTAATAAGAAGGTAAAAACATGACATGTTTTGCCATTCAGAATTCTTCACTAATAAATGTATAGATAGATGACTGATATCCTTATATTCGGATTCGATTGTCAATGCTCAACTTGCATAAATAATGTACTTTCAGTAAAATCAATTTTTGAATAACTCCCCCAATTATGATGAAGATATCAATATAGAATTATCAGATGGTGATCAAAGGAAAGAATCCAAAGTAGCAGTCAAAAATTTTCACGCATTTTTCATAATCAAGCCCGAATCTTCGAAAACAAGAGCGAAATAAAAATCCCAATAAAAGGAACATAAGTAACAGTTGATGATTTGCAAAGGATTGGAATGAGCTATTTATTGTCAATTAAACAATAAAAACTTGTTAACAAAAAATGAAATCGACGAAAAAAGAATCTGAGAAGCCAAAAATAAAAAAAACCTTAGTCTTGATAATAACTGAGCTCTCAAACTAGCAATTGAATTAGGTGAAGCGTAAAATAATGGCAGCGAGATGCACGGCGGCATTTTGATATATATTTTTAAAGAAATTGAATGATCTTCGTTGATTGTTCGTTGGGCTCCGACTCAAAATTAGTTACTCACATTAGTTTAGGAGCACAGTTAATAATGAGACTGAGAATGTTTATTTTATTTTTGGTTCTTCAGTTTCTTTTTTCGTCGTTTCAATTGTTTGATAAAAAGTTTTCATTTTAATTTTTTTTTGTGGCTGAAATCCACTGATAATTACCTACTCAATTGACTCCAGGTATCAATTATGTTGTAGGGTCATCAGAACTACATATGGGTGCCAAGTTTCAACAGAATCGGTTCACAGATGAAAAATCAATCATCCCCTATTTTTCTACCCTAAGGGGTGGATTATTCTTTTCCAAATTCAAATATGTCCAACTCTGAAGTATACCCTATCCAATAAAGAAATCATCTAAATCGAACTACTACAGAATGAATCTCAAACTACGTTGCTTCGAAAACTTTGTCGTTCTGAATCAGAAAAATAGATTTCTCATGGGCTCTAATCTTTCTCCCTCCTTGTCTGAAATCTTCAAGTTTCCCTTGGGACAGAAATGTTTGAAATCTGTTATGTCGAGAATGTGTTCACCATGTGTAGTGGTCAGAAGGAAGGAATACAAATATTTTTGAATTCCATATACCTCTTTATCGAACTTATATCTGAAATTGAATTAAAAAAAAAGTCTACCATTTTGAATGCGAAAACTGACGACAGGAATGAGAATAAATTCGAATTAGTGATTTTCCGTCAACCCACAGCTACTGACTTCATAATCCCATTATCATTCAACCCTCCCTAAAACAATGAATTACGTGCGTTTTCTTCTTGTTCCAAGGGCTCTCCAATATTTCTATGAACTCAACCAACTTTAGAACTGGATCTCATAAATCAAATAGCTGTACTACACACACATGAATACAAACTTGGACAAACAACTGGATACGAAAATAAAATACAATATCAACTACAGATGTGTGAGATACTACGGCACAATAATCAATACAACTTTCCAAAAACCAATCAGAAAACACGCAAATTTCCTTCAAAACAGTTGAAACCCTTTCAAGAAATCTCGTAAACACGAAAAATGTATATCTTGTTCCCATCCTCAGTGTGATGTCTGTTATGTTAGATGAAAAATCAAAACCATCATAACATTCAAAACAAATACAATAATATGAAAATAGCCGCTATGCCTCTCAATTTGCCAACCGTATTCTCGTCTCAAAACATGAATTCGACCCACATTCAAATTGGAAGAGATTTACAGCTTGACCTCCTATACATTTTAGAAATCAAAAATATATCAAATCACCCAATTATACATGCGTTAAGGAATAAACATATCTTGACACTTTAACTTTTTCCAGATTTCCTCAACCCATAACGTAAAAACGCAGTAACACGAACGCTTACACGTTGAGACACACATCCACACACTTACGGCTCTGTCTCTCTCTCTCTCTCTCTCGTGATATTGAAAAACATTAATATTTTTCAATAATTAATGTACCAAAAGACAACTTTTTCCAAAATAAAAATCAATCTAGTCGTGAACTTCTTTATTTTCATTCGTATACATTTCAACATTGTTTATTAATGTTAAAGTGTTAACTTATTTTTATAATTGACAGTTCTGTCTTTCCTAATAGAAATATTTGGGTGCCTGAAGATGGCAAGGTAGCTTGCCGGAATGTGTTCCCATTTTTCTTCACGGAAATCAATGCCTCTCATTGTCGAGAGACTCTTATTTTTTCCACTATTGGTTGTTTATATATACATATACTCATATTTTTTCAAGATTAGGTAGTGTGCTGATTGGGTGATATTATCATCACTGGGTTACGATTTTCTCGATGGAATTTTACTAGCGCGTAGATCAGTGGGATCTATTTGTGAATTTCTATCATAACTCAATGCTCTGTTCAAGAGAGCAATCCATCACACTGTATTCGTTGATTCTAGCAGAATGAATTCAGTGAAGACTTTGTCAGTGGTTGATATTTCAATTGTATTTTCATTTCCGTTTGCATATCAAGAACTGTTCGGCTGAGCCTAATGAATCTCATTCGTGAACTAATTGAATAATTAATTTTCCCCTCGAAAACGCGTTAAAAACAACAAATTATAATATTTGTAGATTTAAGTGGCCGGATTCTTGAAGGGGAGACTTTTTTATGGACGCAATGAAAACATTAAAGCACAATCTTTGCATTTCATTAGAGCGCTTCAAGCTCAAAAGAGATATTTTTTCACGTCGCTAACGAGCAAACAGATTTTTAAATAGGACGTTTCGGGGATAACATTCCTGAAAACTACGATTGTATACATATTTGCATTAGGAAATTTCGTAATTTCGTTCTCTCTCACTGTGCGAGATTTATTGTTCCAATTTGTTCGCAATGAAAACGAGACGGGCGCAGTGAATTTCTAGAGAAAGTGATTAATTGCAGGTTGAAAATTACTTTCCAACCACATAATTGATTACTTATTATAGGGGGGGCACGTTTTCCTTTCTGAGGCAGAATATATATCGCAAATTTATTAATCCGTTTATCTGAAGAATATGCCAAACGGAATTGGAAAACAAACTTTCTTGAAATGACAATTGAGTCATAACTCTCAAAATACTCCAATGGAACCAGAACTTCCAAAAATCGAACTGCACTATCGGTAGCATACCTTCTACAGGATATAAATCATATATTGTTGTGTTGTTATATATATATATATATATATATATATATATATTTTATATATATATATATATATATATATATCTTTATTATATATATATATATATATATATATATATTATATATATATATATATATATATATATATATATATATATATATATATATATATATATATATATATAATAGAATAGAATAGAATAGAATAGTGTTTATTTGCGGGTGTTTACATATGAATTACAGGTTACAGTAATTGACTACAAGTAGCAAATAAGCACATAAATTCCACTGAAGTTGACACTTGTTTGTGGATGGTTCACATATGTGTACCAAAAGAAATGAGATAATATGATGATAGTAGTTACTTAATTCTAAGGAAGCGTTTTTGTCATTATAGTATAAATATAAATATTTTGGAAGAATTTGAATATTATAAATAACACTTAAGAGGTAGTATCTATACATATAGCAAGACATACTCACATTTTTCCACGAACATACATATATACTGACATGGAATCATACAATGGTTCCATTATCAATGCAGAATAAAATCTAGAATCCTACGTTATGGGATTTTGCTACTGTAATAAAAATTTCCTATATAAAGATTAATATAAATTATAGATAAAATGTACTATACACACGGGTTTATATAAATAGATGAATAGATGAAATCACACTTGTTCACGAACATACATATAGGTATGTCATCTAAACATGGTTTCGCGTAATGCTCCTTTATCAATAAAACTTGTAAATTCTTCAGACGTGTATCAATTGTGTTGAAGTATTTTTAAGAGGTCTTTCAATTTTTCTTGAATGAATAAATAGATCGGCTTTCTAGAATGTCATGTGGTAGGCTATTGTACATTTCGTACCCAAATAATGATAACTTCTTTGTCCAATGGATCTGTGTGTCCGAGGACATTGGAATTGAAGGTTACGCCTTGTATTATAAGTGTGGGTAAGTTTAACCAGTTTATCCCTATTCTATATTGTCTGATATTGCTCTTTTTAAAGTGTAGCTTCCTGACATCTAGTACATCAGATTCTTCATATAAACGTTCACTTGGAAATCTTGAGCTTTTGGATAACATCAGTTTCAGGAAGCGCTTTTGAATAACCCTGAGTGGGCGTAGGTAGTTTCATATATACCCCCATCCAAGAAGACCGTAGCTTAGGTGACTTTCCACTAAACTGTAGTATATTGTTTTTTTTGTTTCAGGTCAAGAATATCATTTAATTGTCTATATTTATGGAGAACAAACCGAAGTTTTTGAGGACAAACTTCACTGATGATCCCATCGCATATGTGTATCTATCATAATCTCGAGGTATTTGATAGTATTTATAGAAGAAATCTGTAGGTTACCTGGCAAAGTGAGCTGTTGAAAGTCTGGCCGAGTGGTTTCATAAGTAGTAAATGGCAGAAAAAATGTTTTATCAATATTGATAGTTAGTAATCTGTTGTCAAAAATGTTTTAATAAAGAAATATCTACTTCTACATCGTTTTTCAGACTGACCCAGTCTTTTCCCTTGATAGTATTACCGTATCATCAGCAAAGCTAACTATTTTTCCTTCAGACTGTATTGAAAATAATCCGTTCACATAAATCGAGAAAATTATAGGTCCCAGCACTGTACCTTGAGGCACACCCACTCGATTTTCCTGAACTCACTGTAGGTTTCATTGATTTTGACACATTGTTGGCGCTCATCAAGGTAGCTTTTGAAAAGTTTCAGACAATTATCCGTACCCATTATTTTCAAGTATCGATAGTAGTATGGTGTGATTCACGGTATCAAACGCCTTCGAAAGATCTACAAAACACCAAGGCAAGGTTTACCCTCATCCAAGGCTCCGTAAACATAATTTGTAAGCTCAATTATAGCGTCTTCGGTTGATTTACCTTCCTTAAACCCAAACTGCATATCAGATAGTAGCCTATACTTATGTAAATAGCTACAGAGCCTATTTTTCAGTATTCTTTCAAAATTTTACTAAAGTTTGTGATGAGAGAAATAGGCCTATAGTTCTTTGCGTCTGTGATATCTCCTTTTGTGAATGGGTCTCACTACTGAAATTTTAATTCATCGGGGAATTTCCCGGATTCTATACATCTGTTGATTATGTGAGTGAGTGGACTGACTATGTGAGGTGCAATTTCCTTGAGAGTTTCTGCCTTTATGTTATCGACACCGGAGATTTGCCATTTTAGTTGATTTATAACTTCAAGAACTTCGATTTCTGATGTAGGAGAAATGAAAATTGAATTATTTGTGGTTTCTCTTTCAGTACGTTCGAACCGTTCTTGACAATATTTTTGCTAAGTTTGTTCCCATTTCTAAGGAAGGTGTTATTGAAAATAGTTGCTTTTGTTCGTCATTAGTAATAATATTGTTTTTTGGGGTCTTTAATCCGGTGTATTTCATTATTTTTGTACGAACCGAAAATTTCATTGATGTTACTCCATAATTTTTCGCATCGTTTGCATTTTCATTAATGCGTGACTTGTAATAATAATTTTTTATTCTTCAGTAGTTTGTCTAAAGTATTTTTGTAGGTTTTATATTCTTGTTCAATTCCTCATTATTAGGATCCTTTAAAGTCTGATTGTACATATAATTTTTTTTGTTAACAGATTTTATTAGAGATTTAGTTATCCATTTTTTCCGTTTTCCTCGTTACTTTTTGATTCAATTTTTTCGTACACTCCATTATGGAAGATTGTACTATTTCTATAAATTTACTTGTTGGATTCAATGTTTGGCATCGAGTAAACCTCTCCAAGATATTTTACTAATTTTTCTCAAAAGTTGTTTATTATTTATTTGGGAAAAATATTTATTTTTTCCTCAAATATTTTTTTGATTTGGAAAGACTATTTGCACAAAGGGTCGAATAGTGATCTGTGATATTGGTGGGAGAATAATTGGCATCACGTTGCTAAAGTCTTCAGATTTATTATTCACAAATATATGGTCGATACATGATTTTGCATTTTTGTACCCTTGTATAATTATTTATACCCGATATATATCCATGTTCACTCAGGACATCCAAGTATTCATTCGAGTGGTCAGAGTGATTGAGAATATCAATGTTGATATCTCCGACAATTAGTTTCGAATGGTATTGGTGGTCGTTATCATTATTTAGGTACGATTTTAAATTTTCAATAAATTCAGTGATACTTGTGGATGGTGACCTATAGAAGGCGTGTACAACCACATAATTTTCCCCTAAAGCAATTTTTAGTTTGATAGTAAATGATCCATTAAATTCATGTATACTATGGGATTGATAAAGATCTGATTTAACGTAGGCTACAACTCCATCATTCTGATTTAACTTTCCCTCATTATAAATAGTTTTATATCCATCCATGCTGTAAAGCGTGACATCCGGTATATATCTCGTTTCTGTTAGCACGATACAGTCAATTGTGATTGAAACTGCTGAATAAAAGATTTCAAATTCGTATATAGGGATCCATTACAATAGATTGCTATCTATCGGTGTGATTTCTTTTTTTTATGTATGAGCTTGAAATTATGAGATTTATTGTTTACTGTGAAAATTTCGTTCCTTCATATGCAGTATTTAAAATATAGGAATCTATTTGTTTTATTTCGAAATTGGCGATATAGGGATCCATTACAATAGATTGCTATCTATCGGTGTGATTTCTTTCAATGTTAAAAAGTATTAAAAGGTAAGTGTGTTAGTCTATGGGCTTATACTAATATTCGATAAGTTTATTCTAATGACTTTTACTGAGGATTTGAGTGTTCAAGAGTTCTAATTTATGGTCTGCTTATTTCTTAACGATCTTGTTTCCTTGATTTCTTTCATCTTCATGGGTTGATTTCTGTTGGGGTTATTTGTTGATGGTTTCGTTGTAATTGGTGATTTTGACTCAGTATTTTCATGTATGTGATGTTTCAGTATTTCCGTTCTTGTAGTTTGTTTTTTCAGTTGAGGTTCTGTAACATCTGGTATTTCACTGATGGAAGGAGTATCTTCGAGCTCTTTCGAGGAGTGATGTGTTGTTGTTGGAGTAGATGGGGCACTTTTATTTTTTGGTTGTATTTTTGGTAAGCTAGATTCTAATTCTGTGTTCAGGCTATCGGTGGGGTTTTCCAACTCTTCAATGGTGTATGGTACCGCATTCACGAAGAGTTTAAAGTTTTTTATATGAGCTTTCTGGTTTTTAGCCCTGGCTTCCTTCAGATGATGTACTAGATTTCTATTTAGTTCGCGATCTTCAGGTCGTAGGTCATGTGTAATGGAGATGCCAGTGCCCTTGAGCTTATAAAGATGTTTGAATATTTTTGTTTCTGCAGATTCGAGATGAATTCTACAATAATCGTGTTTTTCCCGATGAGGTGGATGTTGTTTATATCCCTCTCGTCCAGTTTACATCAAAAATTATATTTAGTTGTTCCAAAGTGGTATTTAGGAGATTTTCCCAGTCTGTCGTTATACCAAATATAACTATATTATTCTTTTTGTTTTCTCGCTCAATATAGACGATTTTCTCTTCAATTTTGGAGTATTTTTCTCTAGGTTTTCAAGTTTTGGTTTAAGTGTCGTTAATAGATTTAATCCATGTTTCTATACCAAGCTCATGGATCATTTATATTCGATGGTGAGCCGCAGTGATGTATTTTTTGTTCAATTTTTTATGAATGTGCCTTTTATGATAAGAGTGTGATTGATCAATTTATACATCAATTTTTCACCTGTTCACTGTGTTTTTTTTATAGTTTCTATTTACTCACTGTGTTCGATCTTCTTATCCATTTTCAATATATATATATATATATATATATATATATTTTAAAAAATTTTTTTATACCACTAAATTATATATTTAATGGAGCACATGTATCATGACAATTTCTTAAAATATATATATATATATATATATATATATATATATATATATATATATAATATATATATATATATATATATATATATATATATATATATATATATATATATATTGTTTTTTTGTTAGAGTTAAAATGAAAATAAAAAATTGAAAAAGCACATAAATAAAAAAATGTTCATATTAGTAATTTATGCTATGTTATTTCACAGTTTTTCTGAGGATTCCAACGTTTTTTCTGAAACCTTATATAATATTAGTCGATACCTATGTTTGAAATAATTTTGTTTTCAACATTACAAGCAAATGGCATGATTTATAAAATTGTAGAAATCAAAATTCACTGATATATTGTTGAGCACAAGCAGACAAAAAAATGTTGAAGTTTGAACATTCTGTGTATGAAATTAGATCTGATCACAATAGCCAATGAGATGCCAGGAAAGATCTTGATGGAAAATCATGAGTATTGAAAATATGAATAGCAGAAAACGTCAAAAATGATTTCTTATATATCATGTATATAGTATGTAAGGTATTTAGAAACGAATAAAAACTGTCAGATAAACGAAAATAATGCAAAGTGCAACAGAAAAGTGCATGTAAATCTAAAATTCGAGAAGAAAACAAAGGATGTGTGGTATCGAGGGAATTGGGGATTGAGAAAAAATAATTCTGAAAGAACCAACTCAAGAAATTTAAATTTGAAAAATCTATCATTTTTTCCTTACAAAACAGTTATTTGCCAATACAACTCAGGGAAATACTAGAAAAAATTGTAGCTGATGAAGAAACCCAGATGCAGAACGAATCTTACCTTTTCATTTGAGACAAATACCAGTACGAGGGCGAATTCACATTCGACAAAGGGGCTGCAGACTGGAACGGCAATTTCCAGGAACGGGAGAGCGATCCGAACTATAACAAGTTACTGAACTCAGTGCATTTCGAAATCATTTTTTTTCAAAAGCCATTCGACAGAACACTTTCATGAATTAGTATATAGAAACATAACCTACAAAATAGGTTACATCACACTTTTTATTATCACATAACTTCACTTTTCATGTATATTTGCTATGAAGCACTGATTTAAGTTTATTATCGCAGAATAGTCTTCCTGAATGAAAGAAATTATTATTTTGATGAATTTCTGCATTATTTTCAATGTTTGATCATAACAATTTTGCCATTTTCTGAAACTGACATCAAGAACACTACTAGAGGGCTCCGCAGTGGAACTGACTCCTGAGATTCCATAGGCGTTCCGATTGAGTTAGCTGAGGTAAAGAAAATGAGGTAAAAGAGTCAATGGGAAAAAGGTAAAATACATAGCCGGACATTTGAAATATTTTTATGGGTATTCATTTATGAACATATTGAATTGAATTCGAAGAGCAACTAGTTGAAAATAGATCTTGAAAAAAGTATGAAAATTAGTACAACAAAAAAAATTTTTGTTTGTTATGATGTCTGATTGTGAAAATGAATAAATAGATAAATAATGAAATGAAAATGAACCCCAATCACTCATCATAACGATATATATATATATATATATATATATATATTTATATATATATGTATATATATATATATATTCTTTTTGATTTTCTTGACCAAAAATGTTAATTTTTTTTCTCAGTTTCTCAGAATGAAGGTCATTATCAGTCAATAGCTATATTTGAAACGACGATTAGACATTTATATTGTCATCTTCAGGTTAAAACTAAAACAATTTGAGACATTTAAAATAACAACATATAGTGTACATAATTGCGATTATAAATAGAGTATTAATAAATAATTGGTATAAGAACTGTATTTGTAAAAAACTTTTTACTTACGAAATAATCAGTTATTTTATTCATGTATGATCATTCTCTTGCTGCTCGTTCGAACGTTGTTGAAGATATGTGAAATACTTGTTGTGTTAAAAAGATGGTTTTTATTTCCCTTTTTTTTCCCATTCCCTGGTTTTTTATTAGATTTTAAAAAACATGATTGTATATTTGGCTAAAGTTTTTGATGTTATTCCTATTGTTGATGCTGTTTCGGTCTTTTGTTATGTGTATCATTTCAAACTATGAAAACTCTAAAATAAGCATGAAATGCGAAAACACAAAAAATTCTTTTTGTCATGAGACAAAAACAAACTAACCAAAAGATCTGAGATGCAATATTATTCACAAAATACCGTGTGCTGAGTGTGACAAGGTGTTTATAGGGCAAACAGGTAGGTACTTGAAACAAAGGACGGCAGAACACAGTAGGGATTGTATAAATATACACAACCCACTTAAAACAATAAAAAATCCCACAAGCCTTGCAGAACATTGTAGGTCAGCCTTTCACACTTTCGATTTTAATTCAGTTAGTATCAGGGGACAACACACGATATTAAAAAAAAGACTCTTGAATGAAATGATTGAAATAACCAAGCATGCAGACAAATGTGTTAACAAAAGGTCTGGGGTACCGATGGCTGGTCAGGTTGACGAGCGTCTTATCGATATCTGAAGCCAAGCATCGTCGGGCGTGGTTAGTACTTGAATGGCTGACCACCGGACAAAGAAGTTCCACGTTGAATGCCCTAACAACTGTAGCATAGTAGCATATTCGCAGCTGCAGGCGTCTTATCAATGAGCCGTCCTTCGGAGGGGACGTAAAGATGTCGGTCCCGAGTTCATGGATGTTCAGCTCGTTGAAGAACCCTACCTCTGAAACAACAGTGGATTCGGCAAAATTTCCGGTTGGGAGGAAGGTGCTCACCGGCGTCGGTGTTTAGCCTTGGTAGCAGAAATAGGCCGACGTTAAATAAAGAAGGAACAAAAAAAAAGGTCTGATATCGAACATCTAAACACCTCGTATTTTAACTTAATGCAGAAAATCAAAAGTAAACTGTGAATCATTAACGGAGGACTTTTTCCAACTCTCCCGAATTATTTCATTAGTACTCTTTTACGTTGTAAAGAAACGATTTACCACCAGTTCAGTTTGCTCATTGCATTGTGTCGGTGTTAACGTCTTTCATGAACCTGTGCATGTAGTCATATTTTATGTCAATGTTATTTATTACCGCTTTTGAACTCGGAAAGCCACACTAAATGTAAGTAATTAACAATGTTAGTTTTCCGTACACTGTTTGAAGTGTTTCATTTCAAACAGTCGGTATTTTACAGAATGTATTGTGTTTTCATCAATACTCCATTCGAGAACTCCATATCTATGTTTTTGTTTTTACACTTCAGAGTCCTGAAGATGAAACAATTAAGTTCCGAAACGTCGACGATTCAGCAACTGGTTTTCTTCAATATTCCGACCAAATTCCCGCCAACCAACAATTGAAATCATATTCAGCGGTCGCTATCCAATTCAAATGGTCAAATACTTCGTTTACCACTTTCACTATGGAATTCTGTAATCATTTCGTTCGAAACTGAAGCTAAAGAAAATTTGTTTGCGATTATTTTTATTTTTGTTCCCGAAGCTTCCAACAGCACCTCCGTCAGTATTTTCTAAGCAAGTAAATAATGAAATAATTTTCCGGGATATGATAGCTTGAGGATACGAATCGGTGGAAATTAAATATAGGTGAGGCAAAAGGAAGAAACTGCCAGAACTGGTAGTCGCTATAGATCGAGAATTCAATTTCGATCGGAGCCTCAGGCAAGTAGTTAGCTGAAACGTCTGTTCCACACACGGCTGCGAGAAATGATTTTGTTCTCCGTTGTTCTTGCAAGGGTTCACTTGACGTATTACCCAGGCAAAAAGAGGGTGTTATTCGATTTCAAGAGTGTATTGAGTGGAGAATTCAACCCTTGGATAATGATAATAATAATGATAATAATCGACTTTCATTTAATAGTTCAATATAACAAAATAGATGAATTTAGCTAAAGCTACTCTTGCACTTAACCTATTGAGCATTATGAGAATAGAGTGTTACTGTGTAACGATATATCTGTTACATCTCTCATTAATATGCTCAGAGATACAAAATAATTAGGAGTAGCTCGGGTTATCTTATTAGCTCCAGTCTAGGAATCACTATTGAAATCCTAGCGCATCTAACGGCGAACAGTCTTGGAGTTGAGTTAGAAGAAGAACAAATGGTTTGACAATACGATTTGGTATTAAATGATGAGAACGTGCGATTCTCAGCGCTTCTGACTGATCGAGCGATCGTGTGTTCTGAAACTCATCAGCCATTGAGTAATGAAATAGAATTTGTTCATGTTGAAATAACCAATGAATTAGAGCATTTTCCTACCTTCTGGGAAAGTGATTTCTAATAAGGGAGTTCAGTGTGATATCGAGGTATGTAAGAATAATCTTTTTGGCCATTATTTTTGAATATGTCACGTTCAGATATTTTCTAACGAGAACGTGGAATATTTCTTCAGGAAGAAGTGATATCTTGAATCATCTATACATGTTGCTCAGTATACATCGAATAAATTTAATTAGGTCAAGCAGGTAAATGATTCGAGTGAAGTATCATATTTATTTTCCAAATTAGTTCAGGCGGAATTATAAAAATCACATGTGATATTTCGAATTGAATTAAAATATCAGTGTTCCGTCTCATCTGATTAGATTTCTTTCTCTGATAAGGCTTCATTGGGGTTTAAAGAGGATTTCTCAAATAAATGGTATCACTTACACCGTATTTGGATATATTTTTGGTGTCAATCACAAGAAGTATTTATATAGAGCAAAGATCAATTTTTGTGTAAATCAAAATTCAATCTTGAAACTTCAAATACAGTATTGAATATTAATGACAAATCTCAGCACAAGCTGATTTGTATGTTCGAATGATCTTAAGCAATAATCTCAGCGCTGTGCGTTGAAGAGTGCATTGAGAAATCCCAAATTTCAAGAAGTTGAATTTTTAGTAAAAACAAATTCTGACACAAGCAAATATTGTTTTTTATGTTGTGTTGCTGAGAACTATCATTCCATGGACAAGAAGCTGATGCTTGTATGGTCCACCTGATCGGTCGTCTAGCAGCTATAAGTACCCCCTGATTGCGAGCCACACGACTACGTGAAGTCTAGCTATGAGCTACACAATACATAATCAGAGGTACATCGTCGTCGATGGAACCGACAGGTTCAGCAACCAAAAGCAATATTTCTCTTTGAAAACTGAAGAATTGTCATACAGCAGATATATGATACATATTTGTTATACAGCAGAAACCTATGTATATTTGTAAATAGACTAATATAAGTTTGGTATTTGTTTTATTTTTGTGGTTATTTACAGAAAGAAACATTATTTGATTTGAAATTACTATTGAATGAGAAATTTAAATTTTCATCTTAATTTAACAAAAAATTCTGGAGTCCATTCAAATTTACAATTTCTTAAACCTTTGCTTGAAACATAAATAAATTCGAAACTAGCAAGGCGGTCCGAAGAAATCCACACTGCTCTTCACTGAATAGTCTGGGCATTCTATTACAATAATTAACTTGTATTATCATTACATTGGCGCCCAACGTGGGGACTGTGTGATGGAATAAATTGTTGTAGTATACATATACAAGCAACATAGTTGGAAATAAAATTGAATTAATCTGATCACATATTTAATTTTGTTTCCAGGTTCCTGTTGAATGTGGATTTTGAAAATTTAAGGAGGTCTTTAATAATCGTATTGTGGTAAAATGCAGCAAAGTGGGAGAATAATTTTCTGAACATGGCTGACGAATGACGAGGGATGTGTATCATACAATACATTAGAACTGGAATGAATGGAGTATTTTTTTTGTCATTTCACACTCATCCTCCACAGTCAACTGAATGCTAGTCTTATGCGGGTCTTCGATAGTATATGAATCTTCTTTCACCCATCCGATCTATCGAATACAATTGATTTTGACAACCAGTGAAAAGTTGTTGTTTATAATAATAATTTAAGATTCAAGGCAAACAAAAATCGTTCTGTTTTGTTAAAAACACAATTGAACTTTCAACGGTTGATATGGGGAGGATATGTTTACACTATGCGGGGTTGCCCCATCTTGCATCCAAATCATCTGGCAAGCTCGGCTTCCGAAGAATTCTGTGAAAGAATATTTTCTACTTCTAGGATGAGTATTTCCTGATAGGTAACTCCTGTTAGTATACAGGGCTTTTCACGATGAGCGATAATTAGACATTTCTGGCAAACCAGACAGCGGATCAACCTGAAAATTTCACAGTGTGCCTAAATTAATATGATCTACGTGCCTAAAATTTTAGACAATGCGGCGTTTTCGCTTCTACTATAAAGTAGCGGCTACTTTGATTTTTCAAATGGAACACCCTGTATATAATATCATATTATAATTTCTTATCACCGTGTCAACAACTTCATGTACTATTCCACTATACCTATCTGTTACCGTTTAGAAAATATAAATTAATTTCGATTTTACCATACATGTACTTTTATAAACGCTGATAATCTTGAACTCTCTGGTACTAAGATGATCAAATTGGAAATGGAGTGGAGTGATACCATGAGGATCTTCATTCGAGTCATATTTTAATTCCTCATACAGGGTCTTTAAAAAATGCAGATAATTTATTCACATGAAAAAATTAGTGGAAGTCAATTTTTTCAAATGGAAATTCTGTAATTCCATATTTTTGAGCTCTACATCCAATTTAAGATTGACTTTGTTCAGATAATCCTATTTTGATTTCGAACCGTTTTCGAGATAAACTGTTTCAAACAGAAACTGACGTGGTTTCCTTGTATTCATCACTTATTTTTGAAATGTAACAGATTCCGTTCGATGTTCCTTCATCAGTCACAGATAATACAATGAATAAATAATCATTGAAATACTCTTCAACCATCAAATGAAACTTCTCTTCAAACAATAGTTTTATTAACGCTGACACACGAACTGAAAATAATTTCATGAATTAGTAAGTTAATTGAATTGTCAGTGTATTTCAGAATATGTTCGAACACATCTCCACCTCTACTCAACTAACATGTAATCTATTCAAAAGAATAATGTGTAGCGCTTCTGATTGAGTCTGGAGTTGAACTATTGAAAGCAGTTCTAACTCTCGATTTCATATCTTCCATTGTTGTTACTGGGTTGGAGTAAACCATATTTTTAATGAAACCCCACACAAAATAATCTGGTGGATTGCCATCTGGTGTTCTAGGAGGCCAACGAAAAGGTCCATTATTACCTTAACTTAACTTCGAAAGTTTCAGTTAAAGCTTCGCTTACTGAACGAGAATTATGGGGTGGAGCACCATCCATTTGGTACCATACACGTTTTCTTCCTGGCCTATTATTCAAAATCATTTGAATTCCATTTCTCAGTAAATCTTCATATTTTGTTGCATTCAAATTATCATCATGAAACTCGATATAAAAAATTGACCCATTCTTTATGGCACAAAATACATTACATCTTCTTGAAAACCCCTTTGGCGAACGGCATGAGGATTTTCTGGCGCCCAATAATGACTGTTGTGTCTATTGAAAACTCCATTTTTTGTAAACTTGGCCTCATCTGTCCATATGATATTGTCAAGGAAATGTTCATCCTCTTGAGTCTTGACAAGCAACCATTCAAATAATTCCACTCTACGAGGCAAATCAGTCTCTTTCAGATGTTGGCCACAGTAGAATTCATAGGGATGCCATTTGTGCTTATGCGATAAATTATCTTCCTTTCAGCCTCGTGTAGAGAAACATTTGGAAATGCATGAAAAAATCCCAAAACTGTAATGCCATTGTCATCATCATCCACTTAAGGCTTTCTACGAATGATTTTTGGATGGAAGGTTCCATTCAACCTACAGTGTTTTAGTAGTCGATTTATCACATTATTATTTGGCTCCGGAAGTTGTGGATATCTTGCATGAAATACTCGGCATGTTCTACTTGCAATTCTATTGCACTAACCATAAATTATTAATAATTTCAAGGAATCTTCATCTTCAAAACCACCAACGAAAGTTTGACGTTTCAAAATTGGATCATTCATTTTTCCAAAGCATACTATTAAAAAATATTAATCTGCAATGTTGTACGGTAGAGACACTCAATACCTCAATGCATACAAATTGTAATTTTTTCTAAGGTACATATCAATTTCGAATAGACTGATTCAAGAATGTTGAAAAACTAAATGAAAGGAATATTACGTAGTATAAAATAGATGTTAAATTTCAAAAAATAAGTGATAAAAAACCTTTTAACGGTCGAAATGAAATAGGATTAAAAAAAAAAGAGCATAAAAATGTGGAAATATACAGGGTGTTCCATTTGAAAAAAATTGACATTTATTCATTTTTTTATGTGAACAAAGTATCTGCATTTTTTTAAGACCCTGTGTGAGGTCAATAAAAATATGACTCGAAGTGAAGATCCTCATGGTATCACTCCACTCCATTTCGAATTTGATCGTTAGTACCAGAGAGTTCAAGATTATCAGCGCTTATAAAAGTACATGTTTGCCAGAAACGTCTAATTAACGCACATCGTGAAAAGCCCTGTATATCTAATCATAAAATATAGGGCCAATAATTTTATTTCCGCACCAATCGTTGAAAGTTTTTTTTCCTGTTTTCTTTATTTGTTTTACCAATCTTTTTCTGTTGTCCTTTTTTTTCCACGACCTTCGATTTTTCCTATTGAAAACCACTGCCGTAGTCATCAGTCCATAATATTTTAGTTGAATAATTGGAATTTCATTCAAATTTTGAATAATCGTTGGCAAAATAGCCTTTTCCTCTTATGGGTCTCTGTTTGTTGTGTATTTTATATACTAGAATATGGGAAAAGCAGTAATTTCGAAACCTATTCCATTTTTCGTAAACATGAAGTTTTAAGTGACTTATCACCAATGACATTCCATTATATCAATATACAGGGTCATCACAATCTTCCCCACTTGATTATTTATTGAAAAATCTTGTAAGTAGGGAAGCTGGCGTTTCTGTCTTGATGACCTGCGAACTGCTGTAGATCCTTCAATGGTTCGAACTCCACTTTCTGAATCCTCGGTAACATGGGTTTTTCGTTCAATCATTGGCAGCGGCTCATACGCAACCTCAGGAGGTGGAATTTTATCTTGTGAAGCGTAAGTAGATCCACGTCTGATCAGAGAGTTTCGAAGTGCTGGGACTCCAAGAGTTTCAGTTTCAGTAGGTGTCAAAGATCGGTCCATAGGCAGGAAGGTTACATTCTCATTCAACCCAGATGTTGATCTCATTTGGTCGATATGGCGCTCCATTGTTCGATCTGAGTCGAGAGTATAGTTGTAATGACGTGTTCCCAGTTTTTGGCTCACTATACCAAATTCCCATACAACTCGATTGTTGACGTGCATACGAGTGTGTATTTTCTCCCCCACTTGAAATGAGCGTACAGAACTAGAAGATCTGGAAGATTTTTAAAAACTTTTTGAATTTGGTGGGACAGCATCTAATCGGATACGGAACGTCTATGAAGGAGATACTCTGCAGAGAATTTCCACACCCCAAAATAAAATATCACGAAATTTGATGGCTATAGGCGCTGGATCATTTTCAGCAGCACGAAGTCTTTTTTGGGGGTTTGGACATTGCATTCTGTAATTGCACAATAGAATAGAATTTAATATTTACTGGTCCTTTATGATCGAATATATGATATAGGATAAGTCACAATGAGCATATAGTCCATTACGTCAATGTACAAATGACAGAAATTTCAGTAAGTATATTGGAGTATATGTTCGGAAATTCAATAAAGAACCACACAAGTTATGGAGCCACAGAGTTGTGACATAGAAATATAAAATAGGTCACTAAGTAGCAGTGTGTACATATATAACATCAAATAATATAACGATTCATCATAACAACATAGGAATATATAAAATATAATATAATATTACATATAAACATAGGTTATCACTATAACAATATAAAAATCCCCACAAAGTCAATTGACATGTACAGTTTACAGTTTTTTCGATCACCTGAAATTGAGATATTCTATGGTGAAATAGAAACTATGGGTCATTAAGAATAACCTGAGTTTTTTTTTGAATAATTTTAAAGGCTTGACATCTTTCATGTCAGAAGGAAGGTGATTTGATAGTTTTGCTCCTGCCAGTGGAGGAGTTTTTTCATACAAACTTGCTGCGTGTTTTCGGATTCTAATTGAATCAGCGTATCTGGTTGGATATTGGTGTATGTATGAGTTCTCCGCTGAATCTTCCAAATTGCGTTTAATATAGCAAATGCAGCTGTATGTATACATACAGGGAACAGTTAAAATATGGTTTTCCTGAAAGTACGATCTGCAGGAGTCCGATTTCTTCATATTGAATATTAGCCTCATAACCCTTTTTTGAGCCACGAATACTCTATTGATTTCTGAGGCGTCCCCCCAACGACCCGGTGCGATTAGTTTCTGGAAAATTTCAATTTCTTTACAATATGTTCCGAATTCTTCGCTTGTGAAAATTGATGCATCATCGGATACAAGGACATTGGGAAAACCATGACATGAAAAGATGTCATTGAGAAGTGCAATCATTGATGCAGTTATTGGTGAATTTCGATTTATTTTTATTTTAGCCCTTTTACTATTCACATCCACAGACAAGGAAATAATGAGAGGCAAAACTTCGCAAAATCGATGTGTACCCTCTCCAATTTTCATCTGGTTCTTCCATGGATGAGTTGTGCTGGGGATTTGTTCTATTTCGTGCACAATCTTCACAAAATTACACTATTCTTATAGACTAATCGACATAACGTCAGGCACATTTTTTCATTTTCATGATCCCAAGATGTGTGGAATGGAGTCCATCTAATATTCGAGATCGTAGTTTAACTGGAATGACTGCACGATCCTGACGGAAGAGTATTCCTTGATCAAGGGTGTATGGCTCATCAACAGACTGATTCTTGAGGCGGTGAATCTGAGAATGTTCTGGGTCATTTAGCGTTTCCTGAGCAAGACTTTCATGTGTAATCTTCTTTCCAGTTATATGAAAAATGATTTGGGCACACAACTGGGAGACTTCTGTATTAATTGCAGAAACTGGATACTTGCATGACTGAGGTAATGGAGCACGTGATGAACAATCTGCGTATTAGTTTTCAATTCCTTTCTTGAAACGGTGTGATCAAATCCGGAAAAAAATTAAGCCTAACGCATGAGTCTAGCAAACGTCATTCGTGGTAACGATTTTTGTGGGTGACTTATTCGACTTAGAGGTTCATTGTGGGTAACAAGAGTGAACTTCCTTCCGAAAACATAATAAATTCAGTGAGTACCTACAAATATTATTGCTATCGCTTCGTGGTCGAGTTGACTATAGTTACAGTCTGCAGAAGTGAGAAAACGGGATGCGTAAGCGATTGGTCTCTCCTGTCTATTGATTTTGTGACTGAGAATTGCCCCAATTCCAGTAAGACTCGCATCTGTAGATGGGTAATCTAGGATCATGAGGAATTGAGAAACGATCACTACGTAGTTCAGATTCTAACTTGTTAAAAACAGATTCACACATGGCAGACCAAAACCATATCTCGCCTTTTCGAAGCAAACGGCGTAGCTGGAAAGTCTTCATTGAAAAATCTGGAATAAAACGGGAATAGTATGTAATCATTCCTAGAACTCTGCGCAATCCTTCTACGTTGTGTGGTCTTGACATCTTGTGATTTTAGTAATACATCTGATATTCCTGCCGATGTGATGGAGTCAGCGGAAGCAGTTAGCTCAGATTTTTTACCAGTAGAGTCCAGACTACTTTACAAAAAAAAATTTGATGCATTTGATAGTTGGTGTTATCAGAAGAAAATATCTAAGGTATCAGAACCCGCCATTCTTGCGTATTTGGCGAAAAATCTGAAACTATGAAGTCGTCAACTTTGTGGTCTAAGTATTTCATGTTAAAATGAACTTCAGCTGTCAACAAGAACATTTAGATGATTATCCCAAAGAGAAGGTATTTCTTAAAAAAAAAGTGCCGGCTATAAGCCGAAAAAAACAAACGTTTTCACGAGGTAACTAAATTTTTGATTGATGCTACGGATGAAAAATTTTGATTGATGAAAGTAGTTACAATTATGGGATCGGCAGGCGCCTGTCGCCGGGACGAACTTTCTAAGATGGCAATACATGATATTGAGGACAAGGATTCTTATATAATTGTTGAAATTCCTGATTCAAAAAACGAAAATATGAAGGATATTTGTAGTTCCAAATAACAATGAACACAAATTTAAACCAGCTGAAATGTGCCGTAAGTACATGTCACTGCGTCCTAAGATAGCAGAAAATATTTTTTTCTTCAGTATAGGAATGGAAAATGTACAGTTCAAGTGGTCGGAAAAAATACCTTTGCAAAAACTCCGAGTCTAATTGCATCATTTCTTGGATTACCTAATATTGCAGAATATACTGCCAACAGTTTTAGAAGGTCCTCTACTTGTAACATTATACAAGAACATCTTTCAATCCAGTATTACCGAAATCATCGTTTGGAATTGACATACAGAATAACAGCAATTGTACTATTAATAATAATCTTGTGTAAAATGAGTAGGGATGGAATATGATTGTAATATGTTCAATGAAAAACGATTGAAATGAAAATGATGGGTATTGTGTATCACCTGTATTCAAACGTAGGTCTGTACTTTTTTGCACGTTGTGGTATTCTGTTCAAAAATAGCCTACTTTTGACATTTAAAAGTCAGCAATTTTTGACGTAAGTATTGGAAAAACGTCATTTTTTTATGGCAATTGTACAAATAATTCTTTTTCGCATTTTTTCGAGAAAATTTGTCAATCTATCAGTTTTTTAGATAGAATGGAAATATACCTGTGGTGTCTCTTCCAAGAGAAATCCCCTTCATTATTGACATTTCGAGATCACTCTGTAGTTCACATCGGATCAATAATTCCCACATATTGAATCATATGCGCTACTAGATAATTTCGATACTTGATCTTGACTTTGATCTCAAACGATAAATTGCTGAATGATTATCTATCGAATCAATAATTCAATAACAAAACCCATCCACCGAAGGATTTCCGCTTCATTAGGCTCCTCTGTACTACAATAGGAAGTAGTAAATCTCCATTACCACCAATTATTTTTCCATTGGCACTCTATTATGATTATGTCTCCATTATTGTTGTGGTAAATTAATTACGGGTTCAGACATTCTATTTAGTAAATTCGGCCGTAAATATCACTACAACGTATAATTTATAACCCTGCTATTCTATTAGATGTTATCAAATATAAATCCCAATAATGGTTGCAAAGCTGTTTTAATTGGCCTTATAACCAGCGAAGCCGAATTATGTGAGGGATATCGTTTAGCATCTGATTTGTGGTTCATGGTTCATTTGGACGTTTCAAGGGCGAGGTCACTTCCTTTTTCCCTCAGAATGTACACGTTAGTTCATCATCTACTCAAAAATCATCATAAGTTTTGGATTGGGAGACTGGGGAATAACGCTGGAAAATGAACATTTCCAATGATTTTTCGATAGATCACTTAAAACTATTTATTATCTATACGTTTCCTTTACTGCCACCACACATCTCATTTTCTTGCTTCCCAAACCACGAACTCTCCTAGGAATATCTCAGTATGATCCCGACGACCCAAAATGGCATAAAATTCCTGGAATATTTTTGGGATATCCTGATTGCTTATTCACATTCGGCATCATGCTCCTTGATGAGCTCAGGTACAACAATAATGTATTTCCCAGCTGTATACAGGGTGATTCATACCAACATGTGGATAATAAATTTGCTCGAGTTCTATGTTGGAGAACCTCTGCAAAATATACAGGGTGTGAACCAACTCGGGAATGACGGATTTACATTGTCATTTTATATCGAATTACACTGGTCTAAAATTTTCAAAAAATCTTGAGAATAGTTATTTGTTTTACTAGGCAGCAAAGAAGTAGATTGACTGCCGCGGCTGATAGTTCATAGCCGAGCGTAGCGAGGCTAGGAATTCAGCTAAGGCAGTCAATCTACTTTGCTGCCGAGTTGAACATATAATTTTCTAGAAAAATCGAATTTAAACGGTTTTCTTCACATAAAGGATTCAATATAAAATTGAACCAGAGAAAGGTAGATCTCAGGTGAAAAACAACTACTTTCCTGGCAAATACTAGAATAAAAAATTTAAATTTTCTATTCATTCCACTTCACATGGCACTTATCTCTCCTATATCTAGCGGGCTTGCCACTCCTACTGAGAAGGAATCTTTTATTTAGAAACCTATCGAGGTGGGAGATTTTCGGAGTGTTTCTTTCTGTCACTAGGTACCGCCAGTTAAAGTTTATCTTTTCCGGCGTACCTATAGGTGTTACAAGATCGATGATGGTTTGTTTACGTTGTGTCTCACTTCAACCAGAGTTCTTTGGACCTTTGGCTGGTTGACTACTCCGTACTGATGAGGGCCAAGAAGCCTGAAACCGGTATGCGGATTGTTAGGTGAACACGACTTAAATTGAACATAATCGAGCTTATCAGAAAGAAACATTTGCATTCAATGTCCATTGATATTATATGGAAGTATGCATGGATTTTCAGGTGAATATCATTCAACGTTCTGCGTGGTATTTGCCAGGAAAGTAGTTGTTTTTCACCTGAGATCTACCTTTCTCTGGTTCAATTTTATATTGAATCTTTTATGTGAAGAAAACCGTTTAAATTCGATTTTTCTATTCATTCCACTTCACATGGCACTTATCTCTCGCTATATGCTAGACGGGCTTGCCACTCCTACTGAGAAGGAATCTTTTATTTAGAAACCTATCGAGGTGGGAGATTTTCGGAGTGTTTCTTTCTGTCACTAGGTACCGCCAGTTAAAGTTTATCTTTTCCGGCGTACCTATAGGTGTTACAAGATCGATGATGGTTTGTTTACGTTGTGTCTCACTTCAGCCAGAGTTCTTTGGACCTTTGGCTGGTTGACTACTCCGTACTGATGAGGGCCAAGAAGCCTGAAACCGGTATGCGGATTGTTAGGTGAACACGACTTAAATTGAACATAATCGAGCTTATCAGAAAGAAACATTTGCATTCAATGTCCATTGATATTATATGGAAGTATGCATGGATTTTCCGTTTAAATTCGATTTTTCTATTCATTCCACTTCACATGGCACTTATCTCTCGATATAATTTTTTCTCCCATTGTTTTTAATGATATATGTAGAATATTGTATTTGCAAATTATTACAATTCCCACAATCTTTTCATTTTTCTTGTAGTGATAAATTAAAACAATATTTGATAGAAATCGCAATTTTGGAATGGTTGGTTGCTATGGAAACGTATATGTCCATAATAATTATAGTTTGACAACTTATGAAATTTCTGACAGTTTTGTGGAAAAATATTGGTATATTTATATTATGGACAGTGATAGTGACTCAGAAGTACTTACTTCTCCAGGAATGAGGAAGGTGGCAAAAAATATTGAGTTAAATTTGTGGCCGGAGAAGTTTCGGATGAAATATGAAGGAAATTATAAACGATTTATGGATTATTGCATGGAGAAAACTGCGAAGACTTTTTTGGAGAATGTATTACTTGCTTATTTTGCTGGATTATCTAAAACAATGAAGAGTTCCACACTTTGGTTTGTATATTCCATGTTGAAGGCAACTATGAATGTTAAAAATGGCATAGATATAGGAAGATATTTGAAGTTGCGGGCATATTCAAAACGGGCATCCGAAGGCTACAAGGGAAAGAAGTCTCGAGTTAATAACAACTGAAAATATGTTCTTCAAATTCTTGTCAAAAGTATTATGTAATAATTGCTAATTAATGTTTTTTTTTGTGAAAAAATGGCAAATGTTTTATTCCCATTGAGGATAATTATTTTGCTGCCTAGGCAGGAGAGTCCGTCCTTACTTTGCTGCCTAGGCAGGAAAAGTTATACGTTGCTGATTGATTAAAATTAATATTTGCTGTCAATCGGAGAAAACATATATTTTTGGCAAATTAGACCATATTTTGGAAACCACTGTTCACCCAACCTACCACTGGTTATTGTTGTATGCAATACATATTGGGATATGTGGAATTCTGGACTGACTGTTAGAGAAATGTAGAAAGAGAGTCTGCGAATCCTAATTAAAGTTAATTGCATGCTACCGGCGATACGTATTCAGACTGTGTCCCTGCGATGAGGTCAATTGAAAACTAATGAAAACAAACGACTTTCGTTATATCCAAACTGGTAGATACAGTCAGAACTACTAGATGGAGTCAAAATACTTTGAAACACCTAACAAACCACCATAAAAAAATCATTTGTAAGGTATCGAAACACATATAGTTGATACCCACGGAAAGTGAACAATATTAACTTGACAGCCAGCATGTAATACTTCCCAACATTTTTGCCCACGCTCCCAGCGATGAGTTTGCGAGCTGTCTACGAGCGACATGACGTTTATCAGAGTCGACTACTCTTTCCTGATTGGCTATGGAATGACAGATCTCACTTGGCAATCAATCGGCAATCAGTACGCGATGTACATTAGAGGTAATTTGAACATTCTTGTACGTAGGCATCTTGTAACTTAACCGATGGAGGCACCCGGCAAGTCTTTGCGTCGCAAACTCCACATAATGTTCAAAATCAGTACTAATACATTATAAAAATTAAAATTGTTGAATGTCAGTTTGCTGAAGTTTAATCTCACTACCAAATATCGAACATTTTATACTTATCACCAGCAGTCATGAGTTCACGCTTTGTTGGATGCTGATATTTTCCATAATCATCAGATAAATTTCACTTCAGTTGGAGAACTGCCAACAATAAAATCTGGAGATTCTCAAGTCACCCCTTAATTGACTGACACCCAATAAATTGATCCTGAGAGTGCCCGAATTCCTGCAGGGAACTGCCGAGACAAGTGGCGTGAGAAAGTCCAGCTTTTACTTGTTGAAGTGAAAATCCGTGTCTTCGTGTAAATAGTTTCGATACTTTGTTATTTTCCATCGAGTCTTCTCTGAGAGACTGCACATGGATGAACTCACTGCAAAAGATGCGAATGGGAGTTTATGACCATTAGTTCTTGCCGGATTTGGTCGTGTTCGATCGGATTCCAGAATGGAGTCCACAGGAAGGAACTGAAGCTGAAATGTATTGAGGATATGTACACATGAAAAAAAAAACGACAATGATATGTGAAACCAAGGAATGATATTCCAATCAGTCGTTAACATGTTGAAAAATAGTAAAGTTTCAATATGGAAAAATGTATGGATATCAACTTCTTTTTTGAATGGCCTAAGATTATATAATTTTTTCCTGAACTTCATACATGAGTTGCTATGAGTTCTACCCATGATTATCCAATGATAGAAAAACTGATTTTTAGGCAAAATGTCCACAATGCATCATCATATCACGTCTCTGTTCGAAAGGAGTTTTACATACAGCTCAGTTATGCTCACTACTAAGAGAATTCAAAGGATTACACCCGTTGCATTTTCGTAAATTAATTAGAATTATTACACCAGTCTCTTCATGTGAGATGACATGTAAACATGTGAATTTCAAGCTAGATATAGGGTTCAGGTTTGGGCTCAATATCAGGACTAGAATATAAATGGAGCACAGGTTAAGTGTAAGCTTCCCAGCTAAACTTTGCCTGATGCCCACAACATCTCATGCCTCTTATTACTATGCCATATTCTCTTGAGGAAATGAAGACAAATTATTATTATCATATTGTCGCATCTTGATGAGAATGGCATAAAAGCTTTCCATCCGAGCCACAAATTACATTTGTGATTATCAGTCAAATTGGCATATTTATTGTAATTTTTTGTAATTCCTATAGACTTATTGAATGGTACGCGAACAGAACTTCATTGTTTGCTTGTTATGTGGACTTGAAGTAACTGTTTCTAATGGAAGTTATTTTTTGCATTATTTTCATCAATATACGTATGTTCAGATTGCAGATTGTTGACATAGCCCTTCAGCCTCTTTGACCCCCAGACCTATAAGATCTTCTGTACCTGCCCCTTCATCTATTCTAAGATCTTCTGTACCTGCCCCTTCATCTATTCAAGGCTCGAGATTCCGAGCCTCTATGCAAAATGGACCAGTTTCCTGGGAGCTAAGTTCCTAATGTCTAAGGGCGTTAGTGAAACTTGAGCAAAGCAGGTTTCCGCGAAGTTCTTTCAGTAACGGCATACTTCACTGTCTGTTCTATCGATTTCTTTTGAGGTGATACCTCAGAGGACAAAGTTCAAGTTCCTCGAGACTTATTAGCTATTGTACCTCCAAAACGTAACAACACACAAATCTGCGGATCTATCTACTATCAACAAACCCGTGCAATTACACAAGTATAGTATAGTATAGTTTTATTCAGTTCAGAAATATTTACAATATGTAAAACACGTCAAGTAAAATTGGGACAATAGTCCAAATAGGAATGAATATATTTGTAGATCAAAATATAAAATATTATATACATAAGTTGTGAAGATGTCTCTGTCTTTGGTTAGCTTGAAATATTCATCAAATGAGTCTATACAGTTTTCAGCCAACATTTTTTTCAATTTTATTGAACATTTGGAAAGTGGCAGATCACAAATATTGGTTGGTGATGAATTGAACCATTCAATATCTTTGTTTGTGTGTCTGCGTTATCTAGTTTGTGGTTGCAATAGCATAGATTTGTTTCTTGTGTCGTGTCTGTGAAGATGATCATTCATGTTTTTTTTATGAACAGTAGGTTTTGGTACAAAATAGTCGAGAATATGGACATAATTTTCAGTTGTTCAAATATTGGTCTGCAGCTGGCATCCCAATTCACTTTTTATACTGCATAAGGCAGCTTTTTGAATGATTAAGATTTTTTGTAGATAACAGTTTGATGCGTTTCCCCATATTTGGGCTCCATATGTTAGAACAGAGTGAAAAAGTGCGAAAGAGGTTGTGTATGCAGCTGATTCTCCAAGTAAGTAACTAATTTTTCTGATAGCGAACACTGTTCTCGAGAGTTTTCCACATAACACATTTATATGTTCTGTCCATTGCAACTTAGTATCTAATATGACCTCAAGGAAATTTACATGGTCATTCGCATTTACAGAAGTGAAATTTATAAAAGTTTGGCTTTCACTTTCACTATCGTTTGATAGCATATCATTGGGTTCAAACCAGGTCCTAGCCTTCTCCAAGATAAGTGAAAGGACGAGTTCAGTACCCCCTCTTTTCCCATAGGGAAGGGTAGGTCATTTATCAAGATCAGGAGGGGGCCCAAGACTGATCCCTGTGGTACTCCTCTCTCAACAATAGCTGTATCACTGCGTTCTTCGCCAATAATTACAATTTGCTTTCTTTCGTGTGAGTATGACTTTTAGCTGCCACGTATTCTGTAGAATTTTGTTTTTTCCATGAAATATTGTGATTTACACAGTCAAATGCAGATGTCAGATCAGTTAGTACAGTCAAATATATTTTATTCTGTCCTTGAAAGCCCCTTTCTGAATCCATTTGATTTGGTGAAATAACTTTATGAGTATCCAAAAAAGACAACAGATTTGAGTGTATTGCCATTTTCCATATTTTGGAGAAGGCTGGGAGAATCGATATCTGTCGAAAATTTTTTGGTAGTGACGGCTCACCTTTTTTTAGGCAGGAATTACTTTACCCATTTTTTATTTTTCTGGAAAAACTCCTTCCTTGAAGCAGGCATTTATAATTTCTGTGAGAGGTTCCAATAAATACATTTCAGATTTTTTCATTATAATGTGCTAAAACCGTGTATGTCTCCTGTTTTTTTAGATTTCATTTTGTTAATGAGTGTTCTAATATCATCTGTGACCAAAGGTTTCAGAAAAATTGTATTTACCGAGTTTTGGTTTTTGTCCAGTAAATTTAATGCATTTTTGTCAGTCCGATGAGAGTTTCGTGTAAGAGGTTTTGAATTATTACGTAGAAATAATTTATTTCATTTTCTGATCAATTCTGAGGGTCAATTTTTGCTTTTTGTTTTCTACCTGTTTCAGTGTTGATGATTTCCCATGTAGTTTTATTGTAGTTGTTCGTATTTGATAACATTTTTTGTATTGGTGTTTTCTAGTCCTTCCTAAAATAATATGATACTCTCTTTCACATTCATTGTATATTCTTTTATTTCCATCCGTCGGATTTTTTATATAGAAATCGTGAACGAATTCTACCCTTTTTTTGCTTCGGTTGTTTCCGGTGTGACAATATGATGATCTTTGTGTTACCAATATATTTTTTGTTATTTTAAGGTATGGAAAACTATTCCATAATATAGTAAGATTTCACCAAATATATTATATTTCTGTTCTGCAGATGGGGCTTTGAATACCTCATCCAATGTTTCTTGTGTCAAATGATAACAAAATGTGTTTATGCTCTCATTTCCTACTTTTAGAAATAGTAATTTACTTTTTGTTTTTTTTTTATTTTCACTAGACAATTTCTCAATGTTCGCGATTTGTCCAGAATGGTCTGAAAAAGGTATGGGTATTATTGCAGATGAGTTTATTTGGAAGTTTGAAAATATATTATCCAGGCAGTTGCCCTTATTGTGAGTTTCTCCATTTATCTATTGATTCAAGCCAAACATTTGAAAAAGCTGTGTTACTTTGTGTGTGTTGTTATGGTTTTTTTCATTGAATGGAACGTTGAGATCACCTGCCAAAATTGTTTTATTTCTTTATTTTTACTTGTTTTTTCTAATGCCAATAGGATATTTTGCATGATTCCCAAGAATTGATCTACTTTTCCATGGAACGTGGATCGATATATATAAATTGATTATCGTCATTTGTAGCTCTTCCAAATAGCATGCCGGTATTTCACAGACACGACTTTCAGATAATTTAACCAAGTGTTCTAGTTCAATAGCAACAAGATCTTCATGCACAAAAATACATGATCCACCATTTTTATTGGTGTTTCTACAGTACATACTAATGTTATTGAAATGTTTTAGTGTATAACATTGACTCTCACTTTGACTCAGCCAATGTTCTGTTATACAAACGATTTTGATATTTCTTTTTGACAATACGTGATTTTCAAGTTCAAGGATTTTGTTTCAGATACACTGTATATTTGAGTGGAAAAGAAAAACATCTTCACTTACATCTTCTCTCCTTTTGTGATCCTATTTCGAAAAAGTATTTGGTTGTTTTTTTCTAGCTCGTCCATCTATGGAGTCTTTTTGAATTTGAGAGTCCAAAAACCGCTTTCCCAGTCTGGAGTTGAACCTTTCATAACTTTTATTTTTTGGCCAAAAGTAAGACTTATATATTTTTCCTTTTAGGCTGTAATCTGTTCCGATCATAAATGATTTGTTGTCCTTTTTGTGTTTGTTTATGGGTAATGCCTTTACAATTGTTTCTGTGGATTTTGATTTTGCTTGCATGTAGTCCTTAACATTTCCCGCAGTCACGTCGTCAGGAACATTTGAGATAACAAGCCATATTTTTTTTCTTTATTTTCTCTTCCATGGAATCCTTGATCTCCTTCACCAATTTTTCTTTTGAGTTTTCTTGACATAACATTCGTATAGCCGTCGTCCATTTTATGTTCTGTTTTTTGCCCTTCATTTATTTTTTTTACGTGGAATGTATCTTCTATGACATCTTTAGTTGTTAAATTTATTAATTTATCGCACTTGAGTTTGGTATTTACTTCCCAAACTGCTTGTTTTAGTGTTTGTGTTGATAATGTCGGCGTATCTGAGATTTTGTTGCATTTTGAAGAGCCGGCACCACTGTTTTCAGTGTATTCCTCTGGTTTCATAGCTGCCGATTTGTAATTTGCGTTTTTATTTACCTGTGATATTTCTTTCGGCTCGTCTTTTTTGTTGGAGCTTTCTTTATATGTGTTTGTTGTCATGTTATCCCGTTGATTGCTTTTTCACCCTAGGGATGAAGAGATATATGGGATACCATGTTAGGAATGCCTCAGGACATACAAACGATAAACGAACAGACGAGGGAAAAGTCACTCGTGAAGCTTTTGGGATAGGAGAAGGCCCGAATAGTGTCTGGAAATAGGATGATGTACGCCGCTAACCCATTATCTGGAAACCTCTAATCTCTCGTCCCCTCACCTCTTCCAATACTGCTCCTTGGATCCCCAGTTTCATCGGAGGAGACGGCAGATTGAAACATCAGAGCGAAATAGTGTCGAGACCTTGGAAGTAGACAGATTGAGACTTCGGCGTCAAGTCACAAAATCCTACATGACTACACCTAAGGAGTGGGTAGATTCACATCTCAGTATGGAATCACTTTCATTCTTCACAGGTATTGATAATTTTTCTCAGCTTTCTTGGAAAAGCCTGGTTAGGTTAGGTTTTTTCCGAGTGGGGCGATAACCGCCCCTTCCACTGCGACCCACTCAGATCTATTGTGGCTCGATGAGGACACTTGGTGATACCTTTGAGCTCTAGCTGCCCGTAATCTATACGGTAGAATATTGTTCATATCTCATTTTGACAGAAATGTTGTTTCGACCATGTAAATATTTTGTTGAATCGAATAATCAGATCTACAAAATTTGATGATTGCTTTAACAAAAATATTCATTCAAACAAGTATTTAATGTCGAATTGATGAATTCAATAAAATGTCAATCCAACAAAATAAGCTGATCTCTCCACTGAAAATATCTATTCAAATGACTAATCATTTTGTTAATCCATGAACAGGGGAGAGGGGATATTATTGGAAGCCCACGAGCAGTCCAAACCCCAGAATTTGAAGAAGCTGTTCTGAACGCTCTCGAGGAGAACCCAGAAACAAGTACAAGAATAATTTCTAGAGCTCTCAATTTCACTCAGTCCACTGTTTGGAGGATTATCCACAATCAACAATTTGATCCATACCATATTCTAAGGGTACAAGCTATTTTGCCACGAGTCTTTTCCCAACGCATTACTATGTGTCAGTGGTTTTCGAGAAAATTGGCTGGAAATCCTCAATTTTTAAGATATGTACTCTTCACGGACGAGGCGAACTTCTCCAGAAATGCTATCACAAACTTTCATAACAACCATGTTTGGGCTCTGGAAAATACACACGCAGTTACCGAAAGACATTATCAGTATCAATTTTCTGTAAATGTGCGGCAATAATTGATAATAACTTGATAGGTCCTTTCTTTCTTCCGTTCCGACTGAATGGCGCAACTTACAGAGACTTTTCAGAAAATGAATTACCGGGACTACTTCAGAATGTACCATTAGAAATTCGTATCCGAATATGGTTTATGCATGATGGGGCTCCGGCCCATTTTAGCGTTGTAGCCAGGGAATTCCTTAACACTGTCTATCCAAATCGATGGATCGGTAGGGGTGTAGAAGAACCTAACCAGGCGTGGGCACCTCAGATCTGAATCCGCTAGATTTTAATTTTTGGGCTTATTTGAAGTCACTAGTTTATGAAACTCCAGTAGTGAACGAGGAAGATCTGAAAAACCGAATAGTAGACCCCTGTGAAACAATAAGAAACACACCAATAATTTTTGAGCGGGTACGAGATTCAATGACTAGAAGACTGAATGCCTGTATCTTCGCTAAAGGTGGACACTTTGAACAATTTATTTAAATAAAATTTGGTTTCCTTCATTTTATTTTATTCTACATATTCAAAATTTCTTTAAATAAAATGTTGATGTTTCTTGCAAATTTTATTAAAACAAATACATATTTTGCACCTTTGATACAAAAATAACTATTTCAAACGAGTAAAAATAAATTGAATAGGTGGCGCCCCCTACAAAAAAACAAAACTACTCACTTTAACGTCAAATTCATTACCTAAGCATTCTTATGAAAAATGCAAAATAATGGTAATAACTTCCACACGTATCGATTATCAAATAATCGACTTGAAATTTTCAAGTCCAAATATCTAGAAAATGGTTGCTTATAGCGATTTGTAACAAATTTATCTTTTTTACGTAGATATGATGAAGAAATAGATTTTTTCAATGAAAAATGTGCTAGAAGTAGGCTCAAAAAAGTTATGAATCTTCAAAAAAGAAAAAGACGTGCAGGTGGTGCCCCCTACGAATTTGACACCTCAAAAAACCTCTCAATACCAACTTTCGTTATATTAAGGTCAGTATTTCGAAAGTTATTTGGAAACAACGAAAATAAAAATAAAACTTAAACACCCTGTATCTTGGAAACGAAGCATTCCCGGACATATATTCATTTGGACAATTCATATTAGAATTTTGTGAGGAATTACCTCCTGAAGATTGTCAAAGTACTTTTGAATCACCCTGTATATTCAAATCAAAGGAATGTTAGCATTGCATTGAGAAAATCGAATTGTCACCGCAATATAATAAATACATCGATCGAATACACCTGTGTTTTGGGAAGAATTTTATTTAGTCGGATCAAGCCGATAAGAGCGACCAAATAAATTTGGTTGAATTAACAAATCCTTTTTTTCCGTGTAGACAATAAAACCGTCGGAAATTTCTGATGACGTCGAAGGATCATTGAGATATTGCCAGCTGATTCCGGAAATGGCATTCCCGTATATTTTAGAATTATGTTTTGTGATCAGTTGAAAGATAGTACAGAGTGTAAGGCGCGTATTTTGAACTGTGACTGATTATTGTCACATTGCATTGGTGTGTTGTGTTTTCAAAGGGGAATAAACGAACAGAAATTATTCGAGCACATTCTACTCATTAAGACAGTTCCATAATTCAATCTCTCAATATATTAGTAGTGAGTACATCTATTTAACTGGAAAATTCTAAACTGTGAATAACCTGAATATGTTATTTTTTTTTTTTCAATCGTTGATTTATTGTGTCTCTGTCAATGGTATTCTTTTATCGTAAATATTATCCATGTTATGTAGCCAAATAGGTCTGTTTGGGTTTGAATAAACTATTAAATGAATAACCATAATATGTGTTCTCAGTTTAGTGAAACTTATTCAGCGAAAATAATATATTTATCACTCATATTTTTGTTTCATTTTGAAGGTCATATTGAAAAGTTTCTTAGAAATCCTGGAAGGGTATCACTGGTAAAACACATAGCTTGATTTCCAACGTACCGGTTTAATTTTTCAGGAATGTGGATTCACTGATACATACCCAGAAAATTTATAGTTTGAAAAAACTCGAAAACACGCCTATATAGCGATAAGGTCTAACAAGTTGAAAATAGAAAGAATAAAGTCATTGACGAAAAAAAATTATCTTATGTAAAAAAGCGCTTTTTCTACATAAGAGATCATTTTTTGGTCAATGATTTTATTCTTATTATTCTTAACTTTTTTGACTTTATTGCTATATAGGCGTGGTTTTTAGTTTTTATTTCGATATATTTTTGTATTTTTTTTGTTAATTATCTTTTTTTTGTGTTGCGGTTTCATTCTTTATTTTCATTCCCTTGAGTAACGAACAATTGAACGGTCAACCCTCTCAGAGGTCTGATGGAAGGGTAAGGCAATTTTACAATAGGTTGTGCCCGGTTCCCTGAAGTCGACGCTAGCGACATAATATTTTAGCCACCCTCTTATCATTCATCCCTCGGCTCGTTTCTCACCAATATATTGTATTGGGAGGATTGGAAATTCTGTTTTCATAGTAAGGATTCGGAAATATTCCATTATGCATTGTTTTTTCGTGAAAGTTTTTCTTTCAACAAATCACAATTTCACACAACAATAAATGAGACAAATGACTATATGACATATGACGATATGTCATATGACAGCACGCTTCAGCTATGTTTTCTGGATGGAGCTGATGCAACTTTTCGTTCTCTTTCAGTGCCCTATCAGAAATTTTGGCGAATGTGCTGAAAAACATCGGATCATTTGCCAAATTATGCTATGAAAAACCAGTCCTTTCGCCATATATTTGAAATACAAATTATTTTTTTTCTGACGATCTAGGTGAGAATACCAGGTCATTGCTATAAAATTATTGTATTGTCATCGGTTCTTAACACGTGTGCAAAATTTCAAATACTTCGGACATCTGGAAGAGGGTGAAAATTAATTTCAAAGATTCCATTATCTCATTCATACATACATACAGGTGAAGCTAATATAGTGTGTATAATATAAAAAGGAACACCGAATGAGAAGGAATTAATCTACAAAGTTCACTATTTTTATCTGTTCGTCATATCAAGAATTCCGGAAAGTCCTAAAATCTAAGGTCCATCGCTCAAATGTGAATAACTTATTTGTGCACTATCATTCACATGAAACTCATATATTTCAGCAATTGCTTTTTATAATATACCTTTCAATAGATAGTTCAACTCCGTTGCAAACGGAGTGTAGACAGGTAAATTCAATCAAGTCTCGCTTGATATACATCAGTAATACTGAAAGACATTAGTCATGTGTGTTGGCCACGTGACGTTGGGAAGCGTGACTAGCATCGCAGACGCGTTTAAGGAGAAAACAAAAAATGGAACGTTTGGAGGCAGGAGGCAGGAGAAACAGAATACCCGACACGGAAGGACAATCGCTCTTCGGGCCACCGTAGATGGCACATCGATTTCCATATCGGCAAAGGAGAATCAAAATGTTTCGGTTGAATAGCTCCTATGTGGAACACTCAGAAATAATGCATTTTCAAAAATTTGCAGGATGGGTGAACGACACTTGGCATATCTCGTTATATATAATATATCATTTATGTGACATATTTCTTCCGATTTATCATTCAATAATGCATAAATTATATAACTTAGATTACCGAAAAACTGTTTACGCTAGTGATTATTTTTCCGGATAAAGTAATATTGAATTCAGCAGAAAATTTGATACACAGGTTGAAACTTTGTTCTTCTCATCATTCATCTAAGATGAAAAAATGAGAAAAATGTTGGTGAATACGAGAGATACGTTAATGTATCACTTATTTACTTAGAAAAAAATATAGTCTATAAAATTCAACTTAACTTTTTAATCGCCGAGCGCATTCCAATTCAATTCTTTTTCTTGTTTTACTTGCGTGAATTCGAAAAATTAGAATAAGTGAATATGGTTCACCGTATTGGCGAAGCTGCCAGAAATCCTTCATTAACAAGCAGGATCTACCAACAAAAATATCCAGAAGCAAGAACTCCACGGGTGTTTGCATTCCAAAGATGAGATATCAGATGGTAGTGTGTCTTTTACCAAAAAGGAAAGAGTTGGTCGTCGGATCAATGAGGAAAATGAGTTGCAAGTTTTATTGATGCAAGAGGAAAATCCTCAATTTTTAGATCAATCCTATTCTATTCGTTGGATAGGCAGAGGAGGTACTATTCCTTGGCCCGTACGATCCCCAGACCTTACACCTTTGGACTCTTTTGGGGGGGTACGCGAAGAAAAAGGTTTTCAGAGATCGTCCAACAGCTGCAAGTGATGAAAAGCAGAATCACGGAAGCCTTCCATTTAATTGATGGATCAATGCTTGCTAGAGTTCGGGGCTCATCTACAAGTCCAATCGGTATTTTTTCTGCATGAGGTTACAGTAGCGACTTTTTCTGTCGACATGATGGGTGGGTTGGTATTGAGTTGGCGCGGCATGGGGTGCTTGAGCAGCCATATTGTAAAATGCGTTTTGTCATATATCTCCTAATAGGCTAAGAGCGGGCTGCAGAAAACCTGACCAATCGAGTAACATAATGAAATGTTTTCAAAATGTTAGTACTCACAGCAATCTTTGATTGCCTAGGCAAAAGTGGCGCATAAGTTTTTTCGGAAGAAGCAACCATAACGATGTAATACATGTCCGAAATACGTTTGACACTTATTATTTCTCCAGTTGGTCAAGTGATCTAAGGAGCTGGTTCACGAAATGGAGCGTGGGTTCGAACCCCAGCTCGGGCGTTTTTTTTTTTTTAATTGAAAAATGATTTGTTTGGGGCGAATATTCGCTTACATTTAAATTCATATATGTATGTTTCGTTCAAATGAATTTTGACCTTCTTCTAGTTGTCCGAATAACGTAAAATTTGGCAGGTTTTCATTATTCCGGTGACAATGCATTACGGAATTTTTGCCAAAGAAAAAACAAAATGGCTCCACAATATGGCGGACGAGTTTTGTGATTATAGTTCGATTCTTTTCAAAATTAGTATGTGGGGATTTTTGGTATCGGACATCAAGAATTCATTTATTCAAAATGGCGGCTCCAAGATGGCGACAACTTTTGTGATTATAGTCCGATTCCATTCATGATTGGTGTGTGGGAGTCGGACATCATGATTCCTTAGTCAAAATTCATGAATTCAAGATGGCGGCTTCAGGAAGTTGATGTGTTTTGTTATTATGGCCTGATTCCATTCAAAATTAGTATGTGGGTTTCTTTGGGGTCGTAGATTATCAATTTTTGTCAGAATTCAATAAGATGACGGATTTCATGAATGTCTGAGAAGAATTAAATGAAAATGAATGAAAGAAAAAAATAAAACCAATTTTTAAACAAAAAAAATTTTTCTTCGATTGTTTAACCTGAATTTTTCCATGAGTAACAGATTCAAAAGTTTGCCGCGAATATAAAAAAGGTATTTTTGTGTGACAAGATTTTCAATCTGTTACTCACAGAATAATCTAGGTCAAACAAAGAAATTATTTTTCCCTTTTGACTGCATTTGTGCAATTTTTTTAATGATTTTTATTGAAATGTTAGCACTCACAGAGACCATGAGAAAAATAATTTCGTTTCTGGGTAGAATTTGTTCACAAGTTCTGGAACATTTTTCGTACTGCAACCAAACCAATGGAGTAACAGCTTGGAATTACTCTTCAAATTCAGTATTTACAGAGTAAAAAAATAAAATGTTTCAGTGCCTCGTTAAATCTTGTTTTTTGGTTTATTACTATATCTATCGAGTTACAGCTTCAAACTACTACCAAATTGAACTTCAAACATTTTTCTATTATGAAGAAACATCAGTGCCACGTCTACGCCTGTTGAAAATACTTGGCACAAAACTCTCTATTTCTCAAAGTCCTATATGCTATTACTAATATGTCCTATTACAGAATTATTAGATATAAAAAATATTTATTTAATATATTATTTTTCAATAAATATATATATATATATATATATATATATATATATATATTGTTATGATGTGGTTTTTTTATTTTTTATTTTATAATCAGACATCACAACAAATTTTTTTTTACTATTTCCAAATCCTCTAAGCTAGTTGCCCTTTGAATTTTATTTAATATGTTCATGAATAAATACCCATATAAATATTTCAAATGCCCGGCTATGTATTTCACCTTTTTCCATTTGACTCTTTCACCTTACTTTCTTTACCTCAGGAAACTCAATCGGTACGCCTATGGAATCACATTAGTAAGTTTTACTGTGGAGCCCTCTGGTAGTATTCTTGATGTCAGTTTCAGAAAAATGGCAAACTGTTTTGATCAATCATTGAAAACAAGTCAAACAAGTCAGAATTTCATCAAAATAATAATTTTCTTCATTCAGGAAGACTTACTGTTACCTATTCTGCGATAATTAACTTAAATTAGTGTTTCATACCAAATATACATGAAATGTGCAATTATATAATGATAAAAAGTGAAATGTAACCTTCTTTTGTAGGTTATGTTGTTTCAGTGAAATATTTAGTCTATATAACAGGTTATGGAAGTTTTTCATCAAAGGAGTTCTTAAAAAGGTTCATTTATAAAATGCACTGAGTTTTGTTACTTTTATGGTTCTAATGTACCTGTGGTTTCTTGAAATGCCAATGTTCAGTGTGTTGGTGTTGGTGTGGCTCTTGTTCTTGGAAACTGCCGTTCTAATCTGCAGCCCCCTTGTTCGATTGTGAATTCGTCCTCGGACTGGTATATGTATGGGGGGAGAAGGTAAGATTCGTTATGTACCTGGATTTTATCAGCTAATGTTCTTGCTGGTATTTTCTTGTGGTGTAGTGGCAAATAAAGGTGTTTGTAGCGAAAATATCCTTAATTTTCCAAATAAAATTTTGTCCAGTTGGTTCTTCAAAAAAAAAATTATTCAATCTACTCTTGACTTGATGATGATTTTTTCCCTCGATACCACATATCTTTTGTTTTCTCCCCAAATTCTTGGTTTTCACTCACTTTCTAATGCACTTTTCGTTATTTTCGTTCATTTGACAGATTTTATTCACTGATAGTTCCTAAATACTCTACATACTATATACATGATATATTAAAAATCATTTTTGACGTTTTCTGCTTTTCATATTTTTAATATTCATAATTTTGTATCAAAATCTTTCCTAGCATCTCATTGGCTATTGTGTTCAGATCTTATTTCATATACAGAATGTTCTAACTTTAACATTTTGTTGTCTGCTTGTGCTCAAAAATATATTAGTAAATTTTGATTTCTATAATTTTTATAATTCATGCCAATTGCTTGTAATGTTGAGAACATGTTTATTTGAAACATAGGTATCGACCAATATCATATAAGGTTTCAGGAAAACGGTAGAATCCTCAGAAAAACCGTAAAATAAAATAGCATAAATTACTAAATATGAACATTTGTTATTTATGTGCTTTTTCAGTTTATAATTTTCGTTTTAACTCGTACTTCTAAACATAACAATGTATATATATATATATATATATATATATATATATATATATATACATAATACAATGAAATTTTTATCATATATACAATAATGAAATTATTAAAAACTTAATCTAAGAACAAGTAAAGAAAGTATTTTCCTAGCATGTATAAAAGCTTGTCTCAATTTTTTTCTCAATCATTTTTATTCAATTCTCTTCAGTCATTGATGAAATTCGTCATTCTATTGAATACTGACAAAAGTTGATAATCTATGACCCCAAAAATCCACATACCAATTTTGAATGGAATCCGACCATGATAACAAAACACGTCGTCTTCTTGAAGCCGCCATCTTGAATTCATGAATTTTGACCAATAAATCATGATGTCTGAGTCCAAAAATCCCCACAACCAATTTTTAATGGAATTGGACTATAATAACAAAAGTCGTCGCCATCTCCAGCTCCAAAAGCCCCCACTTACCAATTTTGAATAGAATCGAACTATAATCACAAAACTCGTCCGAGATATTGGAGCAGCCATTTTGTTTTTCCTTTGACAGAAATTCCTCAATGCATTGTCACTGAAATAATGAAAACCTGATAAATTTCACGTTAATCGGACAACTAGAAGTAGGTCAAAATTCACTTGAAAGATTTGAACTAAACAGAAACAGAGAAATTATTTGTTTTGGGACGAATATTCGCCCTAAACAACTCAAAAACATACCTTACTCGAACCGCCTACAAGCACTCAATCTTCCCACCCACTACTGGAGACGTGCCCGCGGTGATTTGATAGAGATATACAAAATTCTAACAAACCGGTACACTGTGGACTTGTCTGTGCTATACGAATTGAACAATGATGATCGGCTCCGTGGCCATCCCTTCAAGCTGAAACACCAGCGCTTTAATAAGTGTGTTAGGGAATACACTCTTTTCAATCGTGCCTTCGCTCTGTGGAACAATCTACCTCCTGCTGTTGTGTCATCACCATCTCTCAATGCATTCAAGAACTCACTGGACAGGTTCTACGAATTGAACCACCAATATTTGCACAAGAATTTATCTTCACATGAAGTCCATTCAATATAAATGTATATATAAATATCATGTACATATGTGTGTATTAACGTATTCACATATCTCTTAAATGTAATTTGTCAATTAACCCTCCAAATTAGCTAAAAAGAGTTAAAAAGTTTAACTTCAACTCTTGTATTTAATAAATAAATAAATAAGTTTTTCAATTTTGAATGAAAAATTGAAAATAAAGCTGCCAGAGCTGGGGTTCGAACCCACGCTCATCCATGCTCCATTTCGTGAACCAGCTCCTCTGACCACTTGACCAACTGGAGAGATAGTAAGTGTCAAACGTATTTCGGACATGTATTACATCATTTTGGTTGCTTTTTCCGAAAAAAGGCCATAAAAACTTATGCGCCACTTTTGCACAGACAGTCAATGATTTTTCTCAAGTTTGCTGTGAGTACTAACATTTTAAAAACATTTCATTCTGTTACTCGATTGGTCAGGTTATCTGCAGCCCGCTCTTGGCCTTATGAGGGATTTCCATTCAAAAAATGGAACTAAGTTGTGTTTCACATCTTTGAACCTCCTGTGTCTAAATAGAAATATTTTTTGAATGTGCCTCATTATCGGACCAATCGTTTAAAAAAAAAATCAGGTCGATATCTTGGATAGAAAAAAGGTATGGAGCTTGCACGCACCCCTGGGTCACCCTGTATCTTAGTGAAGGTAGGATGGGCTTTTTTCAGATATAATAGTTGCTTCTGTGAACTCCTTTCTATCATTGTGTCATAAACCCACCTATTGGAAATTATTTTTATTCATATTGTAAATGCGATTGTGTTTGAAACAATATGAGACCATAATAATCCAATGATCTTCTCCTCATTTATTTCTGTAACAATTGATACATGAAACTCAAGACATTTGCAGAAACATAATAGTGCTTTCGAAGTGTTGTATACGGAACCCGAAGTTCTTATTTGCTGAGCAAACTGATAGCTTACTTAGGTTTATAAAAAAAATTCTACCTCAGGTTAATGGAATCAAATTCCATAACCACGAATACCTGCCCTTGATATGAATTGAATGTCTGGATATACATCCAGCACAAACAATTCTATTCCATCCTGGAATTAGCGAATTATAAGCAGGAGGGAAAGTTATGATTGAATCTTATTTACATAGGATTTCCAGCTCGACCTTACCTTATCCAAATGTATTCGGTAAATAAGCGGGGAAATGTTTACTCTGAACCACATCATATTTTGTTAGAGTCAGAGATTATTCCAAACATAAACGTTCGGACCTTCGCATTAATTTTTCCCAACATACTGGATGACTTTGTCCTGATTTGTCAAATTGTGGAATGTGGGTGGGACACTGAAAAGAACCCTTCCGATAACAGTCGCTAATAATTTTTGGCAAAACTCTGCCACCATTCACGATATACAGTGCGACTTTTTATATCCCCCCCCCCGCTCCTGTTCACTTTTTAACGGTTTGACGTAGAACAATGAAAAAAAGGTATTGTATGATATCACCGCTACTACTTTTTGAATATGCTCACTAGAAGGCAATTTTTGACTTATTTGGAGAAAAAACTTCCGGTTTTTTTGGAAATGATATCAACTTTCGATTTTCAAATGGGACACCCTGTATATTATTACATTTTTGAAATCTTCGTAATTATCTGAATCTTATAGTTGATATTTCATTTGTCAGGACACCCATTTTATTTTTCGATCTAGAGAGTCATGAACTCCCTAAAATTATCACAAATAATCAACATAATGCTACACCATCGCATTTTAGATCAAAATAAAATTGTGGTTCGAAATAGGAGCAAAAAAAGTGAAACAAAACGTTTTTTAATCGAAACTACATTTGTTCAAATGTTACTCTGACGTTATTCGAAAGTACCATCGATGGGCTATCCATCCATATCAACTCATTCTGTGTATAACCAAAACAAACACAATAATGAAGTTGAAAAAAAGTTAGAGTATCTTCTCGCTCCAATGACAATAATTTATCGAAGTGGCTATGGAACACAAATCACATTTTGACGTTTCCATGATCTGTATTTGTCAGTTAGTCACAGAATATATTATTGAATTGATCGCATTGAACATAGAAATGAGTTAGGAATGCCACCAGTTTATAACAGAAACAACAAACTAGATATGCTGTTAATTTATGGGGGACGTCGGCAAAAGGCAGTTGTTGCTCAACAGCTGTACTCGGAAAGATAACCCGAACGACAATGTCCGGATCGAAATTACTTCGGACGTCTTGAAGAGCAGTTCAGAAGAGAGCCTGATAATAATGTTGGTAATGAACATAATATTGTTTCTGAAGATATGGAGATAAATGTTCTCATGAGAGTGGAAATTGATAAATTAGCATTTCTGAGAGAGATCGCTCCCGAGTTAAAAACGAGTCGTGAAAGTGTCAGATTTTTTTCAAAAAACATAAGTATTGATCTTATAAATATCAAATACATCAACATGTGTTCGAAGACGATAGTATAAGGATAGGATATTGCAGGTGGGTACTACGCAATGATGTACAGCCAAATAATGAGTTTCGGTGAACAATTGCATTCTCCGATGAGTCAAGATTCACCAACCTTGGTTTAATTAAAAAACAAAATTCTCGATATTGGACGCAAGAGATCATTTATTTCGGTAGGGGAATTTCCAAGAACGTTTTTGGTTCAATGTATGGCTAGGAGTATTTGGAGATCGAATAATTGGTCCAATAATAAACGGACATTTGAATGGTGGTAAGTTTCCTCAGAAATAAAATTGAAGATTATTCAGGAGATTTACCGCTGTATCTGGAAAATCGACTGTTTTTTCAGCAGGATGGTGAACCTCCGCACAATAGTAGGATAGTGACGGATTACCTCCGTGACCGATTTGGGGAAATGTGGATCGGAACACATGGTCCTGTTAGGTGGCCTGCAAAATCTCCTAACTTGACCCCTTTAGATTTGATAGGTAGGTAAAAAATCATTCAGTCGAACTCCAGCGGAAATAATTTAATGCCAATGAGGCACGAAGATTTACATCAGGACATGTTTCGAAGGATTAATCCATCATCATCAGCGAAACGTAGAAGGGGTTACAAGCAAATCTAGAGGAGTAAAATGTTACAATTACAAGGGGGGCAAACATTAAGAGAAAAATATAACCCACCGTTGTATGGTGGAAAAAATTATGAAGATATGACACTAACAAATTTATATATAACCATAATCACATTAAAGTGTCCGCATCTAGTGCGGGTTCACTATTGTTAGGGGCAATGGTTAGTCCTAACAATCATATTCAGTTACCAAGGATTTATAATATCATCCAAAAACACATGGACGAAAATTGGTTGATGACATATGACAACGACTAAGACCTATGGAACATCAAGTTTCAAAGTGACAGAGAAATGTTTGTGACTGTGACATAGAATCGAGAAGAAGAAGTAGCTGGGTGTGGTGTAGAGGTGTGTTATGAAATTCGATCTTGAGATGGGAGATCAAAATAGTAAGGAGTTAAAAAGAGTTAAAGAGTTTCCAGGAGATCGAGTTTTTTACCTTTATCGCAAATATGTAAAATTTCAAGGTCTGAGTTAGGATCGAAATTATGCTTTTCGTTTATAATATGGTTAATCAGTTCTTTTTCAGAGTTAGAATCTATCACACGAACTTGTTCGGCTAGTCTTGTTCTGATTTTGCGGCCTGTTTGACCAATATAACAAGTTTTACAGTTGGGGATGGAACAATTCAATTTATAAACACCAGATTTATCCAACAATGCAATTTATCTTCAGTGTTCACCACAAAATCTTTCAGGCTGTTGGAATTTTTGAAAGAGATATAAAAATTTGAAAAATTTGAATCAAAATATTTTTTTATTTGGGGTCGATTGAAAAACATCGTTTACAAAACATACCCAATGACCCGCGATGTCCTAGAATTACGACTTAGACAAGCCTCAACGCCTCAACAATTGAACTATTCGAAATACCGCGAAACGAGTTCGAAAATATTTTGATGTTGGTGGTGGACATTTCGAACAGCTATTATAAGATTTCTTTTTTCTTTATTTTGTTTCGTTGATAATTAAATTGTGAGAGAATACCTAATGGTTATTGTAAATGTAAATGTATATGTATATGACGTATCTTGGACAATATCTATCTATTTTCATATTGTTACCCACTAATTTAGTTACAACCTAACTGTGTGTGCATAAACTCAGATTATATTTATAATTTTATAATTTTTACAAACCTATTACTTATATGTCCAACTCTGTCTTTAAGAATTTCATTCCTTCACAATAAAGCATATCTTGATTGATTGATATTCCTTTGATTACATTGCCATTTGAACCTAGGCTTTGAGCCTTCGAGCCTTCGAACTTTAGTTGGATGAAATATCGACCAGATCTCCGTAAAATATTTCATTTCTATTATCAATCCGATCAAATCAATAATGTATCAAGTGACTAACTGACAATTACAGACTATCGAAACGTCAAAATGTGATTTGTGTTCCGTAGCCACCTTAATTATAATTCTTATTAACCAACAAAATCAAAAAAACTTTTTAACAAAAAATTAAACCGACGAAAAACGGAACTGAGAAGCGAAAAAAATTAAATAAATTTATTTTGAGTCGACGCCGAACAAACAAGCGAATGAGTTAGGTGAAGCCTGAAATGATGGCATCGAAATGCGCGGTGACATTTGATAATTTTTTTGATATAATTTAAAGATCTCCGTTGATTGTTTGGTCGGCGCCGACTCAAAATTGGTTACTTACATTAGTTTGGGAGCTCAGTTATTGAGACTAAGAAGGTTTATTTTATTTTTTGCTTTCCAGTTCTGTTTTTCGTCGTTATAATTTTTTGTTAAAAAGTTTTTATTTTTCAATTTTTGTGGCTGAAATCTACTAATTACTAACTATTCAATTTCTTATAACTTCCAAAATACTTACTTACCCACCTTACTTCAACTATTAACAGTCGAATAATATGATTATCTACTTCATTATTTATTGTTATATTATAAATTATTTTTGCTAGTTCTGGTTAGTTTATTTCATCACTTCGTATATAATCCTACCCTTCCATAGAATGTAATTAGTGTGACGGATGTAGGAGAACAAAAATAATGACAATAGCAATCTGTCAATGTCAACTACATATGTTCGCCAATGTTCACGAGTGAAAAATCAATCATCCCCTATTCTTCTACATGGGGGTGGATCATTTCATTCAACTATGAGGTATACACTATCTAATAAAGAAATAATCATTCAAATCGGACAACACAGTACAAAGTTATGCCTGATGGAAGTTAACGAACCAAATTTCAGAGGGTGAACGATCAATATCCTCCATTTTGATACCCTTAGGGGAGGATTTTCGTTTTGAAATTCGAATGGGACCAACTTCGAAGTACATCCTATCCAATTCATTGAAAGTTATGCGTGGTCATACACAAAAAAAATATACGCGTCGACTAGAGAACCTCTTCCTTTTTAACCGACGAAATCAAAAAGGAGGAGGTTGGATTTCGATGATTTTTTTTTTCATTGGATAGGGTGTACTTCGAAATTGGTCCCATTTGAATTCAATAAAAAATCCATCCCTAAGGGTAGCAAAATGGAGGATATTGATCGTTCACCCTATGAATTTTGGTCCGGTAACCCATTCTATCAGGCATAACTCTGTAGTGGGTTTTCCCATTTGTATGATACTTCTTTTATTAGATAGGGTATACCTCATAGTTGATTATATTTCAATTTGGAATGAAATGATCCCTCCCTTTGGATAGAAAATAGGGGCTCATTGATTTTTCACTTGTGAACATTGGCACACATATGTAGTTGACATTGACATATCCTCCTACATCCGTCACAATAATAACATACTATGAGAGGATGGAATTATATACAAAGTGATAAAATCAACCAACCAGAACTTTCAGAGTTAATTTATATTATACTAGCTGACCCGACAGACGTTGTCCTGTCCAAATTTCTATGTTTCCTAAAATGTTTTTCCCGAGAACTCTCGTCCGCGTAGAATTTCTTTTTTTCTGTTTTCCTTCATGTTGTTTCATCTAGACTATGCTTCTGACTCCTTTCGCTTCCTGTTGTCCCGTTATCCCGTTTTCCTGTTATCCCGTTTTTTCTTTATCCTGTTATCCCGTTTTCCCGTTATCCCCTCATCCTGTCATTCCATCATCCCATTTTTTTGTTGTCCTGTTATTCCCGTTATCCCGTTATCCCATTTTCCTGTTATCCCGTTTTTAATTCATCCCGTTATTCCGTTTTCCCGTTATTCCCTTATCCTGTCATCCCGTTTACCCGTTTTTTCGTTATCTTGTTATTCCCGTTATCCCGTTTTCCTGTTATCCCGTTATCCCGTTTTCCTGTTATCCCGTTAACCCGTTCTCAATTTATCGTACTACAATTATTATATTCGATTGCCATCTTGCAACCCTATTGCGGATCTGTGGATAAAATAAAATAAAATAAAAATCGCGATGGAAAAATAGGGGTTGATCGTAGAGGGGTGAGAACTAAGGGTGGTATGTATTTTTGAATGCTGTATCATAAAAAAATAAAAACAACAAATTTTATCTAAAAAATAAAAAATAAAATTAAGGGGTGGACCACCCTTAACATTTAGGGGGATGAGAAATAGATGTTGTCCGATTCGCAGACCTAACCGATATGCACACAGAATTTTATGAGAATCGATCCAGCCATTTCGGAGGAGTTTAATTACAAACACCGTTTCACGAGAATTTTATATATTAGATAACAATAAATAATTAAAATAGATAATCATATTATTCAACTGTTAATAGTTGAATTAAGGTGGGTAAGTAAGTATTTTGGAAGTAATCAAAAATTGAATGGGTAGTAATTAGTAGATTTCAGACACAAAAAATTCAAAAATAAAAACTTTATAACATAAAATTAAACCGACGAAACACGTATCTGAAAAGCAAAAAATAAAATGTACTTCCTTAGTCTTAATAACTGAGCTCCTTAGCTAATGTGAGTAACTAATTTTGAGTCGGTGCCAAACAATCAATCAACGAAGATCGTTAAATTACTTCCAAAAATTTTAAAAATGTCACCGCGCATCTCGATGCCATCATTTTTCGCTTTACCAACTCATTTGCTTATTTGTTTGGCGCCGACTCAAAATTAGTCACTTACATTAGTTTAGGAGCTTAGTTATCAAGTTTAAAAAGGTTTATTTTGTTTTTTGCTTTTCAGATCCGCTTTTCGTAGGTTTAATTGTTTATATTTCAACTACATTATTGTATTCGTATCGGTTATACACAAAAAGAGTTGATATGGATGGATACCCCATCGATGGTACTTTCGAATGACTCAAGAGTCCCATTATGGTACCATTTGAAAAAATTGAGTTTTTTTGTAAAAACCGTTTTGTTCACTTTTTTGGCATGCATGTCGAACCACATAATATTTTAATCGAAAATGCGATAGTGTAGCATTAGGTTGATTATTTGGAATAATTCATGGCTCTCTAGATCAAAGAATAAAATGGGTGTTCTGACAAATGAAATATCAACTTTACGGTATCATTGGATTCAAATACCTACGAAGATTCCAAAAATGTCCCATTTCAAAATAGAAAGTTAATGCCATTTCCGGAAAAACTGTCCAAATATGTCAAAAAGTGCCGTCTAGTCAGCATATAGAATGTTTCAAATTTCTGAAATATAGCTAGAGAAACAATGGAGAAAAAATATGAGTCTGTGTCACACGGTATAATGGTTAAGAATCTTGATGAATCAACAACTGGATTGTATTGTGAGTTCTTAGATTGACCCATGAAAATCCCCAAGTCTATGTACATAGAGCAGTGTACAGCCCTTATACCTCGAATCAATCTTGTAAATGGGATTAAACAAAATAAGAATATTCGGAATGGGAGCGTGTGAACACCATACTCAAAGAGGATTTGGTGAAGGTTTTTCGAATAGACAGGTAGATATTTTGAACATTCATTAATTTAATTGGCTTAAAGGGAAGCCGTGAATGTGGGATGAGCTAGACAGAGACGGAGATCACCCACAGCAAGAGAGGGTTATTGGTGGAGATCAGAGCTTTTATGCAAGGTTCCGTCCGTCGTTGTTAGTGAAATGTTATTCGGATTAATCGAATTTTATACTTTGTTGAAAGGGACTCGAACGGTCAGCGGTTTTGCTCGCCTCTATATTTAAAGGAAAATCAAATCAAGTTCCCGCAGAATGCCTTCTATCCTGATGAGAAAGGAGGAACGTAATCGCTCGCCCGCGGATTTATAGGAGGTCTGGAAGTAAATTGCGGATAGTCTGTACGAGAATATAAAAAGTAATCGCACAAAAGATACTCCATTTCCATAATGCAAATATTCGATATCAAAGGGATTTCGCAAAGGAATATCCGGGGTTTATGAGGAAAAAGAAGCGATTCAACCATGCGATATTCCGAATGGGATTCGTATATCTTCAGGTAGAATATCGTGTGTATCTGATGAGGACTACGGCAGTAGAATTGAGAAATGTTCTGTTCACGAGAGAATGGAATTGTATAAGAGGAAAAATTTGTCGTCATTCATTTCAATGTCAAAGAACAGTATTCAAATGAGTCGAATTCAATCTACTTATATTTTGAATAACATATATAGCAAAAATGGCAATATGGAATGAAAATCAATATTGAATGAATGTATTTTTTTGTAGAGGAATAACGTTTCTTGACATGTTTTTTTAAGAACGGGGCTGATATAGTCCTCGAAACGTGAATCGAAAACTGTATAGAGAAGTATGGTGCAACCAGAAATCTACGAAGGTTGTGAATCACCAACCACTCGAGTTATCAGCAGGCGGTGGATTCCTCGCAGAGTTGTACCTGCCCTAGCCATTAAATTTTGTTCAATAGGTAGGTATAATTATATTGGGTTGAGATAATTATTAAGAAAAATCGCTTTAATATAATTGGGAATTGTTCATTTATATATAATATATGATAATAATATAGATATATTTATATCATATTATATAATATTATATGATATAGGTACCTAATTAATGGAAAATTTAAAACTTTTTACTTTATGAAAAGTTCAGTTTCTCGATAAAAGGTATACAGAAACAAAATTACTCACGGAGATCAGTTTCACTTTCCCTGTCGTCATCCAAATTGATAATAAACTTTTCTCTGGGAATTTTTGCATCACAGCCAGAGTCTTTCAGTTTCTTCCTTTTTAAAAAAGGGTTACTTACTATTTTAAACACTCTGGAATACGGTGTTTTTGTTAAAGCACAGCTTGATCCTTGGCCATTCCACGTTCGAGAAGGTAAGTATAAACATTTAATATAATTTGTTTCTCATGAGGGTGTAACATTTGTAGACTAGTGGTACTACGACCACCGGTTGAGGTACTAGCCTCAGTATGAGCCCATGGACGCCACATTTTTCACGACATAAAAATCGAATAGACACTTTAAAATAAACCCAAATGATACAACGGAATATTAGGTAGGAAATGATTGAATGTTGTTTAAGTTTCTCCCTTTTATTTCTGAAATTGGAAAGCGGTCAGTTCTCAAAACAGTCTTGTTTTCCAAATCTGATAGGTGATCTCGTTAAGAGCCGATTAGTACTGGTAGTCTGGTGGCCAGGTAAGTATATTTTATTATTCAGACACATATCCTTACCAAGGGTTCTAAATCAACCTTAGGAGATTTTTTATTGTCAAATAAATTTAAATACAAAACTGTCAACAAAAGCCAAAAATAATGGAGAGCCCACTATTATTAAAATGCCAAACTATTTCTTGAGATATTTCAATCCGGACCTGGGAATCTTTCAAGGGACAAACACTTTTATTGCTTATGTATATTTCGAACAATAAGTAATAATGAGGGTCGCCGGGTAATATTGATTTACGACCTTCTTAGATTTCTGGTAGCACTTTACCTTTGGCATTTTTACAATTTTTTTGATAGGCAAATTCAGAATACGACAGTTACTGACTAATTGAATCATTTTCTATGGGAAATATAATTTGGTGAACGCAGTAACTTATCCTGCCCTCTAGAGGAATTTTTTTCGATTTCAAATCCACTTTTCTACTTTTTTATAACTTTTGCATTTTTTCCGAGCGTGACTTCAGTTTTCACAATTACGAATGACAACATGATCATAATTTTCGGTGAAGGCGAACTCAAATTCGAAAAAAGGCACATGTTGATCAGAATATGTGTGCCATTCATGGGAAGGGTGAGTAAAATGAATGTATGACTGCTTCCAATGCCCTTATAATGTTTTTTTTATAGACCGTCACGGTAAAATTGACTACATCAAAATTGCAGAATACTATGGGTTTTGTCGGGTTGATTTTTTTACAAAATGTCATCCAAATTTGATAACTTTGAAAATCGCGAAAAATTTGATTGCGATAATTTTCTTAAGAAATACTAGTAACCAACAATCAGATATCTGACGAAATAGCGGATGAGCTTTGATTCTATTCATAATTGGTATTTTGTGTGTAGATGTTTTCGGGGTCGGGGATTTGTTAAAAATTGTTATCTGGGAGTTTCTGATTTGTAGTTGAAAATTGTTATTTTTCTCGACATTCAAGGCGATTTTTCAAATATGATTTGGAAAAATTGAAAGCTTTTATTGAAATGCACTGAAAAGAAAATATAATTTTCTTTGATATGTGTTAGTTATTCTGTAACAGATTCGAAACCTAGCTACACAATGTTTTTAGTACCACGCAATGATTTCAGTTTGAATCGGCACAAACTGGTATAGTTGTGCGACGAGTTTCTGATTCTGTTGCACACATCCAAAGCAATTACATTTTACTATTAATGCCAGTCGAAAACAAGCTTGTCTTTGAAAATGTTTTTAATTGATCATTTTATTCTGTGGTTTTCAGCTTGTATGCCTTCATTTATACATTTTTGTCGAAGTATCATCAATTGAAGGCTTTTTTCATGTAGGTTTTGCGCTATCTAGTTCTTCAATGAGGAGACCGTCTAAAGATAAACTCGTCCGCCATCCTGGAGCTACCATCTTCTATTTAATAATTTTGAAAAAAAAAAAAACAATAATCTTCGAGTATATTTATAATCTTCGATCCCAAAAACCCGACATACCAATTTTGAATAGAAACGGTCCATAATTACAGCACTCGTCCACCATCTTGGAGCCGCCATATTGAGTTTATGGATTTTATCAATGAATTCATAAGATCCGACCCCGAAAACCCCCACATACCAATTTTGAATAGAATCTGACCACAAATACAAAACTCGTCCACCATCTGTAATTTATGAATTTTGACACAAAAACAATTATCTCCGACTGAATTCATAATCTCCGATTCCAAAAACCCCGACATACCAATTTTGAATAGAAACGGTCCATAATCACAGAATTCGTCACCATCTTCGAGCCGCCATCTTGAATTTATGAATTTCAATAATAAATCATAAGTTCCGTCCTCGAAACCCTCACATACCATCTTGAATTTATATTTTAAAAAAACAGTAATCTTCAACTAAATTCATAATTTCCGATTCCAAAAACCCCCAAATACCAATTTTGAATAGACACGGTCCATAATCACAAAACTCGTCGACCATCTTGGAGCCGCTCTTTTGAATTAATAAATTTTGACAATAAATTCAAAACATCCGACCCCGAAAACCGCCACATACCAATTTCGAATAGAATCGGACCATAATTACGCAACTCGTCCGCCATCTTGAATTTATGAATTTTGACAGAAAATCAATAATATTCGACTGAATGAATAATTGATAAATGATTCATCGTCCCGAGAATTGAATATAGTTGCATTTAACGGGAATTAGGACCAGGGAGTAAAACTAATTTTTTATCGCTGAAGTTTCGGAATCAATTTATTCCTTTTTCAAAGCTGAAATGACAATATTCACATATAGATTGAAACAAAGAACATATCTATGACCCACCCTTGAAACTGATTTTTTTTTGCTCATGGATTCAACTAAAAAACTGTCGATACAAACTCTGGCGATAAAAGCACATTGGCACAAATTAAACATTGAAAACTTTAAAAACTTAAAAATTGTATTTAAACAAATACAGACACGTTAAAATGAAACAATACACAACCGTGTATGGTTAATACACAACTGATCATTCCACCTGAAATATTCCAGCGCTACATAGATAAGGCAAGGAAAAAAACAAAACAAATATTTTGTGTACCATTCAGAAATCTGTTTTTCTTCTGAACCCTTCTAGAATTGGGTGTATATTTTTGTCAGGTTTTGTGTATAACTTTTTTGGTTCACGCAATCATCACAATTGTATCTGGAATGTCTGCTTGTTTTATTTTTATTCACATCCAACTCGGAAAAACTAATTTTGGAGCCCTGAAGATGGATTTAATAAAATTCGAAACGTTGGCAAGGAAACAATAGTTTTTCTTCAACAAAATTGATCCAAATCCCAGAAAACCTCCTCAATATTATATGTTTGATGGTATCACTAAACTTACTAAAGAAGAAATATTTATAATGCATTGTCACCGGAGTTAGGAACACCTGCCAAATTTCACGTTGATCGGATAACTGGAAGTAGGTAAAAGTGTTTGAACGAACAACTTACATACGAACATTGCAAATCAAATAAAAGCTTGTAATAAAGGAGTTATTAAAATATCAATGGAGAGATGAAGATTTGGCAAGCAACGAAAGAAACAAAACAAATATTTTGTGTACCATTATTGAGAAATCTGTTTTGCTTTTCAATATTTCTAGAATATGGGTGTATATTTTTGTCTGGTTTTGTGTACACTTTTTTGGTTTACGCAATCATCACAATTGTATCTAGAATGTCTGTTTATGTTTTATTTTTATTTACATCCAACTCGGAAAAACTAATTATGGAGCCCTGAAGATGGATTCAATGAAATTCGAAACGTTGGCAAGGAAACAATAGTTTTTCTTCAACAAAATTGATCCAAATCCCAGAAAACCTCCTCAATATTATATGTTTGATTGTATCACTAACATTACTAAAGAAGAAATATTCATAATGCATTGTCACCGGAGTTATGAACACCTGCCAAATTTCACGTTGATCGGATAACTGGAAGTGGGTCAAAATGTTTAAAAGAACAACTCACATACGAACATTGCAAATCAAATAAGAGCTTGTAATAAAGGAGTTATGAAAATATCAATGAAGAGATGAAGATTTGGCAAGCAACAAAAAAAACAGAACAAATATTTTGTGTACCATTATTCAGAAATCTATTTTTCTTTTGAACCTTTCTAGAATATGGGTGTATATTTTTGTCAGGTTTTTGTACACTTTTTTGGTTTACGCAATCATCACAATTGTATCTAGAATGTCTGTTTATGTTTCATTTTTATTTACATCCAACTCGGAAAAACTAATTTTGGAGCCCTGAAGATCTATTTGATAAAATTCGAAACGTTGGCAAGGAAACAATAGTTTTTTTTTAACAAAATTGATCCAAATCCCAGAAAACCTCCTCAATATCATTTGTTTGATTGTATCACTAAACTTACTAAAGAAGAAATATTTATAATGCACTGTCACCGGAGTTACGAACACCTGCCAAATTTCACGTTGATCGGATAACTGGAAGTGGGTAGAAATGTTTGAACGAACAACTTACATACGAACATTGCAAATCAAATAAAAGCTTTTAATAAAGGAGTTATTAAAATATGAATGGAGAGATGAAGATTTGGCAATGCCAAGTGTCATATTTTTCTGGCGATATTCATCTATTACTACTTGGCTTTCAATTTTTAACCGACGAAACCAAAAAGGTGGAGGTTCTCTATTCGACACGTATATTTTTTTATTTTTATCATTCATTGCTTCGATTATAGTAAAATCACCCTCTTGCAGTAGGTAGCTGAATTGAGTCCGCCATGAAATTGACCGAAACGCACTAAATTGGTACCTATACAAAGTATCAATTCTTGATTAAAAACTTGAAAATAAGATTCTTCTTCCAAATTTTTTTTGGTTGGATGCATTCTTGATAATCTGAGTGACGTCGTTAGCTAATTCATAATTCTGAAATAAATTCAAGAATGTAATTTTCGATAACCTCAAACTTGTTCAGATTTGAGATTTACTTATCCAGTTTCGGGAGTTCCAACGGATCACATGACATATATTATTCATTCATCCATCTCTGTGGCAAATTTCATTTCAAATACTGCAACAATTCGTTCATTGTTATTAAACGGCGAGTCACTGATTAAGGTTGAAAATTGTCCATTGTAACTCCCACTTTAATGACAAATTGGGAATTTTCGCAGTATATTTTGTTAAACCGGAATACCAAACCGCAGACACGTATCGGGTCAAACTTCCAAATTCTAGCATACACACTTTTCGATTCATATGAAACACAAAACACCAGCTAAATCATTTTTCACATAACGTGGACCACAATTTTCTTTGGGATTTAACGATGCTTTCCAAAAGGTTGAATGAAGACAATTAATATTAATTGACATTCGATGAACTCAATTAGAAAGGTATAAAAGACGATTACCATGAGGAATCCATTATTCCTCATCGCCGGTTCCCCTGTAGCTAGACGTTAACGATCAAAGTCCATTGGTTTTACTCACGAGAACTTTTATTGGAATTGGATTGTGCAGTTTCCTTTCCGATCATCAACGACTGGGGAAGATTAGGAGTTGCCCCGAAGTTCTGGTGTCCGAACACATCTCAAATTTCCTCGATGAAGCTCAAAAATGTTCTTTTTACACGCTTTATATTAGCTTGTATGTTTGTTTGTTTGTTTGTAACCGACTCGTTTGGGCGCGATTTTGACCCACTTCCAGACGTCCGAATTATTTGAAATTCGGCAGGTGTACATAATTCCGGTGACAATGCATTAAGAAATTTTTGTGTGAAGAAAAAACAAAATGGCGGCTTCAATATGGCGTACGAGTTTTGTGATTATGCTCCGATTTGCTTCAAAATTGGTATCCGGGGTTTTTGGGGTCGAATATCATGATTCTTTTGTAAAAATTGAAAAATTCAAGATGGCGGCTTCAAAATGGCGGCCGAGTTTTGTGATTATGTCTGATTCTATTCAAAATTGGTATGTGGGGGTTTTTGGGGTCGAATATATGATTCTCTTGTAAAAATTTGAAAATTCAAGATGGCGGCTTCAAAATGGCGGCCGAGTTTTATGATTATGGTCTGATTCTATTCAAAATTGGTATGTGATGGTTTTTGGGGTCGAATATCATGATTCTTTTGTGAAAATCGAAAAATTGTAGATGGCGGCTTCAAAATGGCAGCCGAGTTTTGTGATTATAGTCTGATTCTGGTCAAAATTGGTATGTGCGGGTTTTTGGGGTCGAATATTATGATTCTTTTGTAAAAATTGAAAAATTCAAAATGGCGGCTTCAAAATGGCGGCCGAGTTTTATGATTATGGTCTGATTATATTCAAAATTGGTACCTATGTGGGGGTTTATGGGATCGGAGATTATGATTACCTAATTCGATAAGATTATTCCATTTCTTGATTTGCAAAAAAATAATAAAAATAATAGTTTGAAAAATACTAAAAAAACACGCTTTCATAAATAAACCACACTGAAAAGTAGGAAATGAATAGAAGTTTGGAAAAACTAAAAAACACGCTTTTATAGAAAACCAGACTGAAAAAATTTAAAATAAGAAAAAAATGTATTTCATTTAAACGAAAGCGTTGGGTGCATGGTATCAATAATTATATAGAACATTACACACCTAGGGCAGTAAAGTAAGGAATGTCTCAGATCACAGATAATTGTTGGCCGAGGCGATACCATGCAATCCACGCTTTTTTTAAAATAAAATATATTTTTTTCCTATTTTCTATTTTTTCAGTCTGGTTTTCTATAAAAGCGTGTTTTTTAGTTTTTTCAAACTATTATTCATTATTTGTCAAATTGGCTCTGATTTCTTATTCGAAAGGCGCTCGCCATAATGAGCAATTATTTTCATTCACAGCTCACATAGAAGAAGCTGAATTAATTCAAGTTGCAATATTACATTCCACGAAGAAAGAAGTTTCCAATGTGATAGTTGAAGAAAATGGAATTGAGCTTTATGCAGAGTGATCAGTAATTTTTACGGAACGCGAAAGGGAATCGTCCAATTTTCGGTAAACCTAAAAACTAGCAAAGACACCGCATATTATTTTCGTCAAACATCGGCTACATTGCGAGGCGAGCAGGATATTGTTCCTGAATTGGAAATACTCGAATTTTGGTCTTGAGGGTATACAAAATTAAATTCAATCATCAAAAGAATATGTGGTAAACTGAATATTATAACGTTTTCAAAAGGCATTTTCTGGTGCACAATAGTGATACGCCACTGCTTTTTCTTGAGCTAAAAAGTAATTTTGAATTTTTTTTTTCTGAGCAAAACTGTCATTCTGATTTTTTTTTCGTTCGACGTACGGTTTTCAGATAAAAAATAAAATTAATTCATTTGCACGTTGTTATGTTATGAAATTGGGTATTATCGGGGGTAAATAAATTTTTTTATCGATAAATACATGTTTGATTGTATAAAAGTTTTATTGTCATGGCAAACAATCGAGAATCAAGGGAGTGAAAAAATAGCGAGAGCTTGTGCGAGTGATTTTCTCTACTTTCCTTGATTCGAGATTTTTTGCCAAATGACAATAACATTTGAATACGATTTGAAATATATTTATCTATAAAAAAAATTATCGAATGTATTCCAGGGAAATTAATATACAACTACATTATAAAGACAATTAAGTTTAAAATAGAAAATTCAATTGAGAAGTAAGGATTTCAAATTAACAGTAAACATTTCAAATTAATAGAAAACATTAAAATATTCACAAATTATTTAGAGTTTGACTGATCTTCAGGAACATACGTATCATGAACATTGGAAGTGCAAAAGTTGTATGTTATATTATGACCAGATGTTTTCTGTAGTAGAATTTTCTTGTTTTCCTTAGTGGAATGTTTATATCTCTTGTAGTTTGGATCCCAAAACGTTTAGGTCTCAGGTTGTTGATTAAATTAGCATGATGTTCCCCGTCTCACCGTGAATAGGGGCCTAATGACTTAGCACTTGCATGTCCAGTCATTTTGGTGAGCTATTCTTCCGGGACACCTGACTTGATACAGCACTTGATCGATTTGGGTGATTTGTGATCTTGTTTGTAACAGTATCAAGCCCCATTCTTTCCGCAGATTGTTTGGTCCATTTTCCAATCTTATTTATTCCAATAGGCATATTTTTGTACCATCCAGAATTGGTTTCAGTCCAGTGAGGATTTACAGTCAGGAATAGAAGGTCTGTCTAGTAGTGCGATTAGACATACGTTTTATAAATAACCTCACCGGACACACATGAAGATTATTGTGATTGGGCACTAACTATTTACTGTCTGATAATTTGCAAGCTCCACCCTGGCATGTTTTGGAAAAAATTGGGTTGTATTTAATTCTTCCAGTTGGGCTACCATTCGATTCCTTTTCCTTTTTGAAAAAGTGCATTTTGCATCTTGCTGCTTCTCCCCCTCTCCAGACTAGTTCGAGTGTCATTATACATACAGTGCTTCTCAAAGGTTCCCCCCCCTCTCTTATTTTTGGAACCATTATACATAAACAAGTGAAATTTGAAAACTGAATATTGAAGGTTGTAAACCTTACTAGTGATGATGGATGACGAAATCGTCAAAGATGACGTCACAAGGCCATTGTGACCAATAATTTTAAATGGAACCCTACGGCAAGCGACACCTCTTCCAAAAGGTATCAAAAAAACCTATTCAATGATACTAATTTTGTTTGTGTTTATGGCAGTTTTAATGGCTCATTAGTAAACATTAAAATTTAAACTCCATTCAGTATGATAATGATTACAGACTTAAGAATCAGTATCTACTTGGAAAAATTGCTCGAAGTGACCTCCATTTACTTCCTGACAGTGAAATATCCTATTTTTAAACTCTTTTTTTGCAAATGTGTCTGCGGAAACAGCCTCACATTCTGCAACAATACGTTGTTTTAAAACGTCAATATTGTCAGGTTCAGTGGCGTAAACCTTCGATTTAAGGTGCCCCCACAGAAAAAAATTCAAAGGTGTGAGGTCCGGTGATCGAGCTGGTCATTCCGTTGAACCTCGTCGTCCAATCCATCTACCACGATACTCCTCATCCAAATACCGTCTTACTGCACCGTAATAGTGTGGAGGAGCACCATCCTGTTGGAATGTTATTTCCAAATTGCCGAATTCATCTGGATTATTTTCCAAAATTTCAAGGATTAATGGTGCTATTGCGTTTTGCAACAGCTCCAGATAAACCTCACCAGTTAAATTGGTATTTGAAAAAAGAGGCCTAGCGATGTGGTTTCCCAGGATACCTGCCCAAACATTCACCTTCTATAGAAATTGGGTATGTGTTCCACGAAACAGGTGAGGATTTGCGTCACTCCAATACCTCACATTCTGTGTATTTACATCTCCATTCAGATAGAAAGTACTTTAGTCACTAGAACGAATTGTTTTGACATAGTCTGGCTGTTGGTTAATTTTAGTTTCCATATTTTCACAAAATTCCTTCGGTCTGGGTCGTCGTCTGAGAGTTGATGAACCATTTTAACACCCTGTGTACTTTACTTCGGCCGACTTCACAGGTGGATGCAACGTGAGTTGTTGAAGAAGTAGGATTAACTTTTACTTCTGCCAGTATATCAATTTTTTCTCAACAGAAATTTATGGTCTGCCAGATCGTTTCGCATCATTAATACTACCCGTTGTTTCAAACTTACGAAGAAGCTCCCTCAAATAAGTCCTCGAAACGGGGCGATCGGGAAACCTCTCATTGAAAATGCGTTCTGCTGCATAAATATTTTGTCCAGTTTCACCAAGAATTAGGATCGCTGCTACTTCATCACCTAAAGCACGTACCATTTCGCTTCTTGAAGCACTTAAACGTTCGACTCACAACAGTTTAACAAATTATTAAAATGTACAAAAATATTGAAAGTACCAGAAGCTGCTAAAACAGTAAAACGTTTGATCAACAATACACAAATTATTAAATGTACAAAAACTTGGACAATTACAAAAACGTCGAATTAGGGAGACTAACAAAAACGTCAGCTTATTTGACAACTATCCAGAGGCGGAGTTTGAATTTGGAATTTTAGTATTAACTGATTTAATTCATCACAGCTTTGCGTTTTTTGAAAGCGAGTTGCCAAAACTGCCATAATCACAAACAAAATTAGTATCATTGAATAGGTTTTTTCGATACCTTCTAAAAGAGGTGTCGCTTGCCTTAGGGTTCCATTCGAAATTATTGGTCACAATGGCCTTGTGACGTCATCTGTGACGATTTCGTCATCTATCATCACTAGTGGGGAAGTTTACAACCTTTAATATTCAGTTTCCAAATTTCACTTGTTTATGTATAATCTTTTAAAAAATAAGAGGGGGGGAGGGGACTTTTGAGAAGCACTGTATGATAAAGCTTTCTTGAAGTCCTTCTGGACAATCTTCGTTTCACGAATTGATTATTTCATATATTTCTTCCTCACTTGGAGCAGTCGAACTTTGCTTTCTCTTGTTAAGACTGATGCTGCTTTCGTTTCGCATTTTTTACATCCCTTGCTTGTTTGAATTCAATGTCTGCAAATGGATTAAATGTTCGGGCGTACTGTTTATAGTATTTTTCTTGAATAAGTTTTGCAGTAACATTCCACATAGTCTTTATAATGCATTCTTCATAATCTTCACCATCAGCTCTCTTCATATTAAAAGCCCAATATTTCATGACTAATCCGACCTCTTGATTTGAAGTAGTTTCTATAAGTTCATAATATTTCTTATTTAAAAATATTTCAAACTATTTCTATATTGACTTTTGGTTATTAACTGTACTTTTCGGATGAGTTTTTTTCAAAATTCACAAATTCAAGATGACAGGGGAGTTTCGTAATTAAGGCCCGATTCGATTCAAAATTGGTATGTCGGGGTTTTTGGGGTAGGAGATTATGGATTTGGTCGGAAATTATTGATTTTCAGTAAAAATTCATAAATTGAATATGGCAACTCCAAGATAGCGAATAAGTTAATCTTTAGATGGTCTCCTCATTGGAGGACTAGATAGCCCAGAAAAAAAGGCCTCATAATAAAGATGCTTTAACAAAAATGCATAGATTAAGGCGTACTTGAGTACTGAGAAGCACATAATAAAATCATTATTGAAAAATCTTTTTAAAGACAAACTTTTATTCAAATGCACTCAAAAGTTTAAAATAATCACTTTGGATGTGTGAGTTATACATAGATTCAGAAGGTTGTCGCTTTTGTATTCGAACTTTGCGCGACAAGCTTTCGAATTTATAACTAACGGAATAACCTACGTCACCCATCCAAAGCAACTATTCTTCACTTTTCAGTGCGTTTGAATAGGAGCTTGTCTTTAAAAAGCATTTTAATAAATGATTTTATCACTATCTTAGCACCTGCATTCCATGTCTACATTTTCTTCAATATATTGAATCTGAATACCAAATGAAATGCCTTATTAGGTTGAATAAATCCAATCTTTCCGTTGCACACCAAAAGTTGGCATCTCAAAACTTCATACTATGAATCATGTGATTTATTGATGTATCAATAGTCCGATTTCGACTTCCGGCCATCGTAGGAGACAGAGGTCGACTACGTGGTAAGGGAGTCAAGTTAATGTGAGTTATTTTACAGCTGTTTAACGTGCATCGCAAAGTTATTAAACTGTTGTGAAAGTTCCGTGCATTCGTGGTATCACTTAGAGTCAGACAATCCAGTTTGGGGAGGGGGGTATCGAAGTTGTGGTTATAATTTGCGATACTGGCAAATTATCCGTAGGTAACAGGCAGAAAATAAGCAAGAAAGCAAGCAAGTATTATTGGTCCATATGGAGTATGAGAGAGAAAGTTGTCAGTCTCCTTCATCGCACGATATAACCAGCTGCAAAAAATTTACAAACATTATTTAATTGCTGAACAATTCTCCACCCCTATCAGAATTTGTCAGGATAAAGGCATTCCCAGGTGATCTGGATATTTTCATCAGTATTCTCGTACTATTATATGTAGCTTTAACGAACAAGAACAAAAAGTGGAGGCGAATGGAAAACAAAAGAATCCCTGTTTAATCTCTCGTTGCAGCCATTATTCCCGTAATTGGAGTTTTTTCGCGATATCCAGAAGGAAATTGTGAGAACACAATTCTTTATTATATTCCGTGGCATTGTGGCGTTCAAATGGGAAATCATCTGGAATACTTGAAGCAAAAGTGACATTGAAAATTACAATGTAATTGCTCTGAGCATTTCTCTCCAATTGGATCATACTTCAGTCAAATGAGACCGCAGAGACTGATGATTGATGTCGAAGGATTTAGGATACTGGGTGGTGTCTCCATATAATCCAACCTATAATGAAGTGAGAAAGTGGGGTTCATATTTCCTGCACGCTGTTATAATTTCAAGAAGGTTTTGACTTATCGATATCTGTAGCAGCAACATTTGGCGCGGTTAGTACTTGGATGAGTGACCACCTACCAGGAAAGACTCGTGTTTAGAAAACCCCGAATGACTGCAGCGTAGTAGCATATTGACAGCTGCAGGCGTCATATCAATGAGCACGAGATATGTCGATAAATAAGCGGTTCTCCGGAGGGGGCTTTGAGCTGATGGTCCCGAGTTCTTAAATGTTGAGTTCGATAAAGATTACTACCTCTGGTTAAAAACACGAGAGGATTCAGCCAAATTTCCGGTTGGGAAGAGTGTGCTCACCTGGTCGCAGAAGTAGTTTTTACTGAATTATATGATTTCACGTAATACACTGTGTACACACCTTCAATCATTCTCGAGTAACTGACATTGTTGAAGATGGGCGTTGTTCCATGACTAACTAGGTATATTCTGATTCTGTATTATTCGAAAACACTTCTGAAAATATATCGAAAAGTTATTTACTTACAATTACGACTGACGTATCTCTTTCTGAAAGTGATAATTCTAAACCAATTGTATGCATCTCCATCAAGCATTCCAAGGCATTTGATAGGTGTTCGTCACAAAACACTTATCACTTAAATTGCACTACGTTGGCATGCGAGATAAATCATATGGTTTGATTGAATCTCATCTTGCAAAACGAAAACAAATTGTTATAGTTGAAGGAGTATTGACTAACCCAATAGTAATAATTATAGTATTCCTGTTATCTCCACGATATACATATATCAACACAAGAATACGAGGGAAATGAGTTTCGCGGATGACACAGCAATTCTCTATAGTTAATGTGAAGGGAGAGTTGTATGCACTTTTAGATTTGGTTTCAATAAATATAGAATACCAAATAAAGTATATTCATTGTTTGAGGCGGGGAAGCCTTTGGGCTATAGTGCATAAAATAATAAATCACTAGCTATTACCGAACGTTTTCGATCATCAGATCATCATCAGGAGAATTCTGAAAAGTGAAAGGAATATAATTAGATGAAAAATAAAAATGCATGTTCTCCGATAACCTGAGAGACATGTGATAAAAAATTCATACTCACACAATGAAACCAGAAGGGGGATATGTCAACTGAGAAACGAAACGCGCCAAATTCAAAACTAACCAAAGAAGTAGGAATGTATTTGAAAAGGGAAAAAAATACCGGAGAGGGAACAATAATGTTGTTAATTTTATAATTAATTCAAAATGGGATTGAAGATGCTCTGATTCAAGGGAATCTGAGTGTTGACACAATTTTTATTCCTAAACATTTCTCTTAATATTTCTAGATCCTCCAACAGATCTAATTTAAAGTTATTGTTGATAATGTTATGTAATATTTCAAAACCATTGGAAAAATCGAAGGTATGGTATGCTCTTTCAAATGAGCTCCATAACTAGAGGTAGAAGGCCTGTTTATGTTTTCTTTAATTCTCGTAGAAATTTTTCTAATAGTTTTCCCGATATAAGAGGTATTACAATTATTGCATATGAGTTTATAGATGCCACTTTTGTCACTGGGTTTAATTTTATCTTTGGTGTTTACCAGTAATGAACCCAAAGTGTTAGAATTTCTGTTGTTAAAAAGTTTTTGTTTTTCAATTTTTTGTGGCTGAAATCTCCTAATTACTACCTATTTGATTTCTGATTACTTCCGAAATACTTACTTACCCACCTTACTTCAACTATTAACAGTTAAATAATATGATTATCTACTTTAATTATTTATTGTTATATAATATAAATCATTCTCAATAGTTCTGGTTAGTTTATTTCATCACTTTGTATATAATTCCATCCTTTCATAGAATGTTATTATTGTGTGATCATATATGCTACGCTAGATACGGCACCTTTGTAATTGTTTTGGTAGGTCTGGGGGGGATCAGCGTACTCAAACTATTGGCAGTTATACGCGGTTCTGGCTATTACATATAGTACGCCAACGTCCTCTTCACACCCTCTAATATGTACCCCTCTAATACCAAACAAACAATACAGAATGCTGTATCTAGATTAGCCTATATGATCTAAGATTGTGACGGATGTGTGAGAACAAAAATAATGACAATAGCAATCTGTCCATGTCAAGTACATATGTGTGCCAATGTTCACAAGTGGAAAATGAATCATCCCCTATTCTTCCACCCATAGGGGTGAATTATTTCATCCCAAAGTCAAATATGATCAACTATGAGGTATACACTATCTAATAAAAGAATAATCATCCAAATAGAAGAATTTAGAAATATCCAAAGAAATGTCTTTTAAAAATGAAAGTGAAAAATATTTTAGATCTGTAGGGTAATTGGTAGAAGGATATGCTATATTCCTTTCTCTTTTTAGAGATATTTTGTTAATCAACTCAGTGATGATGTTAGGATTGGATGCATTATTTACTGCAATTTGTTTCAGGATATTCACTTGTTTTTGAAAGTTAAGGGCAGATAGAGGAACATGCAATAGTCTATATATGAGGAATGAAAGGCATACACGGATGATTGGAATCTACATGGATGATACACAAACCGACCATGTTATCCATGTAGATTCCAATCATCCGTTTCGATATAAAATGTCTGCCTTCTATTCCCACATATATATAGACTATTGAACGTTCCTTGATGTGCCCTTCAATGATGAGTGAATATCCTAAAAAAATTGCAGTAAATAATGGATATAATCCAACCATCATCACTAAGTTGATTAACGGAATCTCTCTAAAAAGAGAAAGAAATATAGCATATGCTTCTATCAATTACCCTAGCGATATAAAATATTTTTCACTTTGATTTTTTGAAGACATTTTTTCAGATATTTCTGAATTCTTGAAAGTTCCTATAGAACTCCCAACACTTTGGGTTCATTGCTGGTGAACACCAAAGATAAAATCAATCCCAGTGACAAAAGTGGCATCTATTAACTTATATGCAATAATTGTAATACCTCTTTATCGGAGAAACTATTAGGAATATTTCTACGGGAATTAAAGAACACATGAATAGGCCTACTACCTCTAGTTTTGGAGCTCATTGAAAGACCATAACCCTACCTTAAAATTTTCCGATGGTTTCAAAATATTACATAACATTAATTTAGAAATATTAAGAGAAATTTCTAGAAATAAAAATTATGTCAAAACTGAATCAGAGCATTTTCAAATCATTATAAAATTAATTCCGGTATTCTTTCCCCTTTTGAATCACATTCCTATTTCTTTGGTTGATTTTAAATTTGGCGCGTTTCGTTTCTCAGTTGACATATCTTCCTTCTGGTTTTATTGTGTGGTCAGACATTTTCCTGCTCATGATTTGTTGTTTGTTTCATTTCAGAATATATTACATTATAACGTTTCTCATATATGATGTTTCACAAAATTAGTTATTTTCTGTAAAATTCCTGCAAGCGAGTTGGATTTTTCATCACATGTCTCTCAGGTTATCAGAGAACATGCATGTTTATTTTTCATCTAATTATATTCCTTTCACTTTTTAGAATTCTCCTGATGATGATCGAAAACGTTCGAGAATAGCTAGTGATTTATTATTTTATGCACCATAGCCCAAAAGCTTTCCCGTCTCAAACAATAAATATTCTTCATTTGATATTCTATATTTATTGAAACCAATTCTCTATAGGGCTGGAACATGGCGAGAACTGAAAACACATACAGAGAAAGATTTCAGAAATATTATACACAGCTTTCAGTACAATGAATTAACTCTGAACGTGATAAAAACAAAATTCCTGGTATTTATTTCATATAGTAAACTTCCTGACATGGGGGTCATTAGTAATGAACTGAGGAATACATTCTAATTTGAAAGATGCCAGTGGGAATATCTGAAAAATGAGGAAAGATATCAAAAAATGCCCAAGAGAAATCAAAATAGCATATGAGCGAACCTATACCCTCACCCCCTCCGCCCCATTTTCTACTTCAAAAGTGTAAATGGCAATCCCAATGTATGATACATCATTGGGAAGCGCTTTAGGAAAGCTTTTCACTGATACCAATTCTGGGTTGTGCAGGGGCCATTGTCGACAATACTCAAAGAAATTCGGTTAATAAGTTCAACCGTTCCACTACTATCTGAGGTGAGTTCAGAGTAATTCACCTGGTTTGTCGTCGACATTGGTCTAACCAGGTCAACTTGGTATGCGTCTTGGAGAAAACATCGACCAATGCAATACTTATGTTCCTCAATTGAGGCTGATTGAGATCTATGAACTGCAGATTTTGAATGACCCCATTCAGAAAAGAAGAACATTCATTACTTGAACAATTCATTGCAAAACTTTTTTAACTCCTGTGTTATGTCCGTAAAAACAATAGTTTACTATTAAAAAAATAAAATACAACATTGTGCATGGACGGATCTTCTATAAAAAGACTCGAAAAATCTAGTGGGTTGCTGTCACGTTTTGTTTGCACAATTTGTGACTTCAATCGTAGTATTTTGAAATTATTCCGCTTGTTTTAATTTTTAATGTGGGCATGTACCAGTATCATGTTTTGTTTAAATGGAATATCAAATTAAAAATACAAACAAAACAAAATTATGTGTCCCATAGACTGGCTCAAACGTTGAAATATTACTGGTGTGTTTTGGATTGTCTCGCAGGGTGCAATGATGCGATTCCTTGAATCATTCACACATTCAATGGAGGTCGTATAAACCAAGGACTTCAGGTGACCCCAGATGCAAAAGTCCAAAGGCTTAAGTCTGGAGATCTGAGAGGCCAAGGTTGCTCTGCTCTGCCTATCCAACGATTTGGATACACGTCGTCCAAGTACTGACGAGCAGTTATGCTGAAATGGATAGGCGCACGATCAGTTGTTCGTTTTTGAAAAGTCCCTCTTTCACAGAGACGTTGGTGAAGATGTGTAAAAATTGTGTGATGAGGTATCTCGCGATGAGGATACATCTCTGCATAGAGCCGTCTAGCTTCCAAAGAATTTCCATCTGCACGACCATACATAAAATGCATATCGGACATTTCAGCGTTAGTGTAATTATTCATATTGGAGATTCAGAAGACCAAATTGAACTTTCAACTAACACATAGAAATCAAAGCGACTTAACAGCAACCTACCGGATTTTTTCGATTTTAAAATACTACGATTGGAGTCACTAGTTGTACAAACAAAACGTGACAGCCACCTACTAGATTTTTTCGATTCCATTTACAGAAGATCCTTTCATTCACAATGTTGTATTTTATTTTTTCATTAGGAAACTATTGTTTTTACGGACACAACACATACATGTGTTGAAAAAAATTTGCAAGGAATTGTTCTTTTCAACACATATTTTCAAATTAAGAACTTTTGTATCGTTGAAAAGTTCTGGTAAAAAATGGAATAGAGGTTGCATGTTTCACCGCTTTAAAAAATAACAACAAAATTAGAAAATAATATTTATAGGTAGCTTTTGTATTGGTAGAACATGCGCCCACAAAATGCCTTTTCTTCAACTCTTCAGCAATTTCAAGAAAAAATTATTTTTTTTTCTCATTTTTGGAAGCGTGTAACTTTTTAAGAAAAGGTCTAAGAGCTTTTGTTTACATGGAAGACACCCTTTTATCACCCCCTAAAATTCCACGCACTCATTTGGTAACAGCCTGTATAAACTATATAGTGTTTTCTTATGAAGAAACTTCACTTCCAGCTCATTTCCTCCTCTAACCAAAGAAGATGGAACACTAGCAACAACTGCCCAGGAAAGAGCCAATATCTTTGCGCACCTATTTGCTGGAAATTCCACTCTGGATTCATCGGGAAAACAACCCCCTAATATTACACCTATTGACAGTCACATGCCCGAGATCACCTTTCGCCAACGTACTATCAGAAAGATTTTGCTGGGTCTCAACACCAACAAAGCCTGTGGATCTGACGGAATCCCGCCGATTGTTCTCAAGAAATGTGCCCCCGAACTAACACCTGTTCTTTGCAAGTTGTTCAACCACTCTTACAATTTGGGGGTATTTCCGTCCAATTGGAAAATTGCAAGAGTCAGCCAGTCCCTAAAAAAGGCAAAAGGTCCTACCTAGCAACTACAGACCTATCGCACTACTATCTATTATTTCAAAGGTCATGGAAAAAGCCATCAACATCGAGCTCATGAAATATCTGGAAGACTCAGGAATTGTCAACGATAGGCAATATGGCTTCCGCCATCAGAGATCAACTGGTGACCTGCTCGCTTACGTCTCACATATATGGCAGCTATCTATTGAAAAGTATGGAGAAACTTTAGCTGTGGCATTAGATATCTCCAAGGCGTTTGATCGAGTTTGGCACCAGGGACTCCTCGCCAAGCTTCCATCTTATGGCTTGCCCCCTCAGCTATGTTCTTTGCTTGCTAGTTTTCTCTCAAACAGGTCTCTCCATGTAGTGGTCGATGGAGTTTCATCTGACACTCTACTCATAAATGCTGGTGTTCCGCAAGGATCTATTCTCGCACCAACACTATTTCTACTTCACATCAACGACCTGTTGAAAGCAACTTCATGTCCAGTACACAGCTTTGCCGATGATAGTACCCTCCATACCGCTTTCTCTTCCAGGGCCCCTATATCAGCCCGTGAAACCAGAAATGAACGAGGAAGAAATGTTAATAATATAAATATGGACTTAGCAACAATTCTCGAGTGGGGATCTAATAATTCAATGCAAACAAAACACAAGCATGTCTTTTCTCTAAAAAAGCCGATCTCACTGTGCCCAACATAACTTTGTCAGGAGTAACCATACCACTGAAGTCATCCATATCGATGCTTGGTATTACTATCAGCAATAACCTTTCCTGGGAAAATCACGTGAGGTCTATTGCCAAAAGTGCATCCCAAAAACTTGGTTTTTTGTTTCGTGCCAAGAGATATTTCACCCCCACCCAGCTGCTTATCATCTATAAGGCACAGATCCGACCTGTCCTGGAATACTGTTCCCATATTTGGAGCGCGGCACCTAAACATATCCTGAGGCTATTGGATTCTGTCCAAAAAAGGGCAATTCGTCTCGTCGGTGATGCCTCTCTTACAAACTCGCTCACTTGTCTGGAACACCGTAGAAAAGTTGGCGATTTGTCTCTATTTTATAGATATTATCATGGGCGATGCTCTTCTGAAATATCAACAATCGTTCCTGCTTTGGCAGTCTCTTCGAGACTAACCCGTCAAGTTCAGTCATCACACCCCTTCGTGGTCACTTTGGAGACCTGCAGAACATCACTTTCCAAAGACTCGTTCATCCAACGAACAGCGAGGCTTTGGAACTCATTGCCTAGGGAGGTGTTCCCCGAGGCATACAACCTCCAGAAATTTAAGAAGAACACCAACTCCTACCTTCTTTCCCTTGGTTCCCACGATGTTCTCTGAACATTACAGGATATACCTTCTCGTGGGAACCAGAACATAAAAAAAAAAAAAATTATACATGTTCTCTGTGTTGACTTGTCCTATAGCTCTATAAGCTCACATGTGGATCAATAAACTATTCTATTCGAATATTTGGTTATGGGTATTTTTTGTGTATGGGTATAATAATGGCTTTTTTAAATTCTGATGGTCATTTTTTCAAAAATATTATTTATGAGATGAGTAGGAATTGGTGACGGTACTAATTGCTTCTATGGTTTCATTTTGTATTGCATCCACTCCAGCACTTTCTTTGTTCCCTAGGTTTTTAATTACTGCTTCAACATCTTTCTCATTGATAGAACTTAGGAAAAATGAAGTTTTGAGTTTGATTCTTACTGGAGACGTGTTAACAGGTTCAACTATTTTGTTGGCGAAGTTTTCGCCAATACCAGTGGAAAAGGGAAACATTCTCAATTGAATATTGAATAGAAATTTTTTTTCTGTGAATTGAAAAATCTGCGATAAAAATGAAGTTATTTTTTGTGAATTTCTAACAGAAAACAACTACTTTCCAGGCTGAAGCCACGCTGGACATTGAACTACATCTGCTAGATATTCTGAAAAGATCCTAACTAAAAAGGAAAAATCTGAACTTGAGAATTTGTATTTTTATTCAGATAGTTATTTGATTTTCTGTTCCAGTCTGAATTGAGAGAGAGAGTGAGAGTGTAACGGTATCTCTGTAGGGGGGAATCAATCTCTATAAATTAGGAATCTAAGAAATAATTCCTCATAATTCTTTTGGAAACAATAGTAATCATGGAAAATGTATCAATGAGAACTGAGCGCAAAAATCAGTTCAATTTCATGTTCATTCAGTTTCTCATTTTGAAGAAAATGGAATGAAAATATTCGACGAATATTCATGCGTCGATATATTCTTTCCCCGTTTTTTATAGTATACATTACCAAATTGACAGGCCTATCCTGGTAAGCAACTGCCTGGAGAGTTGGTTGATTCTCTTCTTCCTGCTCTGGGGACCGGAGTTACTCGAGGAGTCTCCAAACAAGAGCATACGAACGGCGGAGGGGTATAAAGCGATACGACATTTTCAAGATTTGCTCAGGAGCCTTTAAGTACACAAAATCCATATAAATGTCTTGTTATATCAGAAACCCGAAGGAGCCACTGAGATAAGGTGATTTTACTTTGCATTATACAAACATGTGTGTATCATTGGTGGCTTGATAGGTTTCCGAAGAGGGGGATTTTCCTTAACATCATCATATAAATGATCTCGTACAAATGATAACTCCCACGCCCATCTAGTGTCCTATTGATAATAATATTTTATGTTTCCTAACTAATATTTTAGGAAAATCTTTTGTTAACTATAATCACAGAATACTTGCGTTTTTGACCGGAAATATGATCGTTAATAGCACATACAATGATTTGGGTGATCGTCTCTTTGGAGACCATTTGAACAAAAAAATGTGAACCGTAAATTTCCTCGAATTTTGAGAAAGAAATAATTGCGTTCATATAGAAAATATGCGTTTTGATACAAAATATTTACAAAGTAACCTTGAAGGACTTTGCACGATTAAACATGACTCTCTAAAAGTCAGCTGTCTCAGGGATTAAGACGTTTTTCCTCAAACCATCCTTTCATTGTGTATAATCATAATGGCCGACTCTTTCTTATCTGACGCAACACGATGAACTGAACACACGTTTAAATATAATTATGAATCAATATTTTTATATTATAATAAGATATTATAATTAATGGATAATTGAAGATTATATTTTGTTCAAACCCTCAAAGTAACTCAATAATCTTCATTCAGATTGTTTAGGACATGTTCGCCGAATGCAAAAAGACAATTGCATTCATGTTCCTATGTTCACTGTGGCCTGGAGAAATATATTAATTGTCGATGAACTGTACTTGCATTCATTTCATTTCAATTTCAAATCAATTCAATTAATTTACTATATTTGATAAGAAGTACATATGTTTTGATTGCTGCTATATAGAGGCATCTGGTTCAGGAGCAGAAATTGCCTAGGCAAAGATGCCTGTATTGCATTTCCGCACCCTTCCAGTTGCTTTCAAATTTGTATTCTGTGTGAAATGATTACGAGTATATAATCATGGAATCAGTAGAATACAGGAATAAATATGCCATTGTCGATTTTGTAATCTATCGGAATTTCTCGAGATTCTGTAGTATGAATTTTTCCACTTGTATTTTTATTTCCCTAAAGTCAATTGGGATAGGTTCAAAAAATTTTGGACCGAAATACATAAAAGATCTTTGATCTTTGGGTTACAGTTTTTTTGAAAGAGTGAACTTGAAGGTTACCGTTGTGAGTCGATCTGGTCATCCTTGTTTTCTTCACTGTAAATTCAGCATGCGTTTTGTAAATTCGTAGTAATGATTGATGAATGAAGAGTGTTTTTATATCGAGCATCGATATCGATATCTCCATAGAGTAATGGGGTGGAGAACAATCTATCTTGATCAAGATATTTTGTGCTGTTTGTAATGATTGTAATGTGGTGATGAAAGTACCACCCCATGCGACTATGCAGTATCTGATGATTGATTCAGCGAGACTATTGTACAAAATAATCATGTTTTTTCTTGAGCGGATGTCTCTTAGGATATAAAATTATGAGTTAACGCTCTTATTTTTTTTGTCACATGAGATTTGTGTTCAGACCAGCGTTTGTGTTGGTCTATTATAACACCTAAATATTTTATTGATGATGTATTTAAAGAATAAATTGGAAGGGTTGATCAACTATTGATGGGGAGAACGTTATGTACTTGGTTTTTTTAATATTCAAACTTAGCGAATTGTGGTTCAACCATATTAATACTTTCTTCAATCCCGACTCCGCTTTGTTATTTACATCTTTCCAATTCTCACCTGTGATAATTAGAGATGTGTCATCTGCCTAACATATCAGATGTCCCATAAATTCATTTATCTGAGAGATACTGTTTATGTATATAAGGAAAAATATCGGACCCAATACTGTTTCTTGTGGTACTCCTATTCCAACCGATAAACTGATTTCTTTTCCAATTTTCACTACTTGGTATCTCTCAGATGAGTAATTTTTGAAGAAATTAAAGACTGGGCCGCGAATGCCATATTTTGTTTGTTTATCAATCAGTTTGTTGTGGGAAACCGTATCAGAAGTCTTGGCAAGATGTTCTAGAAAGTCAAGTATTGCATTTTCTGTGTTCGATTTTTTTTATGAATCCATACTGTTTATCGGTTATGACATTGTGGATCTCCAAAAATTCAAGCATTACTGTTTTAGAGCCTGTTCGAATATTTTAGCGAAGTTATTTATGACGAATATTGGTCTATAATTTGTCAGCTGACTGGAATCGCCAGCTTTGAAGATTGGAGTGATGCTAGATTGTTTCCATTGCTTCGGGATTTTTCCATATGCAAAACATAAGTTGATAATGTGTACCAAAGGTTGAGATATGTGTTTGTGAATATTTTTTCATTATCAATGATATGATTGTGTTCGGTCCAGGAGAGCAGTCATTTATCAGATTCGATATGAGGATCGTAATCTCGTTTGTTGTGATCGGATTCAACAATATTGATGAAACATTCCGCGTTTCATTCAAAAAATGTTCTGGTATGTTTGTTTTATATATTTCTTCTGCCATTTCCAGCCCCAATTCAACAAAGAACTCATTATAAGTATCTGCCTTATCCTTATTGTTTATTATTGGGTCAGCTTCTTCATTTTTAATTTCAATATTTTCTATATTTTTCCTGTTTTTTTTCCTGATATATCGTTAACTATTTTCCAGATTTTTTTATAGTTTCCCCTTACTTCATGTATTTTACTTTAATAATAGTCAATTTTTGTTTTTTTGATTGGGCGATTTAGTTTATTTCTGTAGTCCCTATATCGATTTTCAAGTTCAGCAGAGTGATTTTTTCTCAGCTTTTTTTTGAGACTGTGTCTTTTATTAATTAGACTCACTGTGATCCACGGTTTTATTTTATAATATTTTTTTGTTTTCGAAATGATTGCTATAGTTGCTTCACTTATGTACATAGCTGGTTTTTCGATGAAAATATTACATGACTCATGCACTAGTTCACTTGATAATATTCCCCTCCAATTTTCTCCACTCAACAATTCATTCGATTTATGAAGATTGATTTTTTCTTCAAATTTTCTGTTTCAGTTTCGGATGAATAATCTTCATGTTCGGGTAGAGAGATAAAGATCAGTGGTGTGAAATGATCAGTTATGTCAGGATGGATGATGAAGGGGTCAATTTGAATTTTAGTTTCTAAAAATTTTTTTTTTCCTTATAAAGGTATGATCAATAGTGCTTCGGATGACACTCAAAAAGCTAAGATCCCCGTCTTCTTAACTCACACAAGTCTCTGACTTCTTAGGGTTGCTTTGCTTTGTTGTCGGTTGAAATTTTTTTTTTATGGAAACATGGTGTGTGAAGGAGAGTGTGGATAGTTTCATAATTCCCGGCTTTGAAATAAGTAGTTATTTCACCAGAACGAAATATAAGGGTGGTGGTGTTACCATCTGGTCATTAACAGAGTTAGATGTCACAAAACTTGACCTAGACGATTTCTGCTTTGAAAAGGATATAGAGGTTTGTGGAGTCATTTGGAAATATAATGATGAAACAAATTTTATAGTGGTGACCTGTTATCGATCAACAGCGGGCAATTTCAATGTATTTTTCAATAACCTGAATATCTTATTATCTCACTTATTTAAATTGAAAATGAAAATAATTTTAAATGGAGATTTCAACAACCATTCACTTCATGACCGAGATGTGCTTATGTTATCCCAATTACTCATATCGTATAATCTTAATCCAACGGTTGAAGATCCAACGCGTATCTCGTTGACTTCACAAACGACTTTGGATCAGATCTATACTAACTTCAGTATTGAAAAAAAATGAAAAGTAGTTGATAATACTATATCAGATCATAGAACTGTTTTCTTTTCTATTAATTCGTATTACTCCAAGAAGGAGAAAAATTGTATTCGCAAACGTATTATAAATGAACAAACTTTGCACAATTTGAAAAATGCATTGGAAAACGAAAGCTGGTCGGAGATTTATTTGGATATTGGAGTTGAGGAAAAATTTAATTTGTTTCATGATAAGTTGATGAATTACTTCAATCGCGAATGTCCTTTCAAAAATATTAACACGAACAGGAATAAATCCCAGGAATGGGTGAACGAGAGTATAAGAGAATCTAGCAGGAATCTGAAGAACATTTTTCATCTACAAAAAACAAACCCGTCACTCCATGAATATTATAAAATACGTAAAAAACAGCACAAAGAATTAGTGAAGGAAACAAAAATGTGTTTTACTCGCATAAAATATATTCCTCTTCAAATGTGAATAAAAGTGCGTGGTCTGTCATTAAAGACCTTACGGGAAAAACAAAACATTTTTCGAAAAATATATCAATTGAAATTGATGACAAAATTTGTAAATAAACATTCGTCTGGGGTTCAACCGTTTCTTCTCAACTCCTCTGACATTATAATAAAATAAATAATGCAAATAATAAAATTACATAAATGAAGAGGAGATAGAACATGTGATAAAACATAAATTAAAAAATAAACATTCATCTGGCCCAGATGGTATATCTGCATATGTCATAAAACGTATTTCCACTCAAATCACAAAACCTCTATGTCATATCATAAATAGGTCTTTTCAGGATGGAATTTTTCCAAGCAGATTGAAAATGTCACTTATAACACCTCTTTTCAAAAAAGGCACCCTACATAATATGGAAAATTACAGACCAGTATCTCAGCCTCCTGTAATATCGAAAATTTTTGAATATGTAATGCTGAATTATTTGATGGGATTCCTGATGAAGAATAATATACTTAATCGAAACCAACATGGATTCCATGAAGGTCGTTCAACGATGACTGCTATATACTCTCTTTATGAAAAAATTTTGGAAGGTGTGGAAGCAAATGAAATTACTACAGCTGTATTCTGTGATATGAGTCGAGCGTTTGACTGCGTGCAACATGAGCTTTTATTGCAAAAACTATACAATTCTGGAGTTAGAGGAAAAACTCATGATTGGTTCGAATCGTATCTTCGAAATCGTACTCAAAGTGTCAAAATAAATCATAGAAAAGAAAATATTCAAAATCAGTTCGTATCGACATATATGCCCAATGAAATTGGAGTACCCCAGGGCTCTGTTCTGGGTCCGGTTTTATTTGTGCTTCATATTAATGATTTGCCTGTAATTTCACCAAAAGCCTTCTCTTGTTTATATGCTGACGACACAACACTTTTGTTTCGTGAAAGGTATGAGTGTATTCTACAGGATACAATTCACTCCACTCTCCAGAGTCTTTATGACTGGTTATCCAGCCATTCTCTATTCCTAAACCCATGCAAAACTCAATATATGTCTTTTCAAAACCGTCATCGTAATAGTACCACCGGAATAGATATAAATATAAATAATGAATCAGTAGAACAATCAAACTGTGTTAAATTTTTAGGAATAGATTTTGATTCTAATCTCTCATTCACCACTCATTGCGTAAATCTCATGAAGAATCTGAATAGCAAGTGTTATCAAATTAGAGTTTTAAGAAATGTTCTGGATAAACAAGCATTACTATTATTTTATTATGGTCAAATTCAGTCAAGATTGATATATGGTATTTTAATTTGGGGTAACTCGTCTTCTATGAAAGATATTTTCATAACACAAAAAAGAATATTGAGAAACATTGCTAACGTATCTTCAAGAACTTCCTGTCGAAGACTATTCAGAGAGTATAATATTCTCACGGTTTATGGTTTATTTATCGTTGAACTATTGATGTATATACACAAAAATCAAGATAAGTTCATGAAAAATGAATCGGTACATCATTACAATACAAGAATGAAAAATGATCTACATATTCCAAGAAATCGTACATCATTGTGTCAAAAATCATACCAAATAATGGGCCTTAGGCTGTATAATATATTACCTAATGAATATAAAAGATTTACCAAGTTGGACCATTTCAAATATAATATCAAGTTGCTTATGTTAGATATAAGTCCTTACAATATTGATGAGTTCACTGATCATTTTAAATAGAGTCGTTTTATTCTGTCTGAATTTTTGAATGTTTTTAAATGTGCAATATGTGTGTATGTATGTGTATGTGTATATATATATATATATGTGTATATATTAGTATGAGTATATGTATTTGTTTGTATATATTATGCTTTGACTTTGTTAAAGTGACAAATTTGTATCTTTTTACTTATATGAGTTTTTTCGTGACTTGTCCTATAACTTGTCAAAGTTCTCTTGAATGGACCAATAAAATCTATTCTATTCTATTCTATTCTATTCTATAGTCGACTCAGAATTTTGTGTGACTCTAGTTGGTTTGTTAATATACGATATGAAACCCTTCAAGTTCAAAACTTTCAAATATTTTTTTATATCTGATGAACTCATTCGAAGTTCATATTTACATCTCAATATTTGTTGCCGGTGACCTGTAGAAAGCTGTTATTCCAATTGTATTTTGTGAACGTAGGAGTTTATTTGTGAATTTCATCCTGAGGAATTTGGTTTCATTTATTGGTGAAACTTCAACAATAGCAGAAAAGCTACTTTTCGTGTATACAACTATTCCATCGCATTCATTGACTGATTATTGGTTATAATCATAGTTTGGAATAGAGAAGTTATTTACGTTTTCGATCCTCCTTGTTTCAGATGAAATGACGACGTCTAAGAGATCTTCTGCCATTTGTACATGTATTAGTGATTCATTGTGATGTTTCTGTAGACTCCGTATTTGAAATGGGCAATACCAATACCTCGTTTATTTCCGTTGGTTCTACCTTGTACATATTGTTGGAAATTATCTATTATATTTGTTTCGATTTGTATATTATCATCTAGAACGTCCAAGAGATCTCACATTGAATAAAACTGAGATACTCCTTCACAATTTTTTATTATTTAAGTATGGTGTGTGTACATACATTGAGATGAAAAGGGTGATAATCATATAATAGGTTTCCTAAGAAACATAAACAGTGAAAGAAAAAAAAGGAGAAAGAAAGAATATAACTCAGCTGTCTTCTTCGCTGAAGATGCGTTGATATTCCTTTCTTGTTTTTTATAATGGACACTTGATTGTTCACTTGGAGATAAATGTTTCCATTTCTGGTACAGACGTTTTTCAATCCAAATTTTTCGATAGATCTATTCAGTATTTGAAGCCTCATACTAGTGAGATATTTCCTTATCACGACGCATAATGTGATAATCATATCAGTGTATTCCTGCGATATAATTCACTAACTTCTTGAATGGTATAAATCATTGAAAATAGTTGAAAACACTCAAATAAATATACCAACGAGAACACAATACAGGTCATTCACGTTCTGATCTACAAATCATTACTGTGTTGAGAACGTTAGTGACGGATAGGAGTGACTACGGTGAAGAATACGAATCTGAAAAAATCGAGTGAGGTGAAAGGCGTATTGAAAATACAAATGGAATGACATCAATTAGTGAAATAAATTAGTGTTGTGGAGTTTCTTGAACGCAGGAACATTCCGGACTCCCAAATTATATCTTCTGTATTTGCTAATTGTTTTATATTCCTGAATATATTACCGTCAATAATTTCTGCATGGGGAAAAATATCATACCAATGAACAGAATGATTTTAACGTGCTGTGGGGAGAGAGGTGAGAGTAGGCCAGCTTACAAACCACGAATTATATAAAATCTGATATGAAGAAGGAAACTGACAAGGCTCCTACGGTTAATGAGTCCATGAAACTTGAACAGTGGAAAAATATTTTTGTGATTTATGCAAGTTGCATCCAAATTGAGTTTTTGTGGAGTTTCTGAGTGGATCATTTCATAGGAAGCGTACTGTCTTCAAAAGAAAAAATGCTACGGACGAAGAGCATACTGTTGCAGTTTTAGAAAGAGTGGTTGTTGATCCCCATATCTCTATTAGAAACATAGAACAGGGAGCGGTATTTCTCGTTCATCAATTCAGCGCATTGTCAAAATTGCCAAATTCAAACTATTTGAAATTCATCTGTATCAAGGATTATCACCCACGGATTACGAGAGAAGACTTGCTTGGTTAGCTACGGCACGTGAAGATGGCATTATCAGCTCGATATTGTGGTCAGATGAGAATCGTTCCCATAATAATGCAACTGTAAATCGACATAATTGTCATTTTTGGTCGCAAAATAATCCACACTGGCTAAGACAAACTAACCGAAAGTGACTTTCAATTTTTGTTTTTCTCAGTTGAAGGTTCTTTGAACGAATTGGAGATCATGAAATTTTCAAATTTTTATCTATCGAAATGGCTGAGATAATCCATTGGAACAGGTATGCTGGGACACCCGGTATAGTGATGCTTTCTCTAGGAGTTTTGCTAGAACCTGGTTTTTTCCTATTCAGTTCCAACTTCCCATCTTTTCTAAATGGTTCATAATAAACGACTCCAGATGGTTCTGACGAAGGATTCCATGTTGATAATGGCAATTTTCCACTTTGTTCAGTCTGCAATCTATCTTTTGACTGTGCTTCAGATATTCAAGAAAGAGGCCCTCTAATTTCCTTCGTAATCATTTCTTTCGCCAAAAGGTTAGCTTCCTCCCTTCCTCCAACTTTGTGTCTAAGATGAGATGGAATTTTCCATTCATCACATTATAATATCAAAATGAAGTATCTACAGAAATTACAATATTATGAATTATAATAAGTAAGACAAGTTTAAGTAGCCCCTTGGAGCCCAAATTCACATTCACATGGTTAACGGTGAACGGGTTGCGGCAGCACCAAATGAGTAATAATATAAACACACAATGAATATAAATGAAGTGCAGAGGTGTCGGAACGAAATTCAGTCATACAATCACTATCATTGATTTGGGTAAGGGTTATAAAATAATTGTATCTTCAATGAATATTGTTTCCTTATATCACTTATTTTATGAAGGAATGGAAATGATGGCCATTTAATTGATAAGAAATCGTGTATAAAAAATACTTACATTTTTCTGGTAATAGATCTGGATTGCCAAAAGTCCGATGTTCAAAAACTGATTATGATGATGTAGAACAATTCATACTTGAACAAGCTGATACGATGATGAGCTCTTCAGTTACTTTTGATCCCCATTTGAGGTATGGGATCACCATTTCAACAGCGTCACGCCAACGGTGGGATCCCAAATATTGTTAGAATTTTTGATACATTCCATCCGACTATACTTTATCTCGCTTCAGTTGTTCTCATTTAAAATACGACATTATTGTATGGGGAAGTGCATCTCATCAATATATTAAAAACCTGAAAAATCTCAAACTAATTTAATAAAAAAAACATTGAAATTCAGTTACCAAATAACTAAGAAATTAGATTCACGACAAAGTTTCTTCTGATCGGTCGCTTGTTTTTCAACAATGTAAGAAATGCCGTCCCTTGAGATATTCGACTGTGCTCACTTCACCATTAAAAAAAAACAACATTCAGGTCACTATTTTTTAGAAAAGCTATCGGTGAAAATGTTTTATTCACCTTACTATATTCCATTGGAGATTGGGAATATACACTGTGAAAGCCCTCCGAGGAACCTGAGCTTCATGCGAAATAGCGCTTGGCAGTCGCAAAGCAGGTGTTTTGCAGTTTCACAGTCTGATCTATGCACTTTTTTGAGGTGATACCTCAGAGGAAAATGTCTGGGGAGCAGTCCCATTACCAGTCTTCCTCGTCCAACTCTTTGGTGATGGGCTGAGAAGCCTTTCCGCTTGTCTTTGCCCTGGAACCTTGCTCCAGTGGGTTTAAATTTGGTCAGCTTCCCAGCACCGGCACTTTTCATTGATGTTGGCTTTGGAAAAACCACAGAAGGGTTCTGGGCAAGAAAGTTGAGTGGTTGCCCCTTCCTTTGCAAGGCTGAATGATTTTTCATTGCCTTTGATACTTTTATGACCTGGCACCCACATAAGAGTAACCTGATTATTCGTAGCCCATTGTCTTAGGGAGAGTTTGCAGTCCCAATTCAGTTTAGACTCACTTTAGAGCTTTCAGTGCTGCTCGACTGTCTGATAGAATATAGATCTTCGAGATCTTGAAGCCTCTATCAAAACATTCTTGGGCGCAAATTTCTATAGCATGGGTTTCTGCTTGGAAAATTGTTGGAGTTTTGCCTAGGGATTTTGGGAGCCTGAAACTAGGACCCGTTACTCCTACTTCAGCCCTTTCGTCCATTTCAGAACAATCAATATACCATACTGTTGCATTCCTTCCTAGTTGAGTCCCGCTCGTTGTGAAGATATGGTGGTTGTTTATAACCACTTCACAATTCACTTCAAAGTCGTGCCTAGCTGGTATGATATCTGATGGCTTGTACTTGAAACTTGGAATATTTTCCAGAATCTTCAGATGTTCAATCAGATTTTCAGCCTTCAAATTCGATGCCTGGTGCAGTCTGAAGGCACTTTTTGCCGCTCCTTTCATTACACATGAGTGCAGTGGCGTAAGATTCAGCATTACTCTACTGCTGCAGTGGGGCACGTGATTCCTCCTCCTGTGATTCCCAGACGGGCTAACCACTGCACTTTCTGCAGCTTGATTTGTACTGAGTGCTATTGAGCATAGATGACCATGGGTTCGATAATCGTTTGATTTAATCAGTATATCATTTTCGGCTTCAAACCCCATGTCTTGCCAAAAACTCTGCGGTACGCTCAGGTTGCCACTGTAGCCTTGGAAACAATGTTATTAATGTTATTAATGAGACTGTTCCATGTTAGTCTCTGGTCGATTATGACGCCCAGGTATTTGACTTCAATGAGAAAAGTAAGGGTCTTGGCTTTCAGTTCGTACTTACGCCCCTTTGTGAATGGAACCAGCACTGTTTTGCTTGGATTAGAATCCCTCTTTTGCGCATCAGCTTCTGATTTTATTCAGGGCTGTCTGCATGCGATTTGATATTCGTTGATTTGAGTTATATTTATTGTTTGATTCAATAATCATTACTTTATCGCATATATATATTATATATATAATATATATATATATATATATACATATATATATATATATATATAATATATATATATATAATATATATATATATATATATATATATATATATATATATATATATATATATATATATATATATATGTATAAACAGCTCGTTGTTCCCTCCGGGAGAAAGTTCAGGCGGACTAACCTCCGGGGTATCGGTTTGAATTATGTCAAAAAAATTTCATATATGTGGTGAGGGGGACATATTGCATAGGTTTATCAAGAGAGGGGTAACGATTTCTGACCCAAAATTTATATATACATATATATTATTTTCATCTGAAAAACAATGCGTTGTTTCCTCCGAGTGATATATGCAAATGAAAATTCGATAACTTAGTTACCTCCAGTTATATTGCCATTCATTGGAAGGTAGTATGTTCTATTTTATGAGCTTTTATTCAGGTTTACTTATTAGTTAGTTCATTTGTTAGTTTGGGTCAAATTTTTAAGTGAATTTTGACTGACTTCTAGTCGTCCGATTAGTTTGAAATTCGATGGGTTTTCATAATTCCGTGACAATACATTATGGAACTTTTGTTAGAAAAAAAACAAAATGGCGGCTCTAAGATGGCGGATGACATTTATAATTATGGCCCGATTTAATTCAAACTTGGTATGTGGGGGTTTTCAAGGTTGGAGATTATGATTTTTTTGTCAAAATTAATAAATTTGAGATGGCGGCTCCAAGATGGCGGACGAATTTTGTGATTATGGTTCAATTCAGTTCAAAATTGATATGTCGGGGTTTTCGGGGTTGAAGATGATGTAATTTTTGTCAAAATCCATAAATTCAAGATGACGGCCCCAACATGGAGAACGGGTTTTGTGATCATGGTCCTATTCGATTCAAAATTGGTAAGCGGGAGTTTTCAGGGTCGGAGATTATGAATTTTTTGTCAACATTCATGAATTCAGGATGTCGGCCCCAAGATGGAGGAGGACTTTTCTGATTATGGTCATATTTTATTCAAAATTGGTATGTAGGGTTTTCAGGTTGGGAAATTATGAGTTTTTTGTCAAAATCTATAAATTCAAGATGGCGACTTCAGGATGGCAAACGAGTTTTGTGTTTATGGTCAGATTCTATTCAAAATTGGTGTGTGGGGTCGGAGATCATGCTTTCTTTCAGCTCCAAACTTACAGGGAGAGACCTTGTAATAACGATGCTCTATTAGAAATCAACAGATTAAGGCGAACTAACTAAAGAGCAAAAAATAAAATAACATATAAGAAACCTTTCTGAAGACAAGCTTTTATTTAGGCTGACAATGATTTAATTGTTTTTTGTTGAATTATTTGGTTCTAAAAAGCTTGTCGCGCGAATTGTAATAAAATTAATACTTCGACAAGTTGTTACTTACCAACCAAGCACTGCCCAATCAAATTAATTGGTACCTATTTTTATGAACACTTCGCGCGACAAGCTTTTGAAACCAAATAATTCAACAAAAAATATATTAAATCATTGTCAGCGATGACTTAAACTCATTTTATAAGTTTTAGTATATTATATAAAAGGATTTTTTTAATATACCTACCTGAATATATTCTAGATAAATAAGCATCATCATATTATTTTCACACTGATTGGCAATGGAATAAAGTGGACGATTTAATTTTAATCTCATTTAATAACAAATTTTGAATAAAGTTCAAAGTTTCATAAATTTGAAATAGTTCAACAAAAACGCAGACCCTGCTGTACTGTTGCTTCCATTACAGTTATTTAGTCTGATAAAAATATGCTTCTTGATTGTTGAAACTTCTTAGGCAGACCAAGTTGAATAAATACACCACGCATGAAAATTTAATGTGTGCAATTTGTAATAGGATTTGAACTTTATTCAAGTACAACTTCAATTCTCTAACGATCAACCTTAATGTTCTTTTTACATATTATAATTATCATATTGCATTAACACTCATATTTAGACTTTCCAGAGAATGTCCAAAAAATACTCACTCGCATGAAAACGTTAGAAATTAGTTCGCTCATTTTCAAAAAAGCTATCGAGAAGAGTAGGTAATTAGAAATTACAAATTAGTCAAAAGATGGGTGTGATAGTCATCAATAGGTGTGAAGTTAGCCACATCTACAAGTACACTGAGAAAAATAAAATCTCGATTTTTTTATTTTTTCCTTTTCCGTTTTTTTTTCGCATGGATTTTTATTTAGTTAGGGACGTGAATATACTATTATTTCCAGTTTTAACTGAAGGTGAGAAAATTTTATCAGCTTGATGAGTAAGTTCGATTTGAGGAAGTGAGATGGTGGTGAGGTTATTTAAAAAAAATCACAGACGCCACAAATGACTTTGTGCACCGCTGTGCTTGGCATGTGTCATTGTTATTGGCCTTTTCCTCATTTTCCATATGGCGCCAGAATTTTCTAGGCTGTCAAAGTGGGTGAAATGGGGGTTGATATTATTTGAAAATACACAGATGCCGCAAATAGTTTTCTACAACTTTCGCACATAATTGGAGTTGTATACCGGGGCCACGTTATAGTTTGCCACACTCGCAAATGAGCTGGAATAAGGAAGTGGGAGTTGTTTAGATATTTATTGGATAAAATATGATACAAATTACCTAAAACAAATTGATTACGTAACTAGTTCAAGTCGATATATATTAAATCGCTTCATCAGAGTTCAATATAAAATACAAATATTCTGGCATTCCATCAGAGACGAAGAGGAGACCTATAACAAATAAATATCAAAAGCAGAAAGGTTAACAAAGCCATTTGTGGCCTTTGTGAATTTTAAAAATATATCAACTACCGTTTTCACCCCTTTGACGGCCTGGCAAATTCAGGTGTGATGAAGAGAAGACCAATATCAATATTGTATATAAAGCACAAAGATGAATAAAGCCATTTGTGGTCTCTGTGAATTTTCAATATATATCAATTCCCATCCCCCCCCCTTTGGCAGCCTGCAAGCAACATCGGGTGCGTTTAGTAATTGGACCCAACAAGGAAGGTACGAGTTAAAACGCCCTAACAACTGTAGCGTAGTAGCTTATTTGCAGCTGCAGGCATCTTATCAGAAAGAGCCCGAGATAAGACGACAGATATGCCGTCCTTCGCAGGGGACGTTAAGATGGCGGTCCCGAGTCTATAGATATTGAGCTCGTTGAGGAACCCTACCTCTGAAATAATTTGTCAAAATTTCCCATTGGGAGAAGTGTGCTCACCTGCATCGGTGTTTAGCCCTGGTCGCAGAAATTGGTCGACGTTAAATAAAGCAATGAAAAATAGCAGAAAGATGTACAAAGCCATTTTCAAATTATATCAACCCTTGTTTTTACCCCCTTTGGCGGCGTGGCAAATTCTGGCGCCATATTAGTGATGAAGGAAACACTATAACAATAACATATGAGAAGCAGAAAGGTGTACGAAGCCATTTGGGCGTCTGTGAATAATTTGAAATAACTTCACCACCATTCCACTTCTCCAAATCGAACTTATTTATAGGTCTGATAAAAAATTCTCACTCTCAGTTGAAACTAGAAATCTCAGTATATTCACGCCCCCAACTGAATAAAAACCAATGTGAAAAAACGGAAAACGAGAAAATAAAATAATCGATATTCCCATTCACAATATCAAAAATAAACGGATATGGATTTTCATTAAAACTCCGTCATCATTATCCAGAAACGTTCTGTAAAACCATAGTGAACAACTATTAGGACTATTCCCATTCACAATATCAAAAATAAACGGATATGGATTTTCATTAAAACAACTAATGAGATTCACTGATAGGAGATCATATTAACTGAAATCACCCAAATACCAAAAAAATATATTTAACTCTCAAGTGTGTTCAAATGAAGGCCTGTTTCAATTCTTATATATATTTTTTATCCATACCTTTCAGTGTTTTCGAGAATATACAGGGTGTTTCTTATTAACTATTTTTACCGTTTAAAAATTATTTTCTTAAATACATTTTTGTTTATAGTTACATGAATTGGGTTTTCTCGTAAGTAAGATGCAAATAAATGAAGTTTATTTTTTTATGCAAACGTCAAACGAAAAAAGATCAGGAGACCAGATTTGCTCGTAAAGGAATGAGGATTTCTCTTTAGAATGACTCAGTGAAAATCCCGCATGAACGCCACTGGCAAGAATAAAAAATTATGTTAAGACCTTTAGGACATATGTTCATATGGAGTTTTTTCTCAAAATTTTTAAGATAGAAGATGCGTACACGTTTCACAAAAATATCTTACGTCATACCAAAGTTATAAAAATTATTTTCTTAAAACAAAAGTTAAGACCTTTAGGACATATGTTCATATGGAGTTTTTTCTCAAAATTACCAAACGAATAACCTCCTTTAATATTAGCATGTTATTGAGAAATACCCTGTACATAAATTAGTTCCTTCGAATGATAGCCAATACACTTACTCAACAGTTTACGTGAAGGAATACCAAGCATTCTGATGGAACACATATCCAAATTGTTGAATTTTGCATAGGTATTAACAATCTCAGATAACAATTTTCACTACATTTCAACCATGAATCAAAAATCAATACACTACCTTGAAATGTTCAATGTTTGATAAAAAAACTTATGAATTTCAACCACAAAAACACCATTCTTATTACCAAAATTGAACAAAATCCAGCCGAAAATCAGAAATATAATCCAAATTTCCTCGGAAGAAATACGCGCCATCCAGAACGGGAAAAACTGCATTTCACATAGATTATGTGCCAAGGAGGGAAGTACGTGTGGCAATTTGCGCGGTATAAAAGCGACACTAGCGCTGGTGGCAAATCGCTCAACTCAGCGACTGAATCTAAGGTTATACATCACTCGGAATGACCTCCATGCATTTTTTCGCTGATGGATAGAGATGGCATAGTAATCACAAGTAGTGAAAGATTATGAGAGATTTGTAGTTACCTCCGATATCGGAGGTAAAAAGATATATATGAGGGAATGTCTATATATTATTTTGAGATAGAAAGGGGGTATATATATATATATATATATATATATATATATATATATATATATATATATATATATATATATATATTGAAAACAATTTGTTGGGAAAATATGTGAATATTATCAAATCTACGCACAGTATTACTAATTACTCTGAAGAAATTATTTATTTTCGAAAATATTTCATTCGAACCAAGTGATCTCATTTTGAGGAAAAATTATTTCATCGGAACTTGAATTACATATCAATATTTATGATATTGTATTTTCTGTTGATATTTGTTTTGATCTTAAGAAGTGTAATATTGTATTTTTCTGTTCATACTTTTTTATATATTTTTTCATTTCTTCTTAGATACAGAGGTGTCGAAGGAAGTAACGAAAAAAGGCAGTACGAAGGAAATTATAGGATTTGATATTTTTTACAAATATCGAATATCTGACTCAAAAGAGAGGTTTCAGACTGAACAAAAATCCAATTTTATCAAGTGATATCGAAGTTTTCTTGAAGGTCCAGAGAGATGCCAATAGCACCTTTGTTACCATCTAAAGGGAGTTTCATCTGACAGTTCTGCGATAGGATCTTGTGTTGATATGTATTATTCGAAATTCGGTGTTTTTCCGAAAAACGTGTTCCTAGAGATGAGCTTTTATGCGATTTTTAACACGCTTTTTTAAGCTTCACTTGTAACTAACAAACAATGTCTTAAAATCTTGGAGGTCAATTTTAACCTATTTCTAATCGTCATATCCAAATGAAATTCGGTGTGTATATGTAGTTTGGCTGACAATACTATAATCTGGTATCTTGGAGCTAATCTGATGATGGAGCATAGTGGTGGATAGTGGAACTCTTCAGTGGCCACAGTAAAATATGGTGAATGCACTGTGGCTGTTCTCAGCATGATATACATTTCAAAGATATGGCGAATGCACAGGCTGTCAGCATTTTCGCCAAAATGTAGTTATTAATAACTTCCATTTCATGTGGATGAATCAATCGAAGAGTTTTTCTCACGTAGTCTTTTTAGTGTTCTGTAGCAATATGGACTAAAGAGTTGAAAATAAGATATAGTTTGAAGAAACTAAAGAATACGTAAATATGTCAATAAGTGCTGAAAAATTGGAAATAATAAGAATGAAGTCATTGACCGAAAAATGTTCTTTTATAAAGCTATATATTCCTTCCTGCTATTCGCTTATGGGGAAGATATGTGATTTGATCATCATAGAACAATTGAAATTCCCGCATAATACTTCTGTTCGACCAGTTAGAGCTATTTCCTGGAAAATATACGTCAAAATACTCAGCAGCTTCCGGCAGCTGCGGAGCAAGTCCTGCTCTGTGAAAATGCTGTTCTCTGTTTCGAGTGTGAATGTTCTTAGGTAATATGTTTTGGTGACTTTCAAAAGTTTTGTGGTTGATTTGGGATTTCCGTTATTTAATGTACTTTAAACTTCAGCTCCCAAAAAAGTCCACCCAATCTCCCGACGATTCGAAACACTTCTGATAAAACTTATTCGTCGGCCATCTCAATGGCCGGTGGCCGCTCGCCACGCACCTAACGCGGACGCTCGCTTCGAGCTTTCGGAATAGACTCATTGTTTTTGACGTCTTCAGGTTCAAGAGACGCCACCCTGAGTCTGCTTATCGCGGTAATTTTTGTGATTGGCTCTCAAGTGGCCTCATAGTCATATGATACTGTACGAGGTACAGTTTAGGTGTTCCAGACATTTTGAATTGCAATGATTGTGATGCATCCTACATCGGCAGAACCTGAAGACCTTTGAATGTTCGCATAAATGAACACCTCAACAAATACGAACATTCTTCCTTCGGTCACCATATGAAAGTAAATAAACATTACTTCAGCCCCAATATGAACGAACACATTCTGCATGAAGTCACTACAAAGAATTACAACAGACTGGACTTTCACCACAGAAACACAGAACAAAACAAATTGACAATTCTTCTTCCACACTTCTGCTTGTTCGAGTACAACCTGGTGCTACTTTCTGTGATAAATAAGAACTTGCTTTATTTCAAATTGTATCTCTTTCACCTTGGATATACAAACGATTTTAATCTGTTCCCCTTATATACAATTTCAATCTGTTCAAGATTGTGAATGTCGTTGATTTTCATTGATTTTCATCGTGCTTACCTGACGAACAAGGGTAACCTTAAGATTTAGAACAAAAAAAAACTATAAAATTTCACTTGCCCACTTACTTTTCAGGCAAGCACTGAAAACGACCTTCTAGGTCGAAAGCGCTTCACGAAAAATACATTGATTGAACGAAGTACACAGATATTTTTATTGGTTCTAGACATTTGGTGCTCAATTCCGATACAATAATCCAATTTGTCCTGGTAAAAGGTATAAAAGGAGTATAAGGGGAACGAGACTCCTGGAATCCTTCCGTTTGAATGACCAGTCAAGTAACAGTAGAATAGTGATTTCAACTTAGTAGAGGAGACTCCTAGAATCCTTCCGGTCCACTGACCGGTCAAGTAATGGTAAAATAGTAACTTCAATTCAATAGAGGAGACTTTCATTCAATAATGAATTATCAGAAATATGTAACAAATGAAATCTGCTCGAAAACAAAAAGATGTACTATTCTCGTTCATTTGAAGACGTTGCTGTGCACCCTTTTTCACCACTACCAAGTACCTCAGTTTTCCACTAGGTACCGTTGGACCTTAGTAGCGAGGGTAGCAACTCACACCTTTCAGCTGATTTGATGGATTGATTCTGCGGTCGTTCAACAACCCTGAGCGGCTAGGATTATCGTCGATCACACAGACTAGGTGAGAATAGAACAGGGGTACGTGAAGTCTCCTCAGTTTCTGAGCATACACATTAGGTTAATCAAGGAGTCGCCCATATCAACACATCAGTAGTAATATCAAGGTTTATTGAAATCAGTGATGGTAAATGCCACAGGTTTCAATTCATATATACGGAGATGAACTAGCTTCCGAGTTGTTATCTCTATTTAGATTTCAACTTTCACACGTTTCGTCTGTCGGTCTGTATGTAACTTGTGGTTCTTCACATCAATCGGGGTTGTTTCATTTACTTTCTAGACGTGGCTTTCGTCTGGAAACTATTAGATTCGAGGCTGAGTATTATTCACTTGGCTTCCCCATTCATCACGTTCTCGAGCATAACTTCCACTGTAACAATCCTTTGTGTTTTCCGAAGTACTCTTGAAAACTACACTAGACTGAACTGTACTTTTCATTCGGACAGACTGGATCAACTTTGAACGACTTGAATGAACGTCTTAGATTGACTTTTCTCAGATATTTTTGGTCCTTTTATATAAAAAGCTTGTTAACAGTTTCTTTGATGACCACTTCTGCGAGGTCACAGGTTGATAATAATTATTGATATAAGATGAAATCATCAGCTTTCCGGCAGTGAATTCATTTGAGCTCAAGGTGCCGTCGAATTATCTTCATCAGTTTTTCGCGAATGTTTCTTAGTTATCGGGTCAATGAGGTCACTTAGTATTTGTGGGTGGTCGATCTGGTATTTGTTTTTCAATGATTCACAATTATTCATTATGCATTTCGACCATTCATAAGTAGAGAATTCCTGTCTGAGGTGCGGTCATAACATTGAACTGAAGAGTGAAACTTCATATGAGTTAACGTACTTCGACTTGATTCTAATTAACAATCAATTCAAGATTGAGCGGGTGAGGTATAAGTCACTTCGAAAAAGCTTGGTGCAGTTGGTTATTGATAGTTAATACCTAATCAAATGCGGATGGCAGACGAATACACGTGAATGTTTTGAATATGCTGAGATCTAGCGGCGAAAGAAGCATTATACGGAGAGATTCAAGGAATTCATAAAAATGTTTTAACTCCAAATTGCGTTTTCACAAGATGATGGAATTGTTACTTGTACCTTTGAGCTTCTCACCCCCTCCTATCATATACAGAAAATATTTCAAAAACCACTTCGGAGACATCGTTATCATCTGATTACAAATGAATGAATAAACTTCATAATTCTCTTTCCATATTGATCTGTTCTTGATTTCGAAGGAAACTTTAATTTTAGCTTGCTGTTCAAATATTAAACACGTTCTTCCATCATCCTTTCTCCATGCAACCGGCAAAGCTCTGGGTATGAAAACACGAGAACAACTGAACCAATTCGATTCGATAAGGAGCTGACGGAGCCTAGAAAGTCTTCGATATATTATATTTGAACCTCTGGAGAGTATTTCGTTTCCGTCAAACTCTTATTTATTGGAAAACGGCGCTCCTTCCCAACACATCCCAACGTTTTGATGGAGTATTAAAAGTTACAATGCAATATTTTAGAAATATGAAAGTTTTAATCAGAAAGTTGGTGAGTTACCTTTGGCGTTGAAAAGAGTAAGAAGCTTATTTTTCGAATGTGATTTGTTGAGTAGGACCATAGTGTGAGCTAGTGTTTATGATTCATATGCTTTTATTTAATTTGACGATTTCATCACTCCTTTCTATACAGCCATTTGATAATTATATTGATAATAATAATAATAACAATGTTTATTATAAATAACAATTGTTACAATTATTACATTTAAGTAGGTATATGGAATCAACCATCATTCAGTATCATCATTAGTATAGTAATTGTGAAAGATGTTGATTATGTACAATTTAATGTCATATAAAAATCTAATTTTGAAGATTATTTAGCAAACAATCAAATTTGTACATCTCAGGTAACCAATTGTATACTTTGACTGTTACGTGACTGAAACATCTTTGACCCACTGATTTTTTTGCTTCAGGTATTCTCAAATTGTAATTGCATTCTGCTCGCGTTGAATAACAATACTCGATTTTTGTCAATGTATTCTTATTTTTACAAAGGTGGGCAATTATATTATATACATACAATTTTCTCATGCCCAGAATGTATGTCTTCTGAAAAGGGTTAAGTATGTTTTTATTAAATATTATTTTCAGTTTTTTTAATAATGTCCAATTTTTTATATGAATGAGTAAAATACCTCTCCAGCTGACGATTGAATATGGAATTCGAAATTCGACGAGGGGGAAATAAACAGGTGAGTTGTATCCAAGAATTCTCTGATGTTTTTGAATTTGTATCATATCGATACAAACTCTGGTCGATGAAAACACATTGGCAATTTGTGCCAATGTATTCAATAGATTTTCAGTTGACTCCATGAGCAGGAAAAACTGAGTTTTGAAGGTGGGTCATAGATATGTTCTTTGTTTCAATCTATACGTGAATATTGTCATTTCAGCTCAGAAACGTTAGCGATAAAAGTTAGTTTTACTCTCTGGTCCTCATTCCCGTTAAATCCAACTATATTCAATTCTTGGGACGATGAATCATTTATCAGCGTTCACAATGTTTTCACATTACTATGTGGATTTTCCCTGGATGCTTCTACGATTTGGAATTTTGGGTGATGCAATGTCTTTTTTTTGTTCCTACCCTCGTATTGGTTGGGTTTCTGGGATATTTGGTAGTTGCGTCAGTGAATTTGGAACGTGACAAGCAATCTATATAATTTTCTGAGCAATTGAATATGTCAATAACCTTTGTTACATAAAACACATTTTAGTTTCTTCCGCTTGTAGAAACAAACATATCTAATCATTCTCAAAATATTGGGGATGCTGGACATTGGGGATCTTAAATCAAGAATATTCATATTTTCATCACATTCATCCGGAAATAATGAGGATGAAGAAAATATCAACTTACAAATACTCAACAATAATTATACAGAGTGGCCACTTTTTTAATGGGATTGTATTGGTAACTTTTAAACCATAAGAGTTAGAAGGTCGGTCAAATGGAGAAAAAGTTGCATTCATAGAAGCATTGTCAAGCAGTTCAAACCAATCGAGATTATCAGGGCCGGTTATTGATATATCATAAGAAAAGTAAATTCTGTCATTTTGATTTTTCTTTTTTTCCCACTTTATTTCGAATATTATCAAAAAATGTCACGGAAGTTTTTTATTCAACAGTAAATTATCCTCAATTTGATATAATCAGATTCCGTATCCAACGATTCGTACGCTCTGGGCCACCCTCAACCTCATTTTTTTCAATACGGACCTGCATATTTTATGACACTTTTCGAAATAACTTTCAACGCTGATTTCAACGATATATCATACAATGTCATTCAAAGTTGATTTTCAGGTGATTTTGACCCTTATCCAAATTTCTTAGGGTCGGATCTGTATTACATGTAGGTACCTTTAGTTTAATTAACAACATGCAATACATTTCGATAAAAAAATAAACTTACTCATCTTCAACTGAATGGAACGTAACAGAATCAAAGCAAGAAACAAGTAATAATTATTTACAAATTTCAAGGGTGAAAACCTAATTCATAATAATTAAACGAAACTATCATTTAATGAAAGAAAAATCAAATGATTATTCGAAAGTAAATGATGAACATTGATGGAGTAAGTGTTCGAAATGTCCACCATTTTGTAAAATGCACTTTGCGGTTCTGGAACCCATACTTCTTATACATTTGCTTATTTCGTCTCCTTGAATACCTTCCAATACATTCTCAATCTTCTCGCGAGGAATCATTATTGTTGGATTTGTCATTTGTTCCGTTGAAACAAATTACAGAATCAAACTTTAGTTTGAGATCATTACGATATAATTTTTGCAAGACTTGGTATTCAAATTTAAAATCATTGTATTCGCGTCTCTCGACTATTTTATTAACAGCAGTTTTTGATAAATTGCATTCACTGGCCACAGTTCTCGATTTTTTTTCTGGGTTCAATTGAATTTGGGTCAGAACATTGATATCGTTGATAGACTTGTTTTTTCTTACATACACACAACTCTAGGTTTATTGAATGTATTATTTTCAAATAGTAGGCCGAGGATAAAAAAGAACATAACAAGAAATGTCATATTATTTGTCACTTCGTTTATTATTGTGTCACAAGAACTTGTCATTAAATATTTTTCTGAGTAATTTCAATTTAACTTATTCGATATGGTAAGATACACAAATGAAGAGAAGAGAGATATGTACGAAGTGTACATAAAACTAGATAGAAATTCGTTCAAAGCACAACAAAGGTATGGTGAATTATATCCTGAAAGAACAACACCAAATATTAAAATATTTCGACGTTTATCTACAACGTTACTTGCACATAATTTATTCATCAAACCTAGAGGTCCTTATGTACGACGAAACGAGACTATCAATGACATCAATGTTCTGGCCCAAATTCGAATGAATCCAGGAATAGGATCGAGAACTATGGCCAGTGAATGCAATTTATCAAAAAGTGCTGTTAATAAAATACTCAAGAGACACGGATACCATGACTATAAATATCAAGCCGTGCAAAAACTATATCACAATGATCCTGAGAGAAGGTTGCAATTCTGTAATTGGTTTCAACGAAAGGTGCGGAATAACAACAATTTTGCGCACAATATCATTTGGGGAGACGAAACGACATTCACAAATTCTGGCATGTTCAATCGAAGGAACAAACATTTTTATGCCACAGAAAATCCTCACTTAATTCATGAAGTTAGACATCAATATCGTTTTTTTTTTGAACATATGGTGCGGTTTGTTGAATAATAAATTACTGGGACCCTATTTTATTGACGGCAACCTAACCGGAGCAAAATATGTAGAAATTATAGAAGAAATGTTGGATGATCTTCCTATACGGTATCGCGTAATAGTCCATGGTTCCAACAAGACGGATGTGGTCCACAACTCAAGAATAGTCACAGACTATCTACATCGAACTTTTCGCGATTTTTTATTTGTGGGGATATCTCAAAAATAAAATTTATGATACTTGAGAATGTATTGGAAGGTATTCAAGGAGACAGAAATAAGCAAATGTATAAAGTATGGGTTCCAGAACCGCAAAGTGCATTTTACAAAATGGTGGACATTTCGAACACTTACTTCATTAATGTTCATCATTTACTTTCGAATAATCATTATATTTCTTTAAAAATTTAGTTTCGTTTAATTATTATGAATAGGTTTTTCACCTCTTGAAATTTGTAAATAATTATTACTTGTTTCTTGCTTTGATTCTGTTACGTTCCATTCAGTTGAAGATGAGTAAGTTGATTTTCTTATCGAAATGTATTGCATGTTGTTAATTAAACTGAAGGTACCTAAATGTAATACAGATCCGACCCAAAGAAATTTGGATAAGGGTCAAAATCACCTGAAAATCAACTTTGAATGACATTGTATGATATATCATTGAATTTAGCGTTAAAAGCTTTTTCGAAAAGTGTCATAAAATATGCAGGTCCGTATTGAAAAAAATGAGGTTGAGGGTGGCCCAGAGCGTACGAAACGTTGGATACAAAATCTGATTATGTCAAATTGAGGATAATTCACTGTCGAATAAAAAACTACCGTAACATTTTTTGATAATATTCGAAATAAAGTGGGAAAAAAAGAAAAATCAAAATGACAGAATTTACTTTTCTTATGATATCTCAATAACCGGCCCTGATAATCTCGATTTGTTTGAACTGCTTGACAATGCTTCTATGAATGCAACTTTTTCTCCATTTGAACGACCTTCTAACTCTTATGGTTTAAAAGTTACCAATACAATCCCATTAAAAAAGTGGCCACTCTGTATATCAGAAGAATAACAGTTGAAAAATAAACGATCACAGTAATAAAACACAAATAGTCTTAAAAATTACTCTACAGTGGATAGCATGGAACTAATATTATGATGATTGGTTGGACAGCAACTATCTTGACCTTTAATGATCAATATATATATATATATATATATATATATATATATATATATATATATATATATATATATATATATATATATATATATATATATCGGCAAACTGATTCTCACTTTTGCACTTGATGTAATTTCGTCCTTCTTTCTGATTTCGACCATCCAATGAGTTAGGAATATTTCAATCTTATCCTTGTTACTATTCTCCCCTAGCGGTTTAAATGTATCAAATATGTGTCTGGGTGGAAAAAGGCAAAAGGTTTTAAAGTGCCGGACCCAATTCTTGGCTCAATTTCCCCGAGGAGAAAAACGAAGTAGATTCTGTACACCTGAACCTGAAAGAGTCAACGGAAAATCAGATAAAATATGGATGCCGACAGAAAATATTTATCATTCTATACGCAGAAGTGAGGTCTTAGATTTATTATTCTGCAGATTGAAAAAGTGTCTACAACTTTTTTTCTATATCCAAAGCACACCAACTTCCGAATTATATTGGGAAATTTCCTATCTGTGAGCTGAATAAGAATATTCATTCAGCTGGGTGGATTTCGTATACAGTCGAATAATATTCGTCTGATTATCTTTTATTACAAGACCTTGTCGTTGTAAGGAATGATGCCGGTTTATTCGGAAGAAAACACACCATACAATAGAGCTTTTTGACTTGGTTTCATGTGATGGACTATCTACCCAAAACCAATAAAACATTGAATACGTTCAAAATAATAATAGTGTTTATGACATAATTAATTGACTTGATTGTTGCTGTTGCAATGTCGTCTGGATGTCTTCCAGAATATATTGTTGGCTGATTCAATCGGAAGAATTGTGGAAAAACTTGACACTACTTCATTGACAACCTTTTTTTGTTCTTTGTCAACTGACTGAGAACAACTCATGATACAGGGACAAATAATGAAATGGGACTAACAAATATAAAATCTGATAAAACTGAATGAGGTATCAGGAAACATTATCCCCCCGATGGAGGATTTTTGGATTTTTCATCTCTAGTTAGATTCGGTTTTTTGAACATCTAGTTTACATAATTTTGCAACTGGTCGTCTGAACACTCCATTTTCATCTTGATATCTGGTACTCGTACGCAGGCCATCTTTTCCAGGAAATACTGCTTTACGATCCCTCTAAGCCAGTGGTTACGCAGAAAGATTATCAACAATAATTACTATATCTTTGACTTTCAAAGGGTTGCTTCGTTATTCCATTTTTTCGGTACGGAGCGTTGGCAAATATTCCTTTATTCCATGGGTTCAACAATGTATTTGATAAGTCCTGTGCGATTCCAGATTAATTTTCAGGAACGTGCCATAGAAACAACATTTTCGAAAAAATTCGTGTCAGGATTAATTTGAGGGTCGAGTGAGATGTGGTAAGGGGTTGAGTGCTCCGTCATTTTCGTGTTAGCGAGCGATGATTTAATATATTTTCCACTTCAAGGAATACAGTGTGCAGAACTTCATCTGGGGGGTTTTTTTTTAGAATCATTCTTAGGGTAGTCTTCAGAGATCTAATGAGCCTTCCATACGCCACCCATATGAGACGCTGTTGGGATTGAAAATTCAGTTTATTCCTCGAACAGACAAATTAGATATGATTTTATTCTTTTTTAAAATTCTTCAGTGCAATATCAATTCTTTATCAGCACCTCTCAGATTGGTAGATCGTAACTGAAAATGTTGGATGGGTATTCTCTTCTAGAACTCATTCTCTGAATAGTCATAAAAAGTGGAATCAGTTGTTAATGAATTTGCTATTTCTAAGTGCACTCCCGAGTAGTCAAACAGGTGAAAATCACGCCATAACATGTTTCATTCTTTGGCCAACCTTTACTTGATATGACCCGGAATAATCCATACCACAATATGTGAAAGGTCTAACATGGTATAACAGGTTCCTTCGGTGGATCTCCCTTTACAGGAATATTGGGTATGACTTCCTCATTTTACAAATTAAACAATCGAGTCCAACTTCCTTCTTAAAATTTTAAGGCCCGATGATCCAGTACTTCTGTCGTATTTCATTGCTTACAGTGAGCCAACTTTGATGCTCAAACTTTTCGTGAGAAAATGTCACCGATAGCTTGGTGAACTTATGTTTTGCGTTCTATATCACTGGGTGTCTTTCAAATCTATTATATCCTTAGTTATACGACTTCGTATCCTGAGAATCCCACTTTGTCGATTTATGGGCAGAGTTTTTTAATTTTGCTATTTCTCAAGTCTTGTCCTGTCTTCAGTTCTCTGCTATACTTATCAAACAACTTCTTTGAACATGTTTCCAGCATAGTAATTCTGCTTCACAGATCACATCTGCATCTATCTCTCCTCTTCGACCACGTTTTCTACAACATTTCATGAATCAAGTACCCAAGCTCCCTACAGACAAATTTGAAATAAACTACTCTAATAAATTAAGATTCTGCAAATAAATGTCATTATCTAAATGTTTTATAGCAGCAACTAAATTATTTATAGCATTGGCGTACTTCAAAATCATCTCGGCTCATAATCCTTCGGAACAGGAGCTCTTCTCACTTGGGATATCAAATGTTTTATAATATATTCTGGCATACCGTAAGATTTTCTAAAGTTCCTATAATCTCTGAAACATGACCTTTGAAACACTTACGTAATTTTATTGAATTTTCGCTGTCAGAGTAGTGATATAATTCTGTTGTCTCTGTATATTGTGAACTAACCACTGGGCAGGTTTGCCGTTGAAAATTGGTAGGTCCTTTCTCAGTATCTATCAGACGTAGTTCAATGTCAGCATGGCTTCAACCGGAGAAGTAGTTGTTTTCTGTTAGATATTCACAAAACATGATTTGAATTTTATCTGGATTTCTATTCAATATTTAATTTTTTGATCACGATCTTAGGTAAGTCGTTATCCAATATATTACTATACCCGAAAATCCATATTCCTTCAATTTTGATATTATTACTATGCGATCTATTATTTTTGAATGATTTTGATGTCAATGAAATCTGCACATATCCCACCTCAGTTTTATCTGAGGCTTGCTTCATGTCTGAACAAGTTCATGTGCTGACACAAAGGATGAGATTCACGAAATCCTGATTGGTTCGAACAGAGAATATTCTTCTTATAAATATATTCCATCATTTGATTGAGTAGGTACCGCCATTGCTAAGATTTTTCAAAAACGGTAACATATTGACTGGTTCATTTAAATTGTACAAATCAGCTTACTGGACGGGAATCGTCCAAGTACTCCCAAAATTCCACAATACCAATCAGTCTCATGTTCTCTGGGTGAAAACTCTGGAAAAGCTATGAGGAAAAGAAAATTGTAGAAAGACTACTGCATCGCGACTACTAGGCTTACGGGACCGACTGCTCAACTGAATTATCACTCCCAAGCTGGTAGATTATAGATTGTAAGGGGTCTTTTGTACATTACCCTTCATCTATTCGGAACTCGTATTTCCGGGACTCCTTGCGAAGCGTATCAGGAGTTCCTGGGAGCTGAGTTCCTAAGTCTGAGTGCGTTAGTGAAACCTCCACGTGGAACTTAGGCCTTTGCAGAACTTGAGCCCTTGGTAGTCGCAAAGCAGGTGTTCTGCGGTATCAGCAAAGTTCTCGCAGTAACGGCACAGTTCACTGTCTGATCTCTCAGTTTTCAGAGATAACAATGTCTGGTGAGCGTCCGTTACCAGTTTCAAGTCTTTCTTGTCCATTTCGAAAAGCTGTTCAGGTTCCTTTGGCGATGGGCTCAAAATATTTCCGCATGACTCAGCCCTGGAACCTTATTCCAGTGGGTTTCAATTTGGTAAGCTTCCCAGCGCCAAAACTCTTCGTTGATGAGGGGCTTCGGAAGAGACCACAGGATTTTCGGTCAGAAGATTAGTGTTCGCGCCTTCCTTGGCGAGGCTGCCCATTCCTTCATTGCCTTTGAATCCCTTGTGACCTGGCACCCAAATTAGAGTAACCTGAGTTTTCGTAGCCAGTTGTCTTAGGGAGGTTTTCAGTCCCAAGTCAGTCTACCCAAGCTGGTTGGAGAAGTATTACACTCGATCTTCCTAAATATAGAATGAAGCTTTCAATAATATTTTTATAGACAAGCATGTATCGAGAAACCATGTGTGACTGTGATAGACTCAATGCTAGGATGATTCACCCAATTCTAATGGATGAAACCATAGAAGCTCGGACAGTCAGAGGTTTCCCACAGGAGAGTTCATTCTCCAGTCCTGTGGAACCTAGTCATGGACAAAATGATGGATCGGGGACAGATGCTCCTCTGGTATAACATGGGGAGTAATACCCACATGATGTACGGGCTGTATAACATGGTGGTGAAACCAGCTTTCTTGGATTCAGAACCTGGGAATATCAATATGTAAAGTTACGAGCATCTGTACAAAATTGGATCCGTAAAATACAAGTATTCCTGGTATAACAAAGCAACAGCAGATCTGTTTTCTTCAAACGCGAGGAAATGAAAATCATTACAGAGCTCATGCATAGACTGGCACACCTCAATACAATGGGGTTGTACAATGCCGGCGTAGCTTACAGACTATGTGGCAATCCAGCAATAGTGTTACACATACTGTGCATCTGCAGTGCTGTGGATGGCAGAAGACTGACAATTTTGGGCAACCAATCGACAAACCAAAAATTTATAGTACACAGCTAGTATAGAACTTGCACAAACTCGTAGGCACACAATTGCTGGAATTGATATTTCAAGAGTGAACAAAGGTTTCTGGGAAGAAACTTCGCTTCCAGCTCCTTTCCTCCCCTAACCAAAGAAGATGGAACACTAGCAACGACTGCCCAGGGAAAAAAGCCAATATCTTTGCGCACCTATTTGCTGGAAATTCCACTCTGGATTCTTCGGAAAACAACCCCGAACATGACACCTATTGACAGTCACATGCCGAGATCACCTTTCGCCAACGTACTATCAGAAGATTTTGCTGGTCTCAACACAACAAAGCCTGTGGATCTGACGGAATCCGCCGATTGTTCTCAAGAAATGTGCCCCGAACAACACCTGTTCTTTGCAAGTTGTTCAACCACTCTTACAATTTGGGAGTATTTCCGTCCAATTGGAAAATTGCAAAGTACAGCCAGTCCCTAAAAGGCAGAAGACCCTACCTAGCACTACAGACCTATCGCACTGCTATCTATTATTTCAAGGTCATGGAAAAGCCATCAACATCGAGCTCATGAAATATCTGGAAGACTCAGGAATTATCAATGATAGGCAATATGGCTTCCCGCCATCAGAGGATCAACTGGTGACCTGCTCGCATCGTCTCACATATATGGCGCTATCTATTGAAAGTATGGAGAAACTTTAGCTGTGGCATTAGATATCTCCAAGGCGTTCGATCGAGTTTGGCACCAGGGACTCCTCGCCAAGCTTCCATCTTATGGCTTGCCCCTCAGCTGTGTTCTCTGCTTGCTAGTTTTCTCTCAAACAGGTCTCTCCATGTAGTGGTCGATGGAGTTTCATCTGACACTCTACTCATAAATGCTGGTGTTCCGCAAGGGACCCATTCTAGCACCACACTATTTTACTTCACATCAACGACGTGTTGAAAGCAACTTCATGTCCCGTACACAGCTTTGCCGATGATGAGTACCCTCCATACCGCTTTCTCTTCCAGGGCCCCTATATCAGCCCGTGAAACCAGAATGAACGAGGAAGAAATGTTAACAATATAAATATGGACTTAGCAACAATTCTCGAATGGGGATCAATAACTTGGTAGAATTCAATGCAAACAAAACACAAGAATGTCTTTTCTCTAGAAAAGCCGATCTCACTATTGCCTAACATAACTTTGTCAGGAGTAACCATACCACTGAAGTCATCCATATCGATGCTTGGTATTACTATCAGCAATAACCTTTCCTGGGAAAATCACGTGAGGGTCCATTGCCAAAGTGCATCCCAAAACGGTTTTGTTTCGTGCCAAGAGCTATTTCACCTCCAGTCAGCTGCTTATGATCTATAAGGCACAGATCCGACCTGTCCTGGAATACTGTTCCCATATTTGGAGTGCGGCACCTAAACATATCCTGAAGCTATTGGATTCTGTCCAAAGGGCAATTCGTCTCGTCGGTGATGCCTCGCTTACAAACTCGCTCACTTGTCTGGAACACCGTAGAAAAGTTGGCGATTTGTCTCTTTATAGATATTTTCATGGGCGATGCTCTTCTGAAATATCAACAATCGTTCCTCTTTTGGCAGTCTCTTCGAGATTAACCCGTCAAGTTCAGTCTTCACACCCTTCGTGGTCACTTTGGAGACCTGCAGAACATCACTTTCAAGACTCGTTCATCCAACGAGACTGCTAGGCTTTGGAACTCATTGCTAGGGAGGTGTTCCCAGGGCATACAACCTCCAGAAATTTAAGAAGAACACCAACTCCTACTGCTTTCCCTTGGTTCCCACGATGTTCTCTGAACATTACAGGATATCCTTTTCGTGGGAACCAGAACATATGAAAGGTAGGACACAATGGGCCAATCATCTGGGGCAGAAGGGGTCAGGGTCCTCCATATCACGAAGGGTCTCTTCTTCTTTCGGTGCCGTGCCCCCGCTTAAGGGGTGGGCCATCTCCATGACAATTTGGTTTTAATTGGGGGCTCTATCTGTCGCTACTCGGAATGGGTTTTTCACTCCCAGTCCCGGGCAATTTTGAATGTTCCGTAGCCACGATAGCTTTGCGACCTATCCATCTTCTGCCCTCAACCTTTCCCGGGGTAATCAGGCGGGGATGTGATTTTGGTACCTCGCATTATATGTTCCGAAATAACTGACTTTCTTATTTTTTAGAGTTTCGATCCCCATTCAGCTGTCTAAGTACCTCTTCCCTTACTGGTATGTGCGGTCAAAGGGGATCTTGAGGATTCTCATAGCATCACATCTCAAACCTTCTATATTATTCATGATGTCGCTTCAAGCGTCCATGTCTCACATCCGTACAGAAAATTTCTCCATCACGTAACAGGGGGGTTCTTAACCGTGTCTGAATTGGATGTTTTTTATCAGTGAGGGGTTGGTTTCCATTTGTTGAATGCCCCTTTCTTTTTTCAAAACCTTGCTCTTACCCTTAGTCGCACGTTATGTCATTGTTCAGCCAGCTACCGGAATGTTTGAAATTTGATACCAGTTCAATGTTGTGTCCGTTGATCGGGAATCGGAATTGGTTCTATGTTTATTCTACCACAGTCATCCATTCCGTTTTCCTGATGTTTACATTAATACCCCATTTTTGACCAGCCTCATGCCTCTATCCAGCAGCATTTGCAAGTCCTCCATGTTTTCTGCAATGATGGCAGTGTCATCTGCGTACCTTATGTTGTTTATAATTTCACCACCTATCTTCCCCTCCCTCTGTCCTGCCATGTAAAGCCTCTCAAATATGTTCTTTTGAAAAAAGGGGGTTGAACAACAGGGGTGATAGAACCGTTCCTTCTTACTCCACTCTTTTTTTGGTATTTCATCTGTTAACCTGTCTTCTAGCCTGCCCCTTCTGTTTGACTATAATACAGGTTTAACAAAGGCGCCTATCTGATAGTCTACGTTATATGATTTTGGACTTTGGGAAAAAGTTTGTGTCTTTGACCCCGGTCGAACCTTTTTTTCGGGGGTAATGGAAAACATACATAGAAAAATTTTTTTCGAAGCTCACAACTTTTCTGTAGTAGTGTCCCATGCGAAAAAAAGGCTTCGCTGTGTACAAATCCCACGAAACCCAAATTGTTTTGCCAATGTTGTATTGAGAAGTATCTAAATATTTTCAAAGTGTGACACGAAGGGTTGAGATGAAATATTTTTCACTACATCCCCAAAAGTTTTTCTGAAATTTTTTTTTAATTATTTTTTTGACTAGTTTTGGAAACATTATTCTTTCCCGCTCTTGATGAAGAGTGGTTGTGGATTGAAATCGGGGGTTTTCTAAAGATGGCGTGAAAAAAGGGCAAAATAGTGTCATGATTCATCCAGATTCCTAGTTTCCTTTCGGAGATATTCGAGAAAATTAGGGAGTTAGCCCACTGTTTTTCCCAGAAAAAATATTCAAAACTTTAAATTTGTTTTGAAATTTTAAAGGGTTTTACCTGCTATGTTTCTGTAACACCACCCATGTTTCTGCATTGGTTTCATGCTGCTGGGACTCAAGTCACCTCGGTATCCAGCTATTTCTGAACTATTTATTTCAGTTTACATTTCTGCAAGGGTTCAAGTATTATGGCATTTTGGGCGTTCTTTTATTGAAAACGGACAACAAAACCTTCAATTCCTACACAAGTAAAAGTTGAAAAGTATTTCAACATTTTTTCCCGGGAAAACATTCCCAAAAATAATTTCAGAGAGCTTGAACGTCCCAAAGGAATATTCCAAGACGCAAAAGGAGCACATGATCGCATCTCGAACGCTGGTATTTAATTTGAGGAATTCTCGTGGATGTGAGGGTTGGTTGGGGTTAAGGGGCAGTTTCCAGCGTGATAAATAAAAGGGGTCCAGGTCTTTCGTGACTTTTTTCCCAAATTTCTATCCATAACCAAAACGAGAATAATTTAATCTGACATGACTGCATCGTTTCCCAAAATTGAAATCGTGGGTTTGATTTGATCAATCAAATATTATATATTCGAATGGGACGAGATGTGAAGGGATTTAAAAATTCCTCTCTTCTCCCTTTTTATCTGGATAAAATTGGAAAACGTGTTTTGGGGGGAAAAGGCATCTTTTATATGACCTTGCGGAATAATTCCCCTCTCTTTTAAATCAAAATTTAAGAATTATTTATTCAAGCTCGGCGAAGCTCTTCATCTTTATATAGATTCAGCATTGGGGCATCGGTACTATTTCTGATTTCCAAGAAAATTTTGGGGGGGTTTCTGGAGAAAACAACGGATTGGAAGGTGGAAATATACGGAAGGGTTTTGTGGAAGAATAAATATAATGATGCGTCTGGTTTGTAGATACATCTCAAATATTTCATACTAATATCTCTGCAATGTTTTTTTCTTTTTGGGGTTTCCCAAAAAAATCGATGATCAACTGTAGAAAGCCTTTGTTAAGGTCTCCCTTTATGAACAAAGACACTCTCTACTAAAGATTGTTGAATTCATGATTTCTAACAGTCTAGTAAAAAATTATTGGAAAATACAAACGAAGTTATTTTCCCCCCATCATCAAATAGACCAATCAGACACCACCATTTCTTGGGAAAAAAATTTTTGTTCCCGTAGAGTGATAAGTAGTCTAGTCAACAAGTGCTTTTTTGGACCAACTTTTCAGCAGTCTCGAAAATTATGATCGAGGTGTCATTTCCCCTTCGTAATGACATCTAAATGATTTTGAAAAAAAAAAGAAGGTTCCGCTTGCAAAAATTGTAAAAGTTTAACAATTAACTAAAAAGGGGGCTTTGGTTTTGGAAATATTCAAAAAACTAATGAAAATTTTTCAAATCTAAAAAGATTCAAAAGAGGAGGGAAAATTTTCCCACGGAAAATCCTGATTTCAGGAATTGTGGGATTGATATTTATAATTTTCCCGAGGGGTGAGTACGGCCGAAAAAGGGTACTCTGGCTTGAGGAAAACCCGCCCACTTTGGACACTTTAACAATAAATTTTTTTAAACATACTAAATATGAAAATAAAACATTGAAAAAAATTCAGACACTAATGAATAGATGAATGAACAATAATCCGCTTGGAAAAAAATTTTATCACAATTTTTCAATTAGTTATTCAATAGTTAATTAATAATTTTTTTCTGCTTGAACATGAACATTGCAAGTGTGATAATTGTTAAACTATAAATTTAAGATTTTTTTCCTCTCTCGGAGCAATTCTTGGAAGGCTTCAGGATAGAACCCCGTTGGAAAAATTGAAAAATTTTCATTTTTCAGTTTTTTATTAACAATTTTCTTTGTTGCAAAATTAAATACTTAAATTAATCATTGAAAAAAATGTTTTTTTCCAAATATTATCAACGATCCGTTTTTATTTTATCAGAAACTGCGAAGAAATAATTTTAAATTTAAATCTCTGATTGTTTAAAAAATTGTTATAAACAAATGCGTTGTTTATGAGATAATTGAAATTATTTTCATGGAATTTCAATCTATGATACAAATAATGATTTTCGAAAGAAAAATTGTTCTTTAAAATTTTTTTTTTATTATTTTTTTAATTTTTGAATATAAGTTCTCTGTAACTTCGTCATTCTTACCTGGTTTTTCATCCTTAAAATTTGTTCTTTATCTTATGGAGACTAAATAAGTCCCGAGTATTTTCATCGTATCTCGATTAGTTTATAAATTATAATAATTTTAAGGATGAAAAAAACCGAATGCGAAGAGATTGAAAAAAACTTTTAAATTAAAAAAATAAAAAAAAAAAAAAATAAAAAAATGGCTCTTTGTAACAGGAGTAGAATAGAAAAAACAATATAAGGTGAATGTATTTGTTTATAATAAATTGTTTATGCATAAACAATGAAAAAATTGAATAAAATGAATTATTTTTTTATATAAAAAGGAAAAACAAATAATGATTTTAAAGGAAAATGGTTCTTAATATTGTTAAGTTGGAAAATAATTGTTAATTAACAAATGCGTTTTCAAGCAATAATTTTTTTTTATGGAACAATTTTTCTTTTAAAAAAATCATTATTTGTATCGAAAGAAATTCCATAAAAATTTGTCAATATCTATAAACAACGCATTTGAAACTTTTAAACAATTAGAGATAATAAAATTAAAATTATTTCTATGCGTTTCTGATAACATAAAAATGGATCATTAATAATATTTGAAAAAAATTTTTTCAATGATTATTTAAGTATTTAATTTGCATACAACAAAATTATTAATAAAAACTGAAAACGAAGCTTAATTTTTCCCAAAGGGGTATTTTAACCTTTCATTTCTCAAGAAAAAATTTTAAATTTTTAGTTTAACAATATCACACAATATTCATGTTCAAGCGAAAAATATTAATTAACTATTGACTAACAAATTAAAATTGTGATGAATTTTTATTTTCTCATTCGGTATGCAAATAATTTTTATTGTTGAAATGTCCAAAGTGGGCGCAGCTTGCCAAAACCAGTACCAAATTGAAACTTTTCTTAGGAAATTTCCTCCTCTTTTTGAATATTTTTCAGATTTGAAAAAACTTGATTAATTTTTTAGATATTTGCAAAACTCAAAGCCTCCTTTTTTTTAGTTAATTGTTATGCTTTTACTTTTTTGAAGTGACTTCATTTTTTCAAAAAACATCTAGATGTCATTCAGAAACGAATGAAACCTCGATTATAATTTCGGAGACTGCTGAAAAAAGTTGGTCCCAAAGCACTTGTTGACTGGACTAAGATCATGGTGAAATAGTGGAAGTGAGTTTCCTGCGAAAAATAGTTCCGAGTCTTCAAGAAATATCAGCAATAGCTCATTCGATTTGGAATGCAATTCTGAGAAAGGTTATTTTTGTTTTGCTGACGAAAATTGCATTTGTCATTAACAAAAAACAATAACAAAAAACAGGATTTCAAAAGGAAATTTCCAATGAAAATTCTCTACTCCCGAAACTCTATCTACATTATTTATAATTTTAATTTAACCCTGAAAATGGGGCTCCGCGCGATCGCAACGGATGCGCGCGTCGTTTTTTGAAAGTACATCAGACAAAATTTTTTTTTTGTATTTAAAATCAATTTAAAAATATAAATGAATTATGGTGTGTTTTCAACACTTGTAAGAACAAGGTCACGTTGGAAAAGAGTTAAGTTGATTTTTCAACAAGTTAGGTATTTGTTGATTAATCCTTACTTTCGGACCTCGGTTTTCATAAAACAGGGATAAAAATGTTTGAATGATAGCTCTGAAAATGTTAAGCTCTTTGGAGTCCTTCTTCTGATCACCTTAATAAGATCACGTTAGAAAAGTTTTTAAAGTTGGTTATTTTGATTATTATAATTTTTTAAAGTTAACAAAATTTTAAATAAAAAATAAAAGAAATTACCATGTTTTGCTATTGCTGTTTTGAATCAAAAAAGGCATTCAATTACATTCGAAAAAAATTTTTTTTGGACATTGTTTATGAATTTTTCAGGAACAAATTGATGAATTATGAATATTTTTGAAATTTTTTTTGCCATTCTGTTGTTTAGGGAATATAATCATTTTACAGAAAAACCCATAAAATGTTTATTATTGATTATAATCTAAATTTTTATATTTCCATCATTTTAATAATTAGTTGAGAATTTTATAAAAAAAAAAATCATAATTGACATTTCTCAATAGAATAACAAAAAAAAAAGGAAATATTGAATATTTAACAATTTGTTATAAACAAATTCAAATCTCATTATTTTTTTTTTCTGAAAGGACTAAAATAACAAAACAAATATATGCAACAAAGGGGTCGATATTATTTTTTATATTTTATAGATTTTCTAAAAAGTTGCAGTAGCCACTTGATTTTTTTAAGTGACAAACCCTTTTGTAACTTTTAAAACCATTAAAGATACAGTTATCAACTTCGGAATGATTTTATAGAGAATAAGTTGTTTTCTCAAATAAACTTTTCACCAAGTATATATCTGTCATGGTTTCCTGTTCATATGCATTTGTTTATAGAAAAATTCGATATCTACTTCTTACAGTGCTTATTTCTTTTAAACTATGGAAGTTAGCCCTTTTGTACTTCAGAGACGATTTTGTAGGCTAGTATTTGAATTATCGAAAAAATTTGGTTTCAGTCATTAACATTGATTGTTCATGAAATACAAGTTTATTTAAATAACGTCAACTTCATTATGTATTCTAGCGGTGTTTAATCACATATTTGTTAATAAATACTCAAGATATTCCGTTTTTTTTTGTGAAATCATTCAATATCTGTCTTTTCAACTATTTTTATAAAAAATGATATACTGTAATTTTTGAAAAATCTATAAAAAAGATAACAAAAAAATCGACATGGTTGTTTTTGTAATTTTCAGTAGTTTCAGGAAAAAAGTATAATGAGATTTGGAATTTGTTTAGAACAAATTGTTAACTTAATAACAATACAATACAAATTTTGATATTATATTTTTTATTTTTTGATATTCAATTGAGAAATGCCAATGATGATTTTTAAAGGAGAATCAAATTCTCAACTGATTATTTAAATAATGGAAATTGAAAAAAATATATTATAAACAATGAGAAAAAAAAATTGAGAATGTTTTTTTCCTGTGAAATAATTATATTCTCTAGACAACAGAAACAAATAAAATTATTTCAGAAATATTAAATTAATCAATTTGTTTATGGAAAATTTATAAACAAATATCCTAAAACTTTTTCGAATGTTATGAATGCCTTTGTTTGATACAAAACAGCAATAGCAAACAAATCAAATATTTTTTTGAATTTTAAATTTTTTTTTTAATTTAAATAATTATAATAAACAAAATAAACAACTTTTTAAAACTTCTATAAAGTGATCTTGTTGAGTATATATATATATATATATATATATAAAATATATGCATATATATATATATATACATATATATATATATATATATATATATATATATATATATATATATATATATATATATATAAGAAGAGCTCAATTGCAGGCATTTTTTAGAACTATTATTTAAACATTTATGCCATTTTTTTTGAAAGTCGAAGATGAAAAAAAGGGACTAATTAACAAATTCCTAACTTGTTGGAAATTTTTTTTTTCAACCTTGTTCTTTGAAGTGTTTAGAATGTATTCAAATCCGTAATTGTTATTTAATACTTAAAAGAACTAAATTTGTGTGTTGTAATTATAAATAATTAAGGGAAAGAGTTCAGGGGTTTTTTGATTGTAAATTTCCTCTTCTTTAAGAATCTTTCTTTTATTTTTTGCTATCACTTATAGGTTTTGAGTTATTCCCAAAATCTGAACCCCTTTTTTTTTGTTTTGCTTTTGTTAATAACCATTGCAATTTTGTCAGCCGAAAAAACAAAATAAAATTTTTTTCAGAATCGCATTCGAATCAGATGAGCTATTTCTCATATTTCTTGGAGACTTGGAACTATTCTCCGCAGGAAACTCACTTCTCGACTAGTCTATGGATCCGTTTAAATTTTCGTCTTCCATAATGGTTTTGTTTCGTCGTTTTTTCACTAAGAGCTTATAAAAAGAATTCAATCGTTTGAATGACTTTAAATTGATTTTATCAGTAAAACCCCATTTTCGATTGATTTTTTTACAAATATTTTGACATAAGCCTATAAAAATACGTCGGAATTTGAATATTCCTTTGTAATTCTTTTTTTTGTATTCAATATTTCTATCAATTGATTTTTTTGTTCTTCGTAGTATGGATCTTCTGCTCTGGAAATTTCTCGAATAATTAGATATTTTAGTAGAAATCCGTCTTTCCCTTTCGGATCCGACTTTTTTTTTGTTAGGCATAAATTCTGGGAAAATTATCAATTATTTCTTTGATTTTTCAATAATTTTCCCGAGTTCCTAATGTTGTCCTAACTGGACACTGCATTACAGTGCACATGGGATTGAAAGATCATGGCTATTTCCTTACCACTTGATAACTAAGAAGTTGAATCTGCAGTTTTATTTTTTTGTATCTAATAAATCAAAACTTCAATTGATTTGTTTACAAATATAGACAGGATGTTCATAAAATCAGATGTGGAATCATCTGCAACTTTAGAAAGATAAACTTTAGTCACTATCTTCCATCCTTCAAGATAACCTCTTGTTTCTGTTAGACATTCACAAAAAAATAGCTTCATTTTTATCGTGGATTTTTCAATTCACAGAAAAATCTTCAATTCAATATTCAATTGGGAATGTTTCCTTTTCAACAAAAAAAAAATTATATTATAAAACATTTTTTTAATTTCTTCCACCATTTCAATGTCTTCATTTGGCTCGGACTGAAAATCATTGGCTAATTTCTTCAACTTCTAAGTACATTCAGCGACTGTTCTGAAGGCCGTCTCTCATTTTTCAGCAACCATGTCTGAGGAATTAGAGATATTCCATTCAACTACCTAACTTGTTCACTAGAAACTGGAGATCTGATTGATCATTGTTCAGCATGTCCACCGATTCTTCACGGGTTGGGTTTTTTTACTAATTCTTCATCAAAGCGACTATGATAAATATAATGCTCGATAAATAAGAAAAAAGTTAGGTTAGTATTTACTGCAGATATTATTCAATAAGTCCCTATGTGCACGATAGTGTACAAGTTTTCATCACTGCAAATAACAATGTCACATTGAAATAGCCATAAAACTATTATTTATCATGACAATGCCTTCGACCACAGAAGAAAAATATGCTAAAACTGTTTCACACAACCCATATTTAAAAAAATTGGGAATTTTGGACCTATACAAGAATGATCCCATGGCACTGCAACCAGTAAAACAAAGTCTTTTTTGAAGGATGTAGACGATGTGATTACCTGACTACTCTCGTTTCGAACGTCCATCGTCTCAATGGAATTCAAATTGAAAAACTTCAAATCCATTAAGACGATGTACATCTGAAACGAGGTAATCAGTAACACAAGATTGAAATTTCAGTTTTCCAACATAGATGGCAGCACGTATACGTCTGAATTGAATTCAAGACTGAAGTGTACAATCGGATCAAATGGTGAAAATTCAGTTGAAGTTTGTATTTATAGGCTTACAAAATTGTGTTCCACCTCAGTTTATACTGGGACCGAATGGGCTAGAATGAAAACAAATTCTGAATAATTTCCACTGAATACGGTTCACAAAACCACGACACGTGTTTCGCTACACAATGGCTTCTTCAGGTGGAGATGATACTAACTCAACAACCATGATGTATTATGTTAAATAATCAAAGCAGGTGGTAATAGGTGATTGATAGAGAGGGTACTGGGTAGAACGGAGATTAGATCCATTGTCTGTGCAATTTTCACTGCAAAAAATGTAACAATGGATAATTATTGAGTTAATCTGGTGATCAAGCAAATATTGTGCCTTTTTCAACCGACGAAATCAATAAGGAGGAGGTTCTCTAGTCGACGCGTATATTTTTTTTTATAATTTTTTTATGTATAATCATGCATAACTTTTTACTGAGAGGTCCTATTCCGATAATTCTTTTTTCAGTGGATAGGGTGTACTTCAAAGTTGGTCCCATTTGAATTTAAAAGATGGAATCCACCCCTAGGGGTAGCAACATGAAGGATATTGATCACTCACTCTTTGAATTCTGGTCCGTTAATAATAATAATAATAATAATAATAATAATAATAATAATAATAATAATAATAATAATAATAATAATAATAATAATAATAATAATAATAATAATAATAATAATAATAATAATAATAATAATAATAATAATAATAATAATAATAATAATAATAATAATAATAATAATAATAATAATAATAATAATAATAATAATAATAGTAATAATAATAATAATAATAATAATAATAATAATAATAATAATAATAATAATAATAATAATAAGAATAATAATAATAATAATAATAATAATAATAATAATAATAATAATAATAATAATAATAATAATAATAATAATAATAATAATAATAATAATAATAATAATAATAATAATAATAATAATAATAATAATATGTAATAATAATAATAATAATAATAATAACTCGTGGCTTAAGTGGAGGCAGCAGATTCCGGCTTGGTTTGTCGAGGGCGAACCGTGCTAATCCCTAAGAACGGAAATTTGTCTGATCCCAAGAATTACAGACCGATAACATGCTTGAACACGTGTTACAAATTGTTTACGCGCATTTTGTACACGCGAATACTCCTCGCAGTTGACACGGTGTACGAACGGATATATGAGCAGAAGGGCCAAAGAAAGGTGTTGCTGGCTGCAGGAGAACCTGCTGATCGATAGATGTATCACGCAGGATTCCGTGCAGTATAAGCGCAACCTTTCGATGGCCTGGATCGATACCGCAAGGCATTTGATTCAACATCGCATGAGTTGATCTTGCATTTGCTCAGATGCCTTGCGGTACCCGATCAAATAGTGAGATGCATTGAACAGTTGATGCCACTCTGGAGGACTCGCTTCACCATAACATCAGGTGGAGCCAAAGTCCAAACGGAGCAGGTTATCTTTAGGAGAGGTGTGTTCCAAGGGGATTCCCTCAGCCCCCTCCTTTTTTGCATCTCACTTATGCCATTATCCGTTGCGCTCAGAAAAACCCGTGGTTACAACTGTGGCCCCGGAGACCGAAGGCATAAAGTCACCCATTTATTTTATATGGATGACCTGGAGCTTTATGCCTCGGGTGAGGAGATCTCCCACAATCTCTGAGGGTGGTGCAAGAGTACACGCATGCTATCGGTATGGAATTCGGGATGGATAAATGTGCACTGGTTCATCTCAGAAGAGGACGATGCGAGGATTATGGAGAGGACGCGCAAATGGTAGAAAGAAGTATCCTCCGCCATCTGGATGCCGGAGAGGCGTATACCTACCTAGGAGTGCAACAACGTTGCACCAAGAGGTAGTGGCGGTTAAAACGCTCTCCGCGGCAAGTATCAGCAGAAACTCCGGCAGATCTGGTCATCAGAACTGTCGGGCAAGAAAAAGTTTCTGCCACCAACATGCTTGCCTTTATGATACTGATCTACTCCTTTGGGGTAGTGAAGTGGACCCTGGAGGAGCTGCGCGGAGTCGACGTGAAGACTCGCAAAATTATGCACCTACATCGTAGTTTGCATCCGAAATCGTCCGTTCCACGGTTGTACCTCCCGAAAACAAGGAGGCCGTGGACTTCTGAGTTTGGAGTGTCTACACAACAGGATGGTGTTGGATGGAGCCTGTAAAGTCATCAGGAGCTTGGATCCCCTTCTCTGCATGGTCAAAGACCATAAGATTGCAGGGAAAGGAGCGTTTCTTTTTAAGGCAGCAATCCGTGCAGCCGATGAACTCGTCTTGATTTGACACCGAGCGGGATATCAAGACTCTATCCCGAGTTGGAGCCCGCTCGAAGGAGAGTCCACATAAAGCTGCAGAGAATACTGTACATCTGCAGCTCCACAAGGATAAGCCGATGCATGGAATCTTCTACAAACATATTGAAGACCACGGCTTATCCGAAAGGCTGACCTTCTTTCTCAGGTCAGGTGCCGCGATGAAAGCCTCTGGACCTGCGAGGGTAGGCCGGTGGATCAAGTCGGAGACTGAGGGATTCATCATGGCTTGCCAGGACGGTGTTTTCAACACTCTCGTCTACCGAAGCCGCGTGATGGGTATAGAGGTCCCTGACACGAGATGCAGGGCCTGCCGTGGAGCGCCTGAGACCATCATGCACTTGCTGTCAGCATGTACAGCATATGCGATCTCAGCCTATATCCATCGTCATAACGCGGCGTTACGAGTGCTGTATTATCATTTACGACACTCGTACGGTATTGATGAGACACCGGTGCTGCCCTACGCTCCGGGGGATATTGAGTCCGTTGTGGAGAATGAGAAGTGCCGAATTTATTGGAACTACTCATTCCCCACCCTCAGGCAAATACAAGCCAACAAGCCTGATGTAGTCCTCTTCGACCGCGAGCAGAAAACGATATACGTCATAGAGTTTTCGGCTCCGGAGCGAACGAATATCGATGCGAAAAGAGGACGAGAACGGACGAAGTATCGAGATTTACTCTTTGAGCTCCGCAGACTCTATCCAGACCATTCTGTAAGATAGTGGTTCTGATTATAGGGGCCTTGGTGGAATGATGCCAACGCTACTCTCAAACCTGGAAATTATACCGGCATGCCGTAAATCGGCAGAATCTCTAGCCGGCCGCATGCAGAAGGCAGTCATTCTCGGATCGTTACGTCTGCTCAGGACACATGATTCACGGACCCAATGATCTCTCACCTCACGGGTGTGGGAGAGGTCATTGGTTTATGTAACTCACGCGCCCTTCCGAATGGGTCGGAGCTTCGGAAGTAAGGGCCTGACTGGTGTTTTAAAACATAATAATAATAATAATAAAAATAATAATAATAATAATAATAATAATAATAATAATAATAATAATAATAATAATAATAATAATAATAATAATAATAATAATAATAATAATAATAATAATAATAATAATAATAATAATAATAATAATAATAATAATAATAATAATAATAATAATAATAATAATAATAATAATAATAATAATAATAATAATAATAATAATAATAATAATAATAATAATAATAAGAGAAACCCTCTCGCTTATTCCAGAAACCGCCGCTTGTTGTGGAAAACCCGCCGACCGCTGATCAGGTGGAAAACTTCTGGAAGGAGATTTACGAATATCCGCAGCCACTCAATATAGACACTCCAGCCCTGACGCAGTTTAGAGCCTTCTGTAGGAGGTTCCAGCAGCCTCATCCCGATGAACTGCGCCAACCGATAACCCGGAAGAAGTTCGGAAAGCTCTACAGGGCTCGAAGAACTTTGCTGCTCCAGGCCCAGACATGTTGAGCAACCTGTGGTGGAAAAAGTTTTCTAGTACCCACCACCACTTAGCCAGAGTTTTCAACTCGTGGCTTAGTGGAAGCAACGAATTCCGGCTTGGTTTGTCGAGGGGCGAACCGTGCTAATCCCAAAACGGAGATTTGTCTGATCCCAAAATTACAGACCGATAACATGCTTGAACACGTGTTACAAATTGTTTACGCGCATTTTGTACACGCGAATACTCCTCCAGTTGACACGGTGTACGAACGGATATATGAGCAGAAAGGGTCAAAGAAGGTGTTGCTGGCTGCAAGGAGAACCTGCTGATCGATAGATGTATCACGCAGGACTCCGTGCAGTATAAGCGCAACCTTTCGATGGCCTGGAATCGATTACCGCAAGGCATTTGACTCAACATCGCATGAGTTGATCTTGCATTTGCTCAGATGCCTTGCGGTACCCGATCAAATAGTGAGATGCATTGAACAGTTGATACCACTCTGGAGGACTCGCTTCACCATAACATCAGGTGGAGCCAAAGTCCAAACGGAGCAGGTTATCTTCAGGAGAGGTGTGTTTCAAGGGGATTCCCTCAGCCCCCTCCTTTTTTGCATCTCACTTATGCCATTATCCGTTGCACTCAGAAAAACCCGTGGTTACAACTGTGGCACCCCCGGAGACCGAAGGCATAAGGTCACCCATTTATTTTATATGGATGACCTGAAGCTTTATGCCTCGGGTGAGGGAGATCTGCAGCAATCTCTGAGGGTGGTGCAAGAGTACACGCATGCTATCGGTATGGAATTCGGGATGGATAAATGTGCACTGGTTCATCTCAGAAGAGGGACGATGCGAGGATTACGGAAGGACGCGCAGCTGGTAGATGGAAGCATCCTCCGCCATCTGGATGCCGGAGAGGCGTATACCTACCTAGGAGTGCAACAACGTTGCACCCAAGAGGTAGTGGCGTTTAAAAACGCTCTCCACGGCAAGTATCAGCAGAAACTCCGGCGAATCTGGTCATCAGAACTGTCGGGCATGAACAAGTTTCTGCCACCAACATGCTTGCCGTTCCAATACTAATCTACTCCTTTGGGGTCGTGAAGTGGACCCTGGAAGAGCTGCGTGCAATCGACGTAAAGACTCGCAAAATGATGCACCTACATCGTAGTTTGCATCCGAAAATCGTCCGTTCCACGGTTGTCCTCGAAAACAAGGGAGGCGTGGGCTTTTGAGTTTGGATGTCTACACAACGGACAGGTGCTGGAGGGGCCCTGTAGAGTCATCGGGCTTGGATCCCCTTCTGATGTCAAGACCATGGATCGAGAAAGGACATTTCTTTTCAAGGCAATGCAGCCGATGAGACTCGGTCTTGTATTCGACACCGGGGATATCAAAAACTCTGTCACCGAGTTGGAGCCGACTCGACGGAATCCATAAAGCTGCGAGATACTGACATCACGGCTCCAGGATAAGCCGATGCTGGAATCTTCACAAACCTTTGAGACCAGGCTTATCCGAAGGCTGACCTTGCATTCCATTGGTCAGGTGGACTCAAGTCGGAGACTGAGGATTCATCACGCTTGCCAGGACAGTGTTTTCGACACTCTCGTCTACGAAGCCGCGTGATGGGTATAGGGTCCCTGACACAAGATGCAGGGCCTGCCGTGGAGCGCAAGAGACCATCATGCTCTTGCTGTCAGCATGTACAGGTATTTTGCGTCTCAGCCTATATCCATCGTCATAACGCGGCGTTACGAGTGCTATGTATTATCATTTACGACACTCGTACGGTATTGATGAGACACCGGTGCTGCCCTACGCTCCGGGGATATTGGAGTCCGTTGTGGAGAATGAAGTGCCGAATTTATTGGAACTACTCATTCCACCCTCGAGCAAATACAAGCCAACAAGCCTGATGTAGTCACTCCTTCGACCGCGAGCAGAAAACGATATACGTCATAGAGTTTTCGGCTCCGGGCGAATATCGTGCGAAAGGGACGAAACGGACGAAGTATCGAGATTTACTCTTCGAGCTCCGCAACTCTATCCAGACCATTCTGTAAAGATAGTGGTTCCTGATTATAGGGGCCCTTGGTGGAATGATGCCAACGCTACTCTCCAAACCTGGAAATTATACCGGCATGCCGTAAATCGGCAGAATCTCTAGCCGGCCGCATGCAGAAGGCAGTCATTCTCGGATCGTTACGTTTGCTCCAGGACACATGATTGTCGGACCCAATGATCTCTCACCCTCCCCGGGTTAGGGAGAGGTCATTGGTTTATTAACCACGCGCCCTTCGATGGGTCGACTTCGGAAGTAAGGGCCTGACTGGTAGTGTTTAAAAACGAAAATAATAATAATGAATGCTTTTATTGTGAGGTTACATAGGTACTCTGTACATAGAACCTAACAAAAGGCAGGATTCAATATCTGCGCATGAACATCATTGCAGAGCTTGCTCTTCCATCCAACCAACCGATTCTATTAGGCATAACTTTGTACTGGGTTCTTAGATTTGGATGATTCTTTTTTTAATAGTTAGGGTATACCTCATATTTGGATTTCGGATGAAATTATCCACCCTCACGGGTAGAAAAATAGGGGATAATTGATTTTTCACTTGTGAACATTGGCACACACATATGTTGTTGACAATGACAGATCGCTACAGTCATTATTTTTGTTCCACATCCGTCACAATCATTATATTCTACGGAAGGATGGAATTATATACAAAGTAATGAAATAAACTAACCAGAACAACAAGAATAATTCATATTACAACAAATAGTTAAAGTAGATAATCTTATTATTTAACTGGTAATAGTTGGAGTAAGGTGGGTAAGTAAGTATTTTGGAAGTAATAAAAAAACAAGTAGGTGTAATTAGTAATTATAATAAATTGAAAAATAAAAACTTTTTAACAAAATATTAAACCGGCGAAATACGGAACTGAAAAGTGAAAAATAAAATAATCGGTTTAATTTCTGTTAATTTCATTTTGTGATTAGCAAGCTTTCCAGAAGGTCATGTTTACAGTATTTTTTCCGAATGTTATATTTAGCATAAAGTTAGTAAGAGCTAAATAGCAAATTTCAGTTCCTATATATAATATTCGCTTTTGAATGTTCTGCCTGTTTAGCCTATGTAAAAACTTGCACAAGAGCCACTGATTGATTTATATACTCCAGATTTTCAAGATATCTTGGTTTTATCCTAATGAATTCACCTATCTATTCTGTATGCGAAAAGTGGAAATTTTTCTGTACGATAGACAAAATATGTAATGTTCAAAATTATGTTTTTCATCTTGTGAAGCTTTTTTCATGAAGTAATTTTGAAATAATATCATCTACGAGGTTCTATTTATAACCGGTGTTATCTGCAATTTTTTAAATTATATTTGATTCTCTATTGATCTTTTTTCGGAAAAAATAATATTGTCATATGTTGATTCATGTTGATATGAATGGGGTACCGTTTACTGTGATGTCTGTATATGAAGGTTTATGAAAAATTGAAAAATGATGTTCAATTACATTTTCTATTTTAGTTGTGTCTGAAAAGTTTATACAGTGTCCGGCATAAAGTTGGCTACATATGCAAAAAAAATTGTTATTGAAATTTCTGAAAAACACTAATATGTGTATAGTGGGTTATTCCTGATTTCAACTTTCGGTGAAATTATTATCAAACATTAAAGTCGAGAGTTTCACAAACGTTTTTTTTTTCTATCGGATCTTTTCTCCATGAACATTAAAAACCCTTTTTAAGGGGAAATTTCCCGATATTATGTATGCATCTCTTCTTTCCTGGTGTTGAACAACTCAGATCATATAAAAGGGGATATCGAAAAAACCGGGAAAAAAGGTTCATGCATTCGAGGTGTTCCCAAAAACGAAAAAAAAAAAAAAAGATTTAAAACGGCCCCCTGGATTTTGGGGAGTTCACTTGCGTACAGCAAAAAGAAGATGGTGATTTCGGAAAAATTGGGGTTTTGGGGGGATAAATTAACCCAATTGTCGTGCGGGGAATGTGCAGTAAAATGATAGTATTATAAAAACCCCCAGTGGGGGAAACCAGTATTTTGTGGTTGGATGAGGTACTTTTTTTGACAGTCAATTTTGGGTTAAAACCTTTTTGGGAAAAAATTTCCAAAATACAATTGGTACGTGGAATTACATCGTCCATGCATTACTTTCATTTCAGAGCACGTTTATTCTTTGTTCGTATTTTGTGTTTCCGGTATTAATAATTATTACGTTTCATATCATCGCATCAATTTTTTTTGTAGATTGTTGTAATTATTTTAAAGTCGGTTTGTTTTCATTTTGGGGATTTTCGAATATTCAAATTCTGTTTTTGGTATTATAACCTTTTGGTTTTGGCGACTGACTGTACAACTTGCAAATTCAAATTCATTTAAAAACCCCTAGTCTGGAGAAACAAAATAATTTAAAATTGATTTCGGGTTGAGGAGAAAATAAAAATTTTAAAAAAATTTCCAAAATTTTAAAAAATTAATTTTCTTTTAAATAAATTTTTTTTATAAACCCTTTTTTTTATCTTTGGGAAAACCTAATCTTCCTCTATTCCCAAAATTTCCCTTTGGGGAAAAATCTGCCCGTAGTCTGGAAAAAAAAAGTTTCAGATGGTTTTGGATTGGGGGAGACGATAAAAAAGAAATTTGGAAATTTCCTCAGGTTTCACAAGACGAAATTTAATATCCTGAACAAGCGGGCCAAAGGAAAAAAAAAGAGATTCCTTAGGTTTGATTTTTTGCGATCAGCAATTCGTGAACATAAACCCCCCGTTTTCATCTGACCTCAGATTTGGCGGAAATTTTCAAAAAGTCTGGTGCCAAAAAAAGGGGGTATCGAAAAAAATTATCAAAAAAAATTTTTGGGAAACAACGAGGACCTCATGTACCAATTTTGAACCAGATTGGACCCCAAAACCAAAATACCATTATTTCCCTACCTGAAAGGAAACATTCTCAATTGAACGATGGAAGTATGACTAGAGTTTATCTTTCAGTCCGATGACCCCTCATCGATTTTAAAAAAAACCCAAATTTCCCCTACCCTTCATTCTTGTTTTGTCGGAAACGCTTTAATAACCCCGTACATGAGTTTGGGTCAAAACAAAAAATATTTGGGGGATTAATTAAAATTACGATTCGTCTTGTCATTGGGTGTTGCCCCCTATTTGATGCACATGGGTTATTAATAATTTAACCCGAAAAAAAATTGAACCAACTAATATTTGTAAGAAAATTTTTTTTAAAACATTATTTATCCCCAAATTTAAAAGGTGGATGTGAAACAATAAAAAAAAACAATATACAAACAATGTACAAATTTTTATTTGAGTGCGCTCCATACATAGCATTGTTCGGAAACATTTCGCGGCGAACATTTTCAACATGTTTTTTTTAACAGTGTT